>CM062810.1:311284372-311658855 GCA_031772625.1 Pinus tabuliformis | reverse complement strand
AGCTAAATTGCAGTAAATGGATTTACTCCCTATCAAAAGAATTAATGTTTGTTTGCATCTTTGGAAAGTTAACTCACTTCCCTATTCCAAAGCCCTACAACCTAATCTAATGTAGGTGGAAAAGAACCCTAAAATAATAAAGATTTCTAGATTGATTTTATTAGCACTGATTTTAAGTGTTGTTATTTACTCAAAGGTAATGGACGTGAAACTGATGGTATTATGACTTGATGCAAATCCTAATGCAATCGAATATGAAATTATAATATTTTCCTTTCAATGAATTTCTAACTGAAGTAAGGAAAGAGTCTTTTCATTTTTTCAATGGAAATGCAAAAAACTCTTAAATCCCCACTAAATCCCTTTGTTCCTAAATGCAAATATTTCAATTTCAAGTTACCCAAATACAAAAATTAACTTTAAAATTTCACTTTTGCCCAATAATTCACAAAATCAATAAACTTTCCTTTTGACAAACAATCACTCAAAAATGTTCCAAAAGGCAAGAAGAAACCAATCAACACTAAAATGAATTTTTACAAATTGAATGCTATGAATTTTAATTGCAGTCAAGAGTACATTTTAGAAACACTTCAGGAATGGAAGAAAAATGACTTCTCGTTTCAACACCAGCATAAGAAACACTTTTCATAAACAATACTCATTCTTGTAAATAATTTCTTTTCATTCACAAAAAAATCTTTCGCACGAGAGAAATAAACACAAGATTTGATATGTTCAAAAGAAGAAAGACAATATGACAACAAACCAAGACCAACTAATCTTTCTTTTGATAAATCAAGCACACACTAGATGAAGTTTTACCCTAATTTGTGAAAACAAGAAAATTTCGAGAAAAATCTTTCACAACATTCAACGACACTGACAAAGACTCAAAGAAGGTAAAAACAAGTGTAATTAAATAAGAAAAATAAAAAATTCTGGATTTGATGAGGAGGATACTAAAATTTTAAAAAATTCTGGTGTGTGAAAGTCATAGAACAATCCAATGCACATACACATTTTTTCAAAAAGAGAAGTGCACAAAAATATGCTCTATGCCTAAAGCTAAAGTGCGCACATCATGAATTTTTTAGAAAAAATAAAAACAAGTCAAATAAATCATAAAATCCAGATTTTCAATGTTTCCAAACGCTTAGAGAGAGGGCTAAGATAGAAGGATCAAAGGTCAAAACAAAGAGGATGATGGAGAGTGAGACATTCCCCAATATGGTCACCAATTTGTTAGGCAGACTAATCCCTCTTACAGACAAGACGAATCTCCCTAGAACTCAAATAAATCTAGTAACAAACAAGAAAGAATTGATACATTTCCTTAGCTTATGTTTGAATGAAACAAACAATATGAGAGAGATCACTTACCGTTTAATTGAAATGCTTGTTGAAGTCCCTTTCAGTGCCTTTGAGTGTTAGCTTCCCCTTGATGTTTTAGATACCATTCTAACACTTCCCACAACTTCTCCATGATGTTTCCAAGGAGATCTGCATAGATAGAAACACAAAAAGGACCAAAGCATCTAGTATATAGAATGAAAGGTATATGAACTACTTAACTCAACATATATCATAAATTGAATCAATAATCAATCATAACCTATGTGAGTGATCAATGAATCCCACAAATGATGTCAACGAAGACATAATTAGGAAAGAAAAGTTAATTTTTTATTAAATAAAATGGAGAACAAACTTACAACCTCAAATCCTTGATGTTACAAGCCTCTTCTCACAATCTCCAACCCTCTCCTTGGATGAAAAGCCTCCTAGCCTTATTTCTGCAGCATAATACTACCTTCAAATAGTCCTCCTCAATCCTCTGGCCCGTGTTTACTTTATAGGCCAAGAAGAGGAAGTTTGGGATCCATTCCTTAAGGGATGAGATCCACAAATGGTGGGATAGGGGTTCCACAAAGAAAGGGAAGCAACTCCATGATGGGAGGGGTTAGGCTTGAGTAGACGTCCATTCAAAGCTGTTAGTTGGGAAAGATTCAACTAACAAAGCTTCTAGACTTTACTTTTTTTTTTTACATGCATTAAGTCATGTGCGCAGGCCATACTGTCAGACAAAGCATACTTGTGCGCAGGTTTTGATGGTCTCTTATGCGTATGCGCAAAAATGGACTAGGGAATTGCACAGGAAGCCAAAAATAAGTTCTCGAGCCTTGATATCCAAGAATTTAATTTCTCTTTGGTATTGTTGGGTTCTAGTCTTGAAGGGGGATGCTTTGGAACACTTTGATGGATAGCAAAAGATCCAAACCGACGATCATTTGCCTAATGTGACAAAATGACGTGTAACACCTTGAGCTTAAATAAAAAGCAAAGAATCCATTTCCACACGCATAAAGCCTATGTCACCTTTCATCATCAATTTCCAGGTTTTGTCGATCATGCATCCATTGATCAAGGGGATGGTCACATCCCCATGAACTTTCCCACAAGGGCATGTTCAGAGAGGGCCAACATCATTCTTTGCGCACCCGCAGGAAGGGCCATTGAAGGTATTGATTCAAATGTTTTTAATAAACTTTGTTTGCGTCTCTTTATTTCCGGGTCTATTCGAAAGAACAACCACTAAAACTTGAAAAAGTTACGGCCTCATCAGGGGAGGAGGTAGAAGAGCCCCTCTGGGAATGCCATCACATATCAAGCATAATGAGCTAGGATTTCAACCACTCATAGACATAATTAATCAAATAATTAAAGCATTTTATAATTTATCATTTTAATTTTTTAATTATAATAAAAATTCAATCTTTAATATTTTTCATTTTTATCTAAATTTTTCTTTAAATAACAACGATCATATTCCAAATATTTATTACAATTATCATCATTAAAAACTATTATAACTTTATACAATTTGAATAAATAGTATAACTTTATACAATTCGAATACATAGTAGAAACATCTGTCAACATTTAAAATCTACAGCATGGTATGCACCTATGGACGTGATTATTTAAAAAAGAATTTTATGTAATAAAACTTATGAATGCTCCACAATTCTTGTACTCATCAAATTTACGCACTAAATAATAATGATTTTGTATTTGAATGCAACTCTTGATTCTTAAGGAAAGTGATACCATTGATGACCTATACTCTTTACTTTTATTTTATTTTAACGGAGATGACTTATGCTTTTTATTAAATAAACAATCGGAATACGTTAAGTTTAAAAAATTACAAATATAATTATCTATCTACATATATTAATTAATTAATCAGTTAACCATTTGAATGGGTTAATGGTTCAAAGTATCTCGTTTTTTTCCTGTTAGAGGTAAAAAATTTAATATAGATGGGAAGTTGTTTTTGTTTTTGCTTTTTTAGTTTGAATATAGATGGAGACAGAGTATGTACATTTTTATAGATTTGATAGTCTTATAATACAACAAAGTTTATATTATGTATAAAGTTGAGTAAAAGTCAATTGGGTTCATCTTGAGTGGTTGGGAGGAATGATTAGTACCCTCAAGTTCAATTCACACAAGTGATCTGATGATCTTTGATGTAATGGCTTCGAGCCAATGATGTATTTCTCATATGGAATACATCATACCTCTCATTGAATTGTCTTCTGACATGGTTTCCTAGTAGTTTATGCAAAAACTACCTCTCCTTTATTTATAAGCATTCTACACAACATAGAGAAAGTGGTACACACTTTCTACCTCCCCATTTCTACATAGTTTACCCTCAACCATTTTCTTGCTTACATAATTTTTGTAACCAATCTTGATGCACCTCTCATTCAATTGTCTTCAAATATGGGTTCTCAATATTTTATATGCAAAATCAACCTCTCATGGTACCATAATTAGATTTAATGGTTCTCTCTAAAGATTTTATACTCACCTTTTGAAAACGGTTCTCTCTACAATTTAGGTGGTATTAATTTTTAATGGACAAACCTTAACTGTCCATATGGTTTTTTTTTGGTCCTGACATGCTTAATTTTTTGTTTGTACAGTCAGGTTTAAAACAAGCATCACAAAGAAGGTTAAGAACTCTATTGCATGGTCTGTTGTGAAGAAGTCTGACACAAAGAAAAGTTTATTGTTAGATGTTTTAGTATTTCAGAGAACACTGTAGAATCCATATGTTGTTAGATGTAAAAGATTCTTTTCATTTTTTGAGATAGTTTGAGACTTTCTATGCGACATAAAGATGAAAGGACTGGAGATAAGTAATTCCAAAAAATGTATCTACTTTTCTTTTTTTTGCTTGTCAAGTTGTCTGAGTTCTCTAGAGATTACATTAGGCTTGACCCGAGACTTGAGAAACCATGACACAGGGGTATTTAAGCGTCAAAATCACCTGGGGACCACACCTGGACTAGGCACAGCAACCCTTAACATGGATGGATTTTTGCCGACGGAGTTTCGAACCAGTGGCCTTCACATCACAGAGTGACTTAACAGTACACCCCATCATCGTCGATTCTACGCCCCATGGGCAATGTATCTACTTTTCTTATTAATGAAAGTACGATGGTTTTTTCTTTTTGAAAAAAAAAATATAGATTTAATGGTTCTCGCATCAAAGACTTACTACCCATTTAGTTTACTCTCAACTATTACCTTGCTTGCATAATTTTAGTAATCAATCCTAATGTACCTCTCATTCAATTGTCTTCAAACATGGTTTCCTAGTAATTTATATGCAAAATCAACCTCTCTTGATTTATAAGTATACTACACAATGTAGTCCAGAAAGTGATACTCACTTTCTACCTCCCCGTTTCTACATAGTTTACTCTCAACCATTTTCTTGCATGCATGATTTTAGTAACTAATCTTAATGCACCTTTCATTCAATTGTCTTCAAACATGTTTTCCTAGTATTTTATATGCAAAATCAACCTCTCCTTGATTTATAAGTATACTACACATGCAGTCCAGAAAGTGATACTTCTTTCTACCTCCCCATTTCTACATAGTTTACTCTCAACCATTTTCTCGCTTGCATGATTTTAGTAACTAATCTTAATGCACCTCTCATTCAATTGCCTTCAAACATGATTTCCTAGTATTTTATATGCAAAATCAACCTTTCTTTTATTTATAAGTATACTGCACAACATAGATGAAAGTGATACTCGCTTTCTACCTCCCCATTTCCGTATACTAGGCATATTCTTCCATCCCACAACTCCTTGGTTGTTCCAATCTTCATGTTTCACATTTTAAGTTGTGTGAATTGATCCTTAATTATGCTACTACTTATTTCCCACAACATGGTATGCTATGTATAAAGTAGTTTGTATTTTGACCTTCCATTGTTTAATAAAACTGTTTATGCAATATTATTGTTTCCTTTAAACATGTTTCCTCCATGTTCCCACCCTATCACATTCCTATAAATGACTTTTTATTTAACAAGAACCTTTCCTTTTCTATATCGTTTCCATAAACCATTTTTTGCACCATTTGGTTCCATGTTATGTTTATCCTTTTCCGTTTGTCTTAGCTAATGTTAATTGGAATCGTGTCATTATCCATGGTTGCCATTTTCTGTTATGTTTATCCTTTTCCATTTGTCTTAGCTAATGTTAATTGTAATCAAGTCATTATCCATAGTTACCATTTTCTATTTATAGATACTTAGTTTTCTTAATGCTTCCAATTCTAATGGATATAATCTTGTTTCAACTAATAACACTTAAGAAGCATTGTGTTTTATTCTTGCTTAACTTCGTTTCATTTGTATTTAAATATACTTTATACCCAAACTTCACATCCATAAAAAAAAAAATAATCAAAATGATGATCATCTAAAAGAAAGAGCATAACTTGTGAAATCTTAAGCGTCCACTTTTAAAAACCTATATTGCAATGGGAAGAAAGATGTCCAACCTTTTTAATTTTTTCCTCGGGTATGCATTTTGTCCTAACTTCTCATTCAAATATAGTGCCAAATATTTTAAATGGTCTCTAATTATTTACCTTTGTGAAATCTTAGCGTCCACTTTTAAAAACATATATTTTAAATGGTCTCTAATTATTTACCTTTGTGAAATCTTAGGCGTCCACTTTTAAAAACATATGTTTCAATGGGAAGAATGTTGTCCAACCTTTTTAATTTTTTCCCATGTATGCATTTTGTCCTAACTTTTCATTCAAATATAGTGCCAAATATTTTAAATTGTCTCTAATTATTTACGTGGAAAGCTTTGCTGTTGTTTCATTCTTCTTTTTAAGAGAAAATTGACTATCTTAACTTTTCCCATGTTCACATTCATCCTACCTCCACGCAAAAAGAAGTCTAAATTATTAGTATCATAAAATTTATTTATGACACAAACTTTATAAAAATCTGCATTATCTTCATACCTTTGACACCTTTTCTCCTTCGTGCTCATCTATATAAAGATTAGATAGTGTTAAAGAGAAGGGTCACACTTATTCACCCTAATGTCATTGTTTAATTTTCATGAAAGACCCTTTATGATTTTGCTAAACATTACCTGCTAAAAAAACTACTTGTATATTATTATCTTCTAAACATTCCATGTTCTATATTTTTATATATATATTTTTTTGGAAAACCATTTTAAAATAATGAAAACAACACCAAAATTCTTCACTTCGTTATCTCAAACAATTTTTTATTAAAACAACACCAAAATTCTTCACTTCGTTATGTCAAACCATTTTTTTATTATGTACCAACCACTAGAGGAATAATAGACTACAAAAATGATCGGAGAAGAGAATGGCTTAAAAATGGTGTAAATCTAGGTTGGAGAGCGCTCAAGCGTAGGGAATGGTCCAAATTTAGGCGGGAGTTGTTTAATGTGGAACCACGAAAGCGATGGGGACGCTTAGAGTTCCAAAAATGGAGAGATGGATGGAGGAGGCTTTAAGCCCTTCACATGCTTTCGGGACTTTCCGTGACAAGAATGCATGGGTGGTTTCACGTGCCACATGGTATAGATATCCCCTATCATAAATACCTTCTGTTAGGTGGCGTTTGTTGAACTAGATTGTCAAATTAACTAAATTTAATCTTAATTTAGCCTTCCCTTAGGTCGTAAAGTTCGTGAGAATATTAACTAAATTTACACTTAATGTAGCCTTCCCTTAGGTTCTTAAAGGTCGTGAGAATATTAGTTTGTTAAGTTAGTTAGTGTATAAAAAATCTCGAAAATCTAATAGTTTTTAAGTGGTTGCACCGGATTTCCTTACATTTTGATGCTAACCTAACCTTAGCCTAACTCGTCTCTAACCTCGGGTAGACCCATGTAAACCCACACAAAACCCTAATTGAATTTACCGCGGGAAGAGTCAAGTCACCGCACGAGAGGTGCGTGCACATGGGGGGCGGGGTGTTGGGGGAAAATAAATTAGCGGGCATTAACTTTTTGACCTTCGGAAAATTGGGGATTAGGGTGGGGCCGGGGTGAGTGTACGTTTAATGTCCGGCGCAAATGGAGGCCCGAGAAGGACGGAGATGTGGGGCCCGGGCTTCGAGAGGGTCTAAGGAACTCAAATGGATATATCACATGTGGGGCCCTCTGATATCTGAATAGTGGGCGGCTGATTAACGGAACTAAATTTCTGCTTTTCTGCTGCTATTTTAATGATTTTATTTTCGAGCGAGGAGGAAACCCTAATCCATGGTCCATGCTGTTGGAATTATCAGGCGGACGGATAGATGGGGATCTGTTATCGAGAAAGCAAGAAAACAAAAGATTTTTAAATAAAGTTAAAGGTAAAAAAACATAAAAATAAAGGGGCGGAGACTGAAGGCCCGAAGAGATGCTGCTAAGTGACGGTGGCCGGGTGGGGGTGGTTTCGTTCGTTATTGTTCGTTGAGTGTGAACGTGGTGTTGTGCATTTAGTGGTTGATGTGATGTTTTGACGGTGACTTCACGTGGGAACGTCGCGATGGGCCTTGAAGAATAAGGAAAGGATTTCGTTTTAACTTTGTTTATTAACCGAAGGTGGAGAAAATTTAGATTAGGAGGAAGTTTAGATTAGTATTAATCCTGACTATTAGGAGATTTAAGTGAACCGAGTTACGGGAATTGATTGTCCTTCTTGTCCTCGGACGTTTAATTTGTTTTCTTTATTGGGTGGTTTTTGGTTTTGCAATCCCTATGTGGGACTAGGATTGCCGGGTAATTTGATCATAATTCTAAGGTTAGTGTTTTAATCGGTCATGGATTCCACTTATTGCGAATCATCGTCATCAATGCTGAGTTTTTTTTGCATAAGTAGTGGTCGATGTTCGCCAGTCTCGCCAGTCTCATTGTCGTATCCTATCTCCCTCTCCTGCATTTTGCTCTGCTCCCAGGAAGGATCTCGGTTCCCTTCCCTCAGTACTCTGCTCTGCCTTCTGAGATTGTGTGAGTAGCAGGAGGGCCACAATCCAATTCTGTTTTAATGTTGGTTTGGTTTGATTTGGTTCAGTTCAGTTTGGTCTAGATCTGTCTTGTTTCTGTGGATGGGACGGACAGGCACATCCTACATTAATGAACAGAGCAGAATATTTGCAGCATTTGCCTTTGTTATGGTTTGTTATGGGGGTATTCTTCAATGCATTCTTGAAATGCGGGTTGTTTGCCCTTGACTGACTGGTTCTTTCTTTTTGCAGAACGATGGGAATGGGAATTCCAGTGCATTTTCCGACCATTTTGTTGCTGTTTATCGTTAGAGCTTGTCTGGTGTATGGGCGAATCCCGGTGTTTATCAGCCTGGGCCTTGGAATGAAGCACATGCAACTTTCTACGGTGGAAGTGATGCCTCGGGCACCATGGGTTAGTGAAATGAGTTACTGCGATGTGTGTAAATGGCCATTGCAGTCTATGGGGCTCTGTTTCTAGATCTAACTGAGCTTTTTGTTGTTTCTGTGGCGCAGGGGGTGCTTGTGGGTATGGCAACCTGTACAGCCAGGGATATGGAGTTCAATCCGCAGCATTGAGCACGGCTCTGTTCAACAGCGGGCTAAGCTGTGGAGCCTGCTTTGAGATCAAATGTGTGAATGACCCAGAATGGTGTCACCCGGGTAACCCTTCGATTTTGGTGACGGCCACCAATTTCTGCCCTCCCAACTATGCGCTACCTAACGACAATGGCGGCTGGTGCAATCCTCCTCGCCCCCATTTTGATCTCTCCATGCCAATTTTCCTCAAGATGGCCGAGTACCGTGCCGGAATTGTGCCAGTTCTCTTCAGAAGGTAAGCCCATCTTCAGCAAGCGGGGTTTTAAGTGTTTTATCCGCCATTGTTTGAACTAATGGTGATCTGAGTCATTCAGATATGAACTGTGTAGAACTTTTCACGGGTAGAGGTTTTTGTGTAGAAGTTTTCATGGCTAGAGGTTTTAGGTGTTGGTGAAGTGGCCCTGTTTAGAAGTTTTCACCTCTAGAAAGTGTTGGTGAAGTGGCCCTCCTTAGAAGTTGTTTAGAAGTTTTCACCTCTAGATATTTCTGGTGGACTGGCCCTGAAAACACTTACACTCCTTTCATTTTCTAAAATGTTGTTTGTAGAGTGGTCCAGAAAAGGCCTGGAAACATTTACACTGTTCATCTTCTAAAATGTTGTTTGTAGAGTGGTCCAGACAACATCTTACATAATTCATATCAGACTCGAACAATATAAATAACTATGGAAATCGCCATTCTGAAATTGCTGAACTAATGATTGTTTTTTTTGGGTTATTGCAGAGTGCCGTGCGTGAAGCAAGGGGGAGTGAGATTCACCATTAATGGCTTCAAATACTTCAACCTGGTTCTCATCACAAATGTGGCTGGAGCAGGGGACTTGGTGAGAGTGAGCGTGAAGGGTAGCCAGACCGGGTGGATTCCATTGTCCAGAAACTGGGGCCAGAATTGGCAATGCAGCACCGTCCTGGTCGGGCAGAGCCTCTCCTTCAGAATAACTGGCAGTGACCGCAGGACCTCTACATCCTGGAACATTGTGCCTCCAAATTGGGAGTTTGGCCAGACCTTTTCAGGAAAGCAGTTCAGAATCTGATTACAATAGATTCTTCAACATGTGCTGCTTCTCTCTCTCTATCTATCTATATTTGTATTTGTCAATCGAACGAAGGGATTCCTAAGCGGTTTCTTCCACTCAATAGCTTATTGACACAACGATAAGTTGTTGCTTTTGTTCCTTTTTTCTCCCTTATATTTTGAGCTTAACCTTCTTCCACAGTGCGGGCGCGGCCGAGGTTGCGAAAGAAAAGCAACCCGCATTATGTATACAGTCCTAATTCCTACTAATAAGTCATGTCCAGTCCAGTCCAGTCCAGTCATGTCCCACTTATGGTATAGCCATCTATCATTCTGGTGTTTAATTGTCTGGTTCTAGAAAAACAAGAAATCAGAGCCAAGCTTAGCTGTGTAATGTGTAGCTATTTTTGGGGAAGAAGCTGTTGGTGGTAATGGTATTGGTAGTGGTTTAAGCAGGAGTGAGTGTGGTGTGTGACAACTACAGCCCATTTTTCATGTACTGCAGCTGTGTTTATGAAGATTAAGAAAAAAAGTTATGTAACTATTTTATGTTGAAATTTTGTTTTATCTGCGTGTACTTTCGGTTTCTGTTTTTCATGGTAATTTTGGGTTTACGATTAAATGTAGAAATCTGGAAATTATAAAAACGCGCCCGCCTATGCTTTGCTGTTTTTTCTAATTATTAAGAAAACGCGTTACAGAGATGCGCCCACCCACACAGTCGAAAGCGCGTTCAGAAAGCCTGCCACATCCGCGCGCAGGGTACGATGCGGGGGCATGGTTTATTGACAGTTGTATATAACTAAAAACCGTTCGCGGTGAAATTTAATTTAAGTTTTAGTTACATTTGTCGAAAAGCTTTGCTTTTTTTGTAATTTACTTGCGGGTTTATAAAGGCGCGGGAATAAAGACAGTGTATAAACATTTGATGCTCTGTGCCGTGCGATGTGATATGTGAGTGTGAGTTCACTGGTCGGGCGCAGATAACTCGATCTGTAAAGTTGGCACTCGTATTTGAATTATTGGAGGCGTATATAATCTCCAGTGGGTTGGGTTCCTCAGATCGTGGTGGGGGAGGGGGCCGGTTGGGTAGTGACTACATTAGTCAATTACTGGTAACAGGTGTAGCATGCCCAATTCATTGCAGAGATATGGAGCATGGAGAAATCTTTTTAGTGGATAATGTAAAAAAAAAAAAAAAATTTGGAAATCTAATTTTCAGAGATATGGAGTGTGGATAGATCTTTATAGTGGATAATGTTCAAAAAAAAATTTAAAAATCAGCTTCTTTCAGGTTAAATTATTGGTTATGTTGATTTCATTTGATTAATGTATGATGATGGATAATGTTATATATATATATATTTATTTTTTAATTTTATTTTTAAAGTTTAATTATTTGTTATTTTGATTCATAGAAATGTATTATTTAAAATTAAATTATTTATTACGAGTTTAGCTGAAGAAGCTATATATTAACATTATTTACAATCTGTACAACGATATTCTTATAAATATTGCGTCACACTGACAACAACCAACATAGACAAACATAGATAGATCTTTATAATGGATAATGTTCAAAAAAAATTTAAAAATCAACTAAATCAACTTTCAATTAACTAAATCAACTTTTTTCAGATTAAATTATTAGTTATGTTGATTTCATTTGAATAAATATTGCGTCACGCTAACAACAACCAACATAGACAAACATAAATAGATCTTTATAATGGATAATGTTAAAAAAAAATTAAAAATCAACTAAATCAACTTCTTTCAGGTTAAATTATTGGTTATGTTGATTTCATTTGAATATGGTGGATAAGGTTATTTTTTTTTTTTCAAGTTTAATTATTTGTTATTTTGATTCATAAAAATGTATTATTTAAAATTAAATTATTTGTTATATTGATTCAATTTGATTTATAGAAATATATTTGAAGTTATGTTGATGATGGCTATATATAGATATAATTTTATGATTTTTTAAATTTAAATTTAAATTATTATTTATATTTCAAGATGATTTTGAAGTTTTTTTTTTTTTTTTCCAAGATGATTTTGAAGTTTTTTGTTTTTAAATGTTGGTACAATATCTATTTTTTCATTTGAATTTTCTATTTTCTACTAAATGTGATTTTTCACTTTTATTAAATGTGTTGCTGTGTTAAATGGTTCCTTTGTGTACTTACTGTTTGAGGGCAACCTTTCACCAGCTTTCATGTGATTGCATTGTTATTGGATGTGCACTTACTCATTACTTCAATGTCTTATTCAATTTCTGCAATATTATTATTAAAAGTTTATAATTATTAGCTGATTCATTAATTTGTTGTTTTAATGTTGTAGTTGTATGGTTGGCAAGGATATTTGGCATTTAAATAAATGGTGAAACAGATGTAACATGGTTAATTCATTACAGCAAGAGGTGTTGTATGATCAACTCATTGCAACCAAAAGCAAAAAAATAATTACTATAAGAATGTAGATAATGTTAATTAAATAAAATTTTAAAATTAATGGTTTTTATATTTAATAGGACTTTATTTAAATAAAATTAAAAATTATTTATATAATATGTTTGAATAAGCTGAATTATAACTATGTTTATTTTAATTTTTTTGTTTTGTTTTATATTAAATGTGATTTTTTTATTTTGATATATTTTTAAAATATATTATTGTATTGTTGTTTTAAGTATTTATTTTTATTTTTATTGTTTGATGTAACTTTTTTATTTCAATATTATAATATATATATATATATATATATTTTCTAAGTAAAAGCTAAATCTATTAAAAGGAAGTCAAAATAATATTACAAGTTGTAGCTTCAAGAATAGGCATCTGAGAGCAAACAGCACAACACAGCAAACCATCCCAAGATTGGGAGGACTATAAGCAAAAGTAAGAAGTCGAATCCTAGTAGGATCATTAGCACAAAAATGAAAGCTAATCGAATCCACATAAGAGCTACAATCTGCCACTTTATCATAAAAAGGGACCACATTCCAGTCTGCCGAGAGGAAATCTGAATTGTCAAGCCAAAAATTGCTTGAGCGCATCGAACCAGGACCATATATGAGAAAACAGGGAGAAGCCAAGATGCCAGGTAGCGTTACATTTCCATTCCCAAGTCCGGAGGCTCCTCAACCACTGGGCAGGCGTTGCCATACCAATCCTCTTCAGCTGTAGCCACGTCACCAGCATCATTGCTGCTAGGAGGACTCGACGAGGGACGAGTGTCGCTTGAACAGCCAGCCGCGGCCAACGATACCAAGTTGCCATGCGAGCTACCACCTGGCTGCTGAGAATCATCAGGGCTTTCGACCTTGTCATGCTGCTTGCCATGCTCATTCAGCTTGTCTGCAGCTGCCATATTCTGCTCATCCTCTTGGCTTTGCCCTTTGCCAAGATTATCCTGCGAGAGCTCAGCAAGAGGGTGGATAGTAACCAGAGGTGACGCTTCTTCAGAAAAAATAACCGAAACATGGGCGGAGATAATGGGCCTGTTAAGGTTGCTTTGGAACCGGAAGCGGGAGGACTGAAACGCGCTATGCGAGAAAGGCCTGCAAGGAGGGTTGAGAGGAGGCACTTCTGACTGAGAAACGGGCAAAGAAGAGGGAGAAGGATTTTGGTCAGCGGACTGAGCTCTCTGAGAGCGTCCTTGCCCCCCACAGCTTCCACCGATACGACTATGCTTTCTATGCCGTTCAATATATAATATTATTTCAATGTAACTTTTTCATTTTCATGGTTTTTATGAATGTCCTTTCTATTAGATAAACTAGATTGATTAGCTCTAATTTTTGTCATTTTATTTATTCTTCCCTTTGTAATTTAAGGAATTTCATCTTATTTTGTTATATATGTAATATGACGTTTTACTTATTGCATTCACCCATTTTCTTCAATACCTCATTTTATGCCTAATGCATTTATTTTTTCAAGTGTATTATTGAACTATTGCTTGGTGTACTCACTCCTTTATTTTATATCATATTTCATGCAACCTTTCACTATCTTTTAACATGCTATTACATTGTTATTTGCATACTTATCAGTTACTTCAATGCCTTTTTTATATCCAACATAACCTTCCCTATGCACTAAATCATTTATTCAATGTCATATAACATTACCTTTCCCCTCCTTGTACACCATTGTGCTGTTTTTCAATTCATCAATTTCTTCAAAACCTTATTTTGTACCCAAACAACCTTTTACTTTTCTTTAACATGTTAATATATTATTGTTTACACACTCACCCATTCCCCTTGTGCACTCACTCGATTTTATATCATATTTCATGCAACCTTTCACTATCTTTTAACATGCTATTACATATTGTTATTTGCATACTCATCTGGCCTTTCCTCTTAATGTACGCCATTATGCTGTTTTTCAATTCATCATCTTTCCCTTAATGGACACCATTATTCTGTTTTTCAATTCATCACCTTTCTCCTTAATGTACACCATTATGCTATTTTTCAATTCATCAATTTGTTCAACAATATTTTATTGCTATTTTTGATATACTTGTTAATGTATGCTATTATGCTGGTTTTCAATTCATCACCTTTCCCCTTAATGTACACCATTATGCTGTTTTTCTATTCATCACCTTTTTCCTTAATGTACACCATTAGTATTTTATTGCTATTTTTGATATACTTGCTAATGTACACTATTATGCTGTTTTTCAATTCATCACTTTTCCCTTAATGTACACCATTATGCTATTTTTCAATTCATCACCTTTCTCTTTAATGTACACCATTATGCTGTTTTTCACTTCATCTTTAACGAATGATTTTATTGCTATTTATAATATACTTGTTAATTTCTTCAACGTCTTATTTTGGAACCAAACAACTTTTTACATTTCTTCATTAATTTCTTCAACACCTTATTTTGTAACCAAACAACTTTTTACATTTTCTTCAACATGTTAATAATGTATTATTCTTTACCTACCTATTCCCCAAACTCCTTATTCTATTCCAAAACTACATTTCTCCTTCATTGATACACCTTATTCTGTAAGCAAACAACAACTCTTTACCTTTTCTTCAACATATTAATAATGTATTATTCTTTACCCACCTATTCCCCAAACTCCTTATTCTATTCCAAAACTACATTTCTCCTTCATTGATGTCTGTGCACTGCTTTTGTCTTCACATTATTTGTTTCTCATTATTGTGCTATGCCTCTAGACACTTCGTCACTTTGTCACAACTACCTTGCACTCATTCTTGAACATTGGAGAAATCCTTTTGTAGGACATATCGGAGGCAAAATCATCAAATTGGTTGCAACTTCTCTATTATAACCGAAGCAACGAAGGGGTCCACATATTGTGCATGGTATTGATAGCTATCAAGAATCCGTATGTGTTCACCATGTGACATATACCACTTATTGGAACTTATTCAGATTGGAATTTCCTTTGTTCGCTGAAGCGAAAATGGGAAATCACGCTTCTTTTCAAGAGAGGGACCAGCTTTGTCTACCATGCTAATAATGTTCCAAAATTCCCAACTTTTAATTCCTTTCTTACCTATTAAGAAATTATTTGAAACAGCCTTAAAATAGCTTGGACAATGTGGCATCGAAACAATTTAAAACTTACCATAATAAGCTCCATAGAGTAGGGATTATATTTATTAATTCCGCTTTTGTAAGGCTTTGCGTTAATTTTTAATGATATTATTAAGTGTAGTTGTTTCAAGTTTTCCTTATATATATATATATATATATATATATATATTATATAATATAATATAATAGAGATTTACTTCCATTTTTAAAAGACTTTGTATTAATGCCTTCATGTATAATGTCCGAGTCTTATAAATTTTATTATATTTTAGTTTTTGATATATATATATTTGGTTAATTTTACTTAAAATTGAGAGGGATTTATTGGAATTACAAATTCCACTTTTAAAGAACTTTGCATTAATTTTACCATGTGTAATGATATTATTAAGTACATAGTTTAATTAATAGATGAAATGATATTTTCTAACATTTTTTTTGGTCAATTTTCCCTAAAATCTTGTAGAGAATTTTAAAAATAATAAGTTTAAGTTGTTTAATTTATAGAATTCTAGGGCTTCAAAGAGTATTTTTAGAGTGTTGAATTTATTTATGCATTCAAAAGTGCATTTTAAACAATAAGAAATCACAATCTTGCTCAAAAATGTATTTTTGAATTCTAGCTAAAAAAACATTTCGTTGGAGAAGGTCGGAGTGGGAAGGGTAATTTTTTGCCTTGACAATGAAATAAAGACACAATTTGCTCAGGGTTTAAGCAGAGCAACCAATAACCAAACATAAATTTTAGCACTATGGCAAGGCCTCGAGGTAGCCATTGCAAGGCAAATTCGTGATTTGGTAGTTTATGGGGATTCCATGATTTTCATACAAAAAATTCAGAGAGTCAAAGAGATGCCAAAAAAGGATCTTCCTTCAATGCTCCTTATAATGCAAGTGCAACTTCAAAAGTTTGAAACTGTAGAATTCTTCCACATAAAAGGGTAGCACAATCAAGTAGCGGATTCCTTACCTAATGAAGAAGTAACTCTAGAACAAGGATTGTTTGTTTAGGATCAAGAAGCCTCTACATAATATATATTCCATGATTAGCAAAATAAAAATTTATTGGGATTTCACATCCCGACTTATTCGTATATGGAGTTTGATTAACTTCGAAGTAAGTTTCGTCAAATCATTTAATTACCACTATAATCACAAATTCTTGAAGGTTCGTGTTTGGCGGCCCTCACCTAAGATGAACGTCGCCAATGGATCCACCAGATGGGCTCTTGAGGCGAGATCCATCATGCCTTTGGACAAGTGGCAAATTTCCTCCAATGCATTAATATCAAGTATTACGGAAGAGCACGCTCGTGTTCTGCTTACTTTGAGAGTCTTAAATTCGCTTGAGCTTAGTAGCACACAAGAAGATATAGTTATGGCAACTCCTATGAGGTGTTTTCACGAGGACTATGAAATTGAATGTGTGCACGAAATCATTGGAGGGAGAGGTGTTAGAGCGAATGGTTATAAATGGAGATTGTTGGTATCTCGTTGAATGACATCAACATTGCAGTTCTCTGTAGAATGGAGCACCTAGCCAGACAAGAACATGATGAAGAGGTTAAGGCACAATTAGCCTCAAGCATGTCTTATTTGTCATCTCCCATTGCTATCTAGGGAGAAAAGGTAGCTACGGAAGCGAGATTCCACTTCGATATGGTTAGTCAGCAATGGGAATCATTGCAAATTGACGTTGATCATCTGCACGTGATAGTGGATAGCCTATCACTTAAATTGACAGTATTGAATTAACAGTGGAGACAACGACCTTGGGAATTCTTAAGGAAGTGTTGATCCAAAATGGGTCTAACTTAGACTTTTGAGTCTAAAATGTTTCTCACAGAAGAAACTGAAAGCCCAAAGGATGCTTCTGAAAATAGTCCCATTGCATAGATCTTTTCAATCTGAGTCTTATGCAATTTGAATGGGCTAAAATGGACTTCGGATGAAGAAGTTATCGCAGAAAGAAGATTGCCATTGCCCTTTGAAAAGAAGACAAATTCTTATAAAAATGGCCTAAAAGGCTCATTGAAGAAATCACACCCCAAATGTGCCAAAGGGAAGGACTTAAAGCAAAGGTAGAAGGAACCCCGATTGTGACCTCTGACTTATCTCATCGAAATTAGGCCTTCGCCTGATATTGGGACCCCAGGCAGAGCGATATGCGATCAATGCAATGAAGCGATTGCGATGATCGGCGATCAGAGGAGCAGAGGCATAGACCTCGCCGATGCGATATGCGATGTGCAATATTGGCAATTGGTGGATCGACGATCGGCATAGTCAAAGGGAAGACCCCTGGGGCTATTGCGACATTGCGATATGCGATCAAAGCGTGGACCCGATGGGATTATAGACGCGATTTCATAATATTTGAAATCTGGAAATTCAAATTTTCAATGTATTCTCATGTATTGGGTTTTTTGGCCAATACGCCATGCGATTGCAATTTGCGATGGAATGGCGGACCCGATAGGTTTACAGATGCGGTTGCATTCTATTTGAAGTCCAGTTGTTGTGCCCGATAGTGTTTTTCCTTTGTATTTCTATTATGAGCCAAAAATGTGTTATTTCGTGGATTTCGTTCGGAAAGAGGCCGTTGGTTCATTTTCCATTGGAAACAGCCATCATTCCTTGTGCCACGTTGCAGGTGGGCGTTTCTGTAACAGGGATGCGTTTTGAAGCGCGAAGAGGCAAAGCCGAGAAAAAGAACGATTCCTCATGATCGAAGGGACAGAGGAACGATTGTGGAAGCCGCAGAGTCAAAGGATGCCTTTCAAAACCCATAGATCACAATTGACAGAGGGAGCTAAACACTGAAAGTTGAGAGTCACTTGGAGGTAAAGTGAAACCAGAAGCTCACTGCAACAATCGAGAGCCAGAAAGCCTGAGAGCTTCGGAGCCAGAGGGTCGAGCAAAGGCAGAGCCATGAGAGGTTGGAGGCAGAGCCAGATAGCTAAGAGAGCTAGAGTCAGATGAGCCAGAGCGCTGAGAGCCAGAGCCAGTTAGCTAGAGAGCCAGAGCCGTAGAGCTAAAAAGCTCAGAGCGGACTTCTAAGAGCCATGCGTTGTAATGAAGTTGCAGAACAACAAAGAGATTAAGTTATCAAGTTATTTCTGTTGTCCGAAGTGTGTTGAAGATAGAAGAAGGTGTTCCAGAGACAGTGAGAGAATTTTGAGGGAGTTGGCGCAGGCTAGAGCTTAAGATAGCTCAGAGCGCTGATTGAAGGAGTCAAAGTCTAGAGAAGCCTAGATCTATCTGCAACGTATGGGCAACGAGGGGTAAGATGGTCTTCTAAACCCATAGGTTCAGTTGTAAACCAATGGAGTTGAGTGTGGAACTTGTAAAATAAAGATTACCATAATTCCAGAGAGCCTAGTTGATTTGACTAGAGCTCACGGAGACGTAACCCAAGAGTTTTGGGTGAACTCCTAATTATATTGTTATCTTATGTGTTTGCTGATTTTTCGCTTTATTTACTGTTATGTATGTTTTACATCAGCGTAAGAAAATGTACATACGCACTTGAATAGTCTAAAAACAAATACAAGCATACACCTATTTCAAGCATTATTAATTCCGCAATTGGTTAATCATAAGATCTTGGAAATATATAAGCTTTGGAGTGGGAGATGTTTTTGTAAGCTTGACAAGAAGCCTTTAGTGCTCCATTTCAGATCAGGTGGTATCAGAGCCCTAAGGTTGGTTAACCCCACCTTCAAAGAAGGTGATATCAAAGCTAAGTTATACTAGAGCAGGTTGCATCATGCAGCGAGTGGTATTAGATCAGAATGCTGATTGATAGAGCAAAAGATTGCTTGTCTGAAAGGTGTTTGGCAGTTAAGTATTAATTGTCTGATTGATTGTATGCTTGTTTGTAGACTGACTATTGTGTGAGTTTGTAGAGATGAAGGGAAAGATATTGATAGCTAAGTCCAGGAGAGAACAAGAAGGAAGAAGGGTTGAAGGCATTCTTCTTATCCCAAAGGACCTCAAGGCAATCCTTGAAGCACAAGAGGTTTGTTGCAAAAGGTTGCTTGAATAAAACTCTTTGTTAATCTTGTTTGAAGTTCTTTTGTTCATTGGCATAATGACAACTTCTACAAGTGAGTCCTCAAAATCTTCTTTCTTCACAAGATTCATTGATGAAGACATGAAGCAAGACTTGTTCATCATGAGGGACAAGGTGAGAGAAATGCATGAGGATGGAAGGAAGCGCAACATACTTAGAGAGCAGTTGAATTCCGTGGAGGAAAAGAATCAGTTGCTTTCTGAAAAATTGCAGGAAATGGAGAAGCAACTTCATATTGCAAATATGAACTTGAAAATGATGCATGAGTTGGAGACACAACTCTTTGTTGCCAAAGAAGCCTTAGTCAAGTATTAGCTTGAAGAAGAGGTAAAAAATTCTTGTTTATCTTCAAATTCCTCTAAGAATGGTTATATTGGTTCTTTTGAAAAACATACCAAAGGCATAAGTTCCAAGTTAATGTCCAAGATGGGATATGAAGGAAAAGGCTTGGGCAAACATGAACAAGGTATTGTTGAGCCAATAATGGTTGAGGAAAGGCCCAAGTATTTGGGTCTTGGCTATGGACAGTCTTATGGAGAAAGTTTCAAAGCTGCCATGAAGACAATTGAAACAGTTCCAAAAATGAGTTTCATTTCAGGCCTTCTACCTCAAGAGTGTGAAGATTGTATTCATGGAGAATGCAAAAGCTTGAAACATCATTTGCAGGATGCAGGTGTTCATAAGCATGCACTTGAACCAGAGAGTTGTGGAAACTCTGAAAGCCTTGAAGAGATTGATGGTGTTCCAAGAGGAGCCACTTCTTCATTCAATTCACCTCTTCATGAAGGCAATAAAGGTGAAAGAGAAAGGTATAAATATGGTTCTAATCATATACCTTTTGATTATGTTCAGCATGGTAAATTTCCATATAAGCATTGGAAAATAATTGCATGTTCCTTTTGTGGTTAGATGTTGGAAGAGAATGGCCACATACATGAAACTTTTGAAGGAAAGGAAGCAAGAAGCCAAAGGTCCATTGGACAAGGCAAATCATGCTGTCAAGAAGATGCACATTTGTTGAACTTACTACCATAAGCAAGGACATGTTGCTGCAAAATGTTGGACTCTAAATCCAACAATGCTTCCACAAAAGCTGAAGAAGGTGGAAAGAGAGAATAGCAGGAATAGAAAGAAAGTTTCCATGAATGATGTGTTTCAGGATGATTCACATGTTGATGCTGATGTGCAGACAAAGGAAACACCTTTGAAATGGATTGGTAAGAAATGGTTAGAGTTCTTATCCAATTAAGATTGCATGTTTATTGATGTATCTATTTGCATTTTTTTGTTAATGGAATGTAAGTTGCAGGGTTTTACCAAGAAGGTGGATGGAAAAAGTTGAGTAGGAGACTCACTTTTTTGCTGCGACATTATGTTCATTTCAGCTTCGAAAGTACAGTGTGCTTAAGCGAAAGTTGAAGGATGAAATGCATGCATGAGAATGATGTGCATGAACACGGGGATGTTGATGATTCCCTTGTATTTGAACATGCATGTGTAATTAACTTGAAGGGTTGATTGCTTTGTTTTAAACATGCATGTAATATTGACTTGGGAAAAGTTGATTTGGTCTTCAAGATGGAGATAATGATGAAGTGTTTCATCTTTTGAAAAAAGTCCTAATGGTCTTTTTCGACATGTTTGATTTGAAAGGTCAATTGTTTTAAAGGAATGTTTTGTTGGCTTGTTATCTAGTCAATCATTTGTATTCAGATGTAAAGACATGGAGGTGTTTACAAGATGTGAAATATGTTTCTTTTGTTGAAGCAGGAGTTTAGGCTATCCAGTTGTTGTCTGTAATCTTGTTGTTGTTGACAGCATGTCAAACAGGTACAAATGTAAAATTTTATGACGCAGATGTAACTTCACATTGGTTTGAGCCACCTTGGATCAATGATCAAGGCAGAGAAGTTCAAACTACCTTCTGTAACCTTCTCAGCAGGAGTTCTGCAGGAAGTCAAGGAGGGAAAGAGTTCTTTCCAAGAGGACCAACACATCTAGGAAGGAGAGTGGTCAAAGGCTTTGGTTCAGAGGCACTATGTAAGGCAAGTGTGTGGAGGCTGAAAGAAGAGGGTACTGTTACTCTCATTTACTGTTCAGATCAGTATTTCAATCTTTTGGAGACCGAAATTTCTTTTTAGTGGGAAGGTGTGATCCAAAATGGATCTAACTTAGACTTCTAAGTCTAAAATGTTCCTCACAGAGGAAACTGAAAGTCCAAAGGGTGCTTCTGAAAATAGTCCCATTGCATAGATATTTTCAATCTAAATCTAATGCAATTTGAATGGGCTAAAATGGACTTCGGATGAAGAAGTTATCTTAGAAAGAAGATTTCCACTGTCTTTTGAAAAAGAGGCAAATTCTTATAAAAATTGCCTAAAAGGCTCATTGAAGAAATCGCATCGCAAATGTGCCAAAAGGAAGGACTTAAGGCAAAGGCGGAAGGAACCTCGATTGCAACCTTCGACTTATCACATCGGAGGTAGGCCTTCTCCCGATATCGGGACCCCAGGCAGAGCGATATGTGATATGCGATCAATGCGATGAAGCGATTGCGATGATTGGCGATCGGAGGAGTAGAAGCATAGACCCCGTCGATGCGATATGCGATGTGCGATATTAGCGATCGGTGGATCGGTAGATCGACGATAGGTATAGTCAAAGGGAAGACCCTCGGGGCCGTTGCGGCATTGTGATATGCGATCAGAGCGCGGACCCAATGGGATTATAGACGCGATTTCA
Source organism: Pinus tabuliformis (assembly GCA_031772625.1). Taxonomy (NCBI): domain Eukaryota; kingdom Viridiplantae; phylum Streptophyta; class Pinopsida; order Pinales; family Pinaceae; genus Pinus; species Pinus tabuliformis. Next base: position 311,636,441 of record CM062810.1, on the reverse strand, counting down.
TAATATTTGAAATCCAGAAATTCGAATTTTCAATGTATTTCCGTGTATTGGGTTTTTTGGCCAATACGCCATGCGATTGCGATGTGTGATGGAATGGCGGACCCAATAGGTTTATAGACGCGGTTGCATTCTATTTGAAGTCCGATTTTTGCGCTCGATAGTGTTTCTCTTGTGTATTTTTGTTATGAGCCAGAAATGCGTTATTTCGTGGATTTCGTTTGGAAAGAGGCCGTCGGTTCATTTTCCATTGGAAACAACCATCATTCCTTGTGCCACGCTGCAGGCGGGCGTTTCTGTAACAGGGATGCGTTTTGAAGCACGAAGAGGCAGAGCCGGGAAAAAGAATGATTCCTCATGATCGAAGGGATAGAGGAACGACTGTGGAAGCCACAGAGTCAAAGGATGCCTTTCAAAAGCTAGAGAGCACAATTGACAGAGGGAGTTGAAAACTGAAAGCTGGGAGTCACTTGGAGGTAAAGCGAAACCAGAAGCTCACTGCAAGAGCCGAGAGCCAGAAAGCCTGAGAGCTTCGGAGCCAGAGGGCCGAGCAGAGGTAGAGCCACCAGAGGTTGGAGGCAGAGCCAGATAGCTAAGAGAGCTAGAGCCAAATGAGCCAGAGAGCTGAGAGCCAGAGCCAATTAGCTAGAGAGCTAGAGAGCTCATAACAGACTTCTAAGAGCCATGGGCTGTAATGAAGTTGCAGAACAGTAAAGAGATCAAATGATCAAGCTATTGCTGTTGTCCGAAGTGTGCTGAAGATAGAAGAAGGTGTTCCAGAGACAGTAAGGGAATTCTGAGGGAGTTGGTGCAGGCTAGAGCTCAAGATAGTTCAGAGTGCTGATTGAAGGAGTCAAAGTCTAGAGAAGCCTAGATCTGTCTGCAGAATATAGACAGCCAGGGGTAAGATGGTATTCTAAACCCATAGGTTCAATTGTAAACCAATGGAGTTGAGTGTGGAACTTATAAAATAAAGATTACCATAATCCCAGAGAACCTAGTTGAGTTAGCCCAAGAGTTTTGGGTGAAATCCTAATTATATTGTTATCTTATGTGTTTGCTGATTCGCTGTTTTATTTACTGTTATGTATGTTTTATATCAGCATAAACAAATGTACATAAGCACTTGAACAATCTAAAAACAAACACAAGCATACACCTATTTCAAGCATTATTAATTCCGCAATTGGTTAATCATAGGATCTTGGAAATATATAAGCTTTGGAGTGGGAGAGGTTCTTGTAAGCTTGACAAGAAGCCTTTAGTGCCCCATTTCAGATCAAGTGTTCAGGGTATCAGATGCCCTGATTCACATAGTGCGAACAGGGCAAGAGCATGAGGAACTTATGGAGCAACACTTGGATGAGGCCCCTCCTCAATGAGTGGAAATTGTTCAGCTAAAATACGTTGGAAGCTCATGGCAATGGTTAATTTTAAGTGTATTTTCTAGGTTGCATGAGGAACTTATGGAGCAACCCTTGGACAAGGTCCCTCCTCAACGAGTGGAAATTGTTTAGCCAAAATACGGTGGAAGCTCAAGACGTGGAAAAAGATGGCAGTGGTTAATTTTTAAGTGTCTTTTCTATGTTTCACAAGTTTATATTGTATCAAGGAGTATTCTGGAGACTATAAAATAAGTGTTGTAAGAATCCTAGTGGCAGTGGTTAATTTTTAAGTGTCTTTTCTATGTTTTGCAAGTTTACAGTGTATCAAGGAGTATTCTGGAGACTATAAAATAAGTGTTGTAAAAATCCTAGTTAGTAACTGGCAAGGTAAGAATATGCCTATTTTTGTGCAATTTTGAAACACTCAAGATGAAAGACTTGTTCTAAATGTAAAAGTATTGACCTTCAAACCAATTGACTTAATATAAAAATATCTGTTTAAAAATAAAAATAAAAAACTATTTCATCATTTTATCTATTAATTAAATATACCATCATTATTATATATATATATATATATTTTCATTAATTTTAATTGAAATTCAATAAAAATTATAAAATTTTAATGGTATAATTTATACCATCCAAAAATCTCATTATTAAAGAATTAAACTATACTATATTATTATTAATATTTTTACATTATCTACTTTAACATAAGACAAATAAATTTATATTATCGCATGAAAGGAACATTATCGAAGGATGTAGTAGTTGTAACGCACATGTAGTCATGATTCCCAAGTCTTTGGATTAGTTTCCATGCACGTTGAGTCGACTAAAGTTTTCAAACAAATCCCTTTTTAAATCCCGTGTTTATAGTACTAAGGTTCAATAAAATCCTTTGTACTTTGGCAAAGTTTAAATCAATCGCCTTCAGTGTGAACGATTTCACTTTGTGCGTGGGATCTTGAATATTTTTGAGTTTGAAGGATAGTTGTGATGCATAGGATCCTTTTACACTATGTTGCAATCCAACCATGTAAAACTTAGGATACCCTTCAAGTCACTCTCAAGCCTAACGAAAATATGCACCATAAACTTTTGGATGATGTTGCATGTTTATAATATTTTAGAGTAAGACGATGATGGTGCCAAGAGTTTGATTTTAAAAGATGGTCCATTAATACAAGAGAAACAAAAATGTAAATGGGTTAAAATTTTCAATATTCCCATAAACTACATTAATAAATGGAAAATTAGGTGTAAGTTGTGATTGTTATAGGCTATGTGTTAGTATATGATACTTAGTTTGAAAATTAGTTATATGCGTTGAAAATTAGTTATAATTATAGTATATTTATAATATTATTTTTGGGATTAAGTGAGTAGAGTAAGTTATTAGTCTATAATTCATATCTGTATTAGTTGTAACTAATTAGTTTCTTATGATTTTGAATAGTTTATGTAGCACTCATTATATCGTGTGATGCTTTCAGTGGTGAAGAAGTGAGATTGAAACTAGCTAAATGGACTACATAACATTAATTTTCACCTTTGGGGCTTGCAATCAATAATCGAGACTTCCCAGAAGGTCACACATGCCAAGATTCATCTGGCTAAAGTGTGCTTAACTATGAAGTTTTCCCCACAATAAAGTCCACTTAGCTTGCTAACCCATTCTTAAAACCTTAGAAAATATCGTGCCTTATGAACTATTCAATTAGAGCTCACTTTACTCTTTTATTTAAGAATTGAGGTGCTTTTGTAGTCCAACATATAAAATACCATTTTTGGGATTATCTACATAGAGTAAGAAAATCATCTATGTCCCAAATCCATGAGTATTAGTCTCAAGTAACCGTTTCTAATGATTTTGAATAGCGCACTTAGCATTCATTGCATTGGGTGATGCTCACAATGGTGAAGAAATGGATTGCGCATTTGTTAAAAATATATATTTTGTTGATGTATATATTACTCATGGGGGGCTTCACTGGGGGAGCAATAACATACCACGTGGGTTCATATTGGGGGATATATATTGAGGAAAAATGACATAATATATAATAGGGAGTAAAGTGTTTTTATATTTACATATATAAAAAAATGGAGCTCAAAGTTAATGAAAAATATAAAGGGGTATAAAAAATGTTAATGAAAAAATGGATAACTAGAATATCTAGTGAAAGTAAGGGTTTTTTTAATTGGGAAGATGTATTGGGTTCGTAATATAGAGGGTTAAATAATGTGATTTTTAGAAGTATTTTCCAATATGTAGTCAAAATAAAGGCATGGTTTAATATACCACGAATGCACGTCATCTGTCAGAGGTTCATTGAGTGAAGCCCCTGTGATATTACTAGGGATGTGAAGATACACGGACTTTTATTTTTTCTCATTTTAAAAAATACCTTTCCCTTCAATCAAGAGGTCTTTGGTCAATGGAAGGGAAATTGATACTAGGCACACTACTTCCTTTTTGGACAATGAATCGAGTGCCTTCTTTTGATCCAAAATCCCTTTTCATTATGTCTCTTCATCACACTAGAAGGATTTTTGATTGAGACTATCTACAATAAAGTGGAAGGCATTGAAGCTATATCAACATCACCACCGTACAAAGGAAGGTTGCATATATGAAACAATGCTACTTGTTAGTGTTAATCACTTGAAATGATGTTACTGGTCTTAGTTGTTGCATATGCTATTTGAGAGTTGTCCTTGGCTATGTCTTTTTCAATGATTGTCTTCTTCAATAATTGTCATCTATAATAGACCACCACCCTACAAAGGAAGGTCGAATATTTGAAGCAATGCTACTTGTTTAATGTTGGCTACCTAAATTGATGTTACTAGTGTTAGTTGTTCCACATGCTATTTGGAAAATGCCCTTGGTTGTTTCTTCTTCAATGATTGTCTTCTTCAATGTTTGTCATCCCATTTCAATGATTTTCATATTTAATGATTGTCATTTTTAGTTTTCAACATCACAACCTTGCAAAGGAAGGTTGAGTATTTTAAGCAATGTTGCTTCTTTAGTGTTGGCTACTTGAATTGATGTTACTAGTCTTAATTATTCCACATGTTATTTGGTAGATGCCCCTAACTGTTTCTTCTTCAACAATTGTTTCCTTCAATGATTGCCACCATGTTCCTTTTTGAATGATTGTCTTCTTCAATGATTGCCATCATATTTATTTTTGAATGATTGTCTTCTTCAATGATTGCCATCATGTTTCTTCTTCAGAGATTGTCATCTTCAATGATTGGCATCCATAGTTTTCAACATCACCACCTTGCAAAGCAAGGTTGAGTATTTAAATCAATGCTACTTGTTTAGTGTTGACTATCTAAATTGATGTTTAACTAGTCTTGGTTGTTCCACATGCTATTTGGGAGATGCCCCTGTTTGTTTATTCTACAATGATTGTCTTCTTCAATGATTGCCATATATAGTTTTTGTAGTGCTTTAACTTTGTCTTATGAAAAGACAAAAAAATTTGAACAAGATTTTTGCAAATAACTTATTTATTTGCAAGTTTTGTAATAAAATACATGTCAAATTTATCTAGAAAATATAGAACATATCTATTTTAAAACAGACTTCTTATCATCTAACCAATTGAAATTAATACAAATTTAAATATACTAATAAATATTCTTTCAAATTTTACTTAATTACGAAGTAGAAGCTTTCCATATTGTAATTAACACATAAAATTAATATTTTTTTCCTTAAAATAATTTACCTATATAATATTTACTTAGAAACTCATGAGGTATAGACTACCTGGTTTATGTAGGGTTTAGTCCTCATCTAGTCTAGGGCTCAAATCTCATGGGGAGGGATTGAGAATGGAATCCAATTGTGGGGTTATATTGTCGTAAAGAACGTCGCGGATTGACCGGGACTTGCACAATCCTAGTGAGAACATGTAGTGGTAATATTTTGTGTTTGCGTAGATCATTCTTCCATCCAACATGTAGTGACAATATCTCACCATATAATACCGACATTTTGTATTTGGCTAGATCATTCTTCCATCCAACGTGTCATGACAACATTTTACATTTGGATAAATCACTCTTCCATCTAACATATAGACTAATCCCAATTTAAACACAACTTAATATTATTTAAAAAAAATTTCTGACAATACAACTTATGTATCAAAATCTCAAAATGCTACCCACTTTTACTATCATAGAATTGTTCACTTTATTAGAAATTTACCACTCCATTCTTTCCCAATTTACATTAAAGTTAGGATCATTCACTTAAAGACAATGATGTTCTAAGGAATCTAACTTTGGAATAACGTTCATGGTTGTTTTAAAGTGAGAGTAGTGTGTTCATAGTGCTCTACTATAAGAGATAACATTGGTATAATCCAAAAAAATTGAAAGAACAATCACGTGAGAAAGCAAGGAAAATCCCAAATGCTCATTCATGAAATGTTAGTAAATGTTATAAATATTTGGTTCGTCATACTTACCGGGTGTAAACATGTTAACTACTCTTACCCCTCACCCCTCATCTCCCATGTATGTTCCCATGGCTGTAATTCACCTGTATTTTAATATATTATTAAATAATTCAAACAAGAATTATGTAGAGAGAAAAAGAGTAACATATCTCCAAATACTTATTAATAAATGTGATAAAACTTTGGTTCTGTGCTCTCTTTTCAACTGTTCTCGTCCGGCTAAGTATAATCACAGCTCAACAAACTTTAAAAAGTAGAAGGTAAACACTGGTGCCCAATCAATGTGATACCACCAAGCTAACAAGCGAATCTACCATTGGTTTTATTTGGTGTGTAATTTTCTCCACCACTCGTTTACATCTGCTCAGTGTTCGACAGACCATATTAACTGCGTAGATCGTGGTGGAATACCCGTTATAAATTTGCAAATTAATTCTTTTTACCCCATTCTTTACTTTGAAAATGAAAGATCTGTAAAAAAAAATTGAAATATTTTCCTTTACATGACTCAATACCTTCTTTGATACGTAGCTGGCAACAAATTTCATTGATTGCTAACTCGTAGTACGAAATAGGCTTGAAGCGACCGATCCTCAAATATTGTATCAGCGCTGTTTTTGGCCTGACTATGGAAAAATGGACTCTCAGAGATTATTTTTTTATTTTAATTATTATGATAGAGTTACCTGAGACAAGGAGAACAATTCCTATTATTTTATTTGTGAGGTTTTATTACTTAACACAATTTTATATATCCAATTTTATTTTTAAAGTTAATAGTTACAATTTTAAAAGCAAATTGATTTTTTATATAAATAATATTTTTATCATTATTAATTAGGTATAGGTTGAGTGGTATAGAAGAAAGTCGTTATTTTCTGTACAAGATTCAAAACCCACCAGTGATATATTTCTTTTTAATGAGTTAGTTGTGACATATTTCTCTTTAATGAGTTAGTTGTTGATTGGCATGGGCAAGTACCGATAATATTTATAAAATTCAAAGTATTAAAAAAACATTAAGTATTCTACCAGAGCTACAAGTTGGCAAAGTACCAATAATTTTTGTAGAATTCGAGGTATTAGCAAAACATAAGCTCTCTACAAGAGCTACTAAAGAACACTTGTGTGTTGAGGAATGAACCTCCACCAAAATGGTTATTGAGGATAGATTTACCATTCAAATGTATGAATTTAAGTAATAGACTCCAAACCCAAGTTAAACCATGATATCGCTAGGGTGGGGGAAGCTCCAAGGGGCATTTGTTCTCACTCAATCTAACACATTATTCTAATGATAAATTTGATTTACTCACCGTTGAGAACTTGAGGTCCTTATCCAATCATTAATCAATTATTGCAATCTCTTCCACTACCTTACACAACACAAATCTTTCCTTTCTCTTCTAAATAATCCTCTAAGGACTAGTGCTTTATTGTACAAGTAGAACGAGTCCGAGTATTGGTTTCCTTTTGGGAATAACATGAAAAATAAGCACATTTTTCCCCAAAAGAATTAATGAGTAGCAATAACATGATTATAGGTTTATTGGTGTTTTTTAAAGCCATTGTCATAGTTTTCTCCCCTCAAAACCATTATATTTCCTTCCATATTTTCATGAACAAGTCCCCAACTTCCATACGCCCTTACCAACCACAAGTCCATGTGGTTTAATTATCATATATAAGCAAAAAAAACCATTATTTCACATATGTTACTCCATTAACAAGAATAAATAAATGCTAATGGAAGAACGAAAGTGCCTCCTTCCTTACCCACAAATTAATGAATGAAATAAAAGAAAATGAGAGACATTTTCTTACACAAGATCTATTTCCTTCCCAAGCAAATGTCAACTTGTACTTGATATACAAGTCAAAGATTGATGGGAAAACTCGTAGAGAAGTATGGCTAAAAAATGGTTTACTCCCTAAAGGAAAATGTTAAGGTGAAATCACCCGTGCACCCCATTTTCTCTTCCCCTCTTGTGATATCATCGTTCCCTTATAGCTTCCTAATGTCTCCCTTTTATACATTCTTTTACATAAACACAAAGCTGCACATGATGGAAACATAACCCCACACCATAATCTAATTTTGAGCCAAATTAGATTTCGGAAGAAGCATGGTGATCAGGGTTCAGAGGTGAGTATTTATGAAGGCATGAAAAACCTTGTTGACATATTTTTGATGATTAGAATCTTCTGTGCTTTGGCAGCTTATTAGGAGGTTGCATTTACTTTTGGGTATATGGAAAGAACAAGTTCTAAGAAGATTTTTTATGAGACTAGATTGATGAAAAAGTTGGAAAAGAGTTTGGACAGGGTATGACAGGTTGTTGGAAACAATATGAAAACAACAGTTTGTTAAGATTAAATATTTAAATTAATTACAGAGTATCATCCATAAAATGCCATGGATATTCCACAGGACAGTTCGTCACAACAGATTTAATAATATTATATTAAAAATATGAGATTCTACACTATTACAATTTTATTTTATTTCTAGATCTATAAAATTAATTGTAATTAGCGCATGCATGTAAACATAAATCAAGCAGAAAACTAGAGATCGAAAAAATAATCTCTCACACACATAATACACAAGATATTCTCTCTGGGAAACCCTTTCCGGAGAAAACCCAGCTGGAAGGTGAGGGCGCTTCGCTTTCTTTCTCTGTCTGGAAATATGGCTGCAGATACAAAGAAGTAATGTCTTTGGCCTATGGGCTACTACAGTGCCCAAATCTTCTCTATGTGCTCTACCTCCTATCTCTCTTGGCTATCTTTTCTCAACTATGGAACAAAATTCTCTCAAAATAATGGAATGTCTCTTTCTCCCAATGGCCTAGTTATAACACAACCCGATAGCCTACTAGTGGTTAAGTTTGATTATGTCAACTCTTAGACTATTTTACATCAAATACATGTTGCTAGCCCCTTTTCCATGAATAATGGGGGCTAACGTGGCATCCTCCAGAACTATAGTTGTGAAAACAGGAAGGTCAACTTATGAGTGGAATAACTTTTGCATATGGACTCCAATTGACACAATTCTTGTGTTGTTGGAAAGATATCTGTGTGTAGAATAGAATGAAAAGGTGTTACACTTAAGTGGAAAATTTTTAGGTCCAAAAAACATCATTTGATGCCTCAAAATGCTCCCGAAAGGTTTTAGACCCCGTTTTGCGAAACTGGGTCCCATTGGTAAAAATGGTCCTGTGAGCTGATTCCTCCACTTTTTGTACTCCAAATGCATCGAAATGGATGAAAAACATGATAATGATCCAACTCGGATGACACCTCCACATTTTGGGAGGCTTTTGATCCCCAAAATATTTTACTAAATGAGGTGAGGAAATTTTTCCTCCACTTTCTCTTTGGTGTACCATTTAGCTTTGCTTGGAAGTTGTCCCTTCAACCTAATTTGCCAAAGGTCTTGTTGGCCTTGTCTTATAGTTCTTGACCTCTTCTGTAAAACTATACCTTTTTTCATCTCTGCCTGAGCGTCTGGTGCCAAATCCTACATAGAATGTAGGACCTGCTCCTCTTCCTGGCCTAGCATAGAAGGCTCATAGAGTTTCAAATTATCTATATTTACAACTGAGTAAATGCGCATATATGGTGGTAAACTGAGTTGATAGGCATTATCACCCACCTTTTCCAGTATCTCAAAGGGACCATACCTTAGAGCCTTGATTTTCTTACTAGCCCCCTGTAGCCTCTCCTTCTTCAATTGTAGCCATACTCTGTCTCCCACCTTGAATGTTTTCTCTGTTCTGTGTTGATCATGTGTTAGGAAACCAGCTCACAAAAAGATAAAAATATAGATCAACGCCTTAGAATTCAGCCTCTTCGAGGGGTCAACCTCCTTTACATTACACAAATGAACGATTCTTGGATGATACAAATGACAAAACCTCCTTTCTATATATAAGAGTCTAATGGGTCATAATATAACCAAGCTGACCTAATAATAATAACATAAAGGCACAAAAATAACAATAGTGGGATTCTATGGGGCACAATAATAACAATATGGGGACAATAGGGGCACAAAAATAACATTATGGTGACAATAGGGGCACAACAATAACAATATGGGGACAATAGGGGCACAATAATAACAATAAGGGATACAATAACAATAGTAATGGGGCAATCACTAGTATTATAGGGACCTAACATGCCCCTCTCCTTCAAAAAAGTGTTTTCCTCAACGCTTGAGTAGTTTTGGGTGCTTCTGTATAAAATTCTCATCCTTCCATGTCGAATCTTCAACGGGTAAGTTCTTCCACTTGATGAGATACTTTGAAATTGATCGATTTCGTAGCTGTCGAGTTCTTGTTTCTTTGACTGCTTCAAGTTCCAATATGATTTTTCCTTCCTCATCAAGTTCTGGAAATATTGTTTGAACTGGAATCTTGTCACCTATAACCTTCTTTAAGCATGAAACATGGAAAACTGGGTGCACTCGGGAAGCTGTAGGAAGTTCCAATTTGTATGCTATAGTACCTATCTTTTGCAACACCTTGTACGAACCATAATACTTTGGTGATAACTTATTACCCTTCTTAGCTTGCTTGAGGGAAATTTGTTTATATGGTTGTAGTCGTAGGAATACCCAATCACCTACATCAAAACTTCTTTCGTTGCAATGTTGATCTGCCTGCTGTTTCATTCTATTCTGCGCCAAGGTAAGGTTATCCTTTAAGAGTTGGAGAACTTGTTGTTGATGCTTGATGTGATCTTCCACTGCTTGAACCTTATAATTTTCTCTTAAATATGATGTGATGGATGGTGGATGATATCCATAAAGTGCCATAAATTGGGTCATTTTTATTGCAGTATGGAAGGAAGTGTTATACCACCATTCAGCCAGAGGCAACCATTTGACCCATTGTGTCTATTTATCAGATACAAAGAAACGAAGATATCCTTCCAAACATTTGTTTACTATCTCAGTTTCCCATAAGATTGAGGATGATAAGATGAGCTATGAGCTAACTGAGTCCCAAGACAAGAAAATAATTCTATCAAAAAATTCCCAGTGAAATTGGGATCTCTGTCGCTTACAATAATCTTTGGGTTTCCATGTAGCTTTTAAATTGTTTCCATAAATGCAGTAGAAACTGTACTCGCTTTAAATGGATGAGATAATGCACAAAAGTGTGCATACTTGGTAAGTCTATCAACTACCACCATGTTAACACTCTTTCCTTCGAACTTGGGTAAACCTGTGATAAAATCCATTGAAACCTCCTCTCAACGTTGGCTTGGAATGGATAAGGGTTGTAATAGTCCTGGGGTCTTAATTGTTTAAAATTTATTTTGTTGGAAAACCAAACATTCCACCACAAACTTTTGAATATCAAATTTAAGGCCATCCCAAAAAAAATCCTTCTTAACCCTGTGGTAGGTTTTTAGAGATCCTGAGTGCCCTCCTAAGAGAGAGGTGTGCAATTCCCTAAGAATATTTTGTTTGAGTTGGGAATTCTTACATAGGTATAACCGATCCTTCTACCATAACGAATCATTTTTCCAGCTAAATGTATCAGATGTACTGGGATCTTGTTGTATCTTTTGAATGAGTGCCCACACTTCCTCGTCATTCTTCCATTCATCCCTTGCTTCGTTTATCCAATCTGGTTGGATAATAGAAATGGCACAAAGAAATGATTCCACATCCTCATCCTTTCTTGAGAGTGCATCTGCGACAACATTTTGCTTCCCTTTTTTGTAGATGATTTCAAAGTCATAACCCAACATCTTTGTGACCCATTTTTGCTGCTCTTCTGAAGATAATCTTTGTTCCAAAAAGTGTTTAAGACTATAATGATCTATTTTTACCTTTAAGTGTCTTCCCATTAGGTAGGGTCACCATTTCTTAAGTGCATGTAGTATTGCCAGCATTTCCTTCTCATAAATAGCTTTGTGTAAATACTTTCCTTTGATTGGACGAATTTCGAAAGCAATGGGTCTTTGTTCTTGCATTAAAACAACACCAATTCCATTTCATGAGGCATCACATTCCACAATAAAGGTTTTTGTGAAGTCTAGTGTAGCTAATACTAGTGCTTGACAGATTGCCTCTTTAAGATGTTCAAAGGCCTTCGTTGCTTCTGGAGTCCATGAGAATGCATTTTTCTTCGATAATGTTGTTAGAGATGCTGCTATTCTCCTACAATTCTTAACAAACTTGCAATAATACCCTGTCAACCCGAGAAATCCTCGTATATGCTTTATGGATGTGGGGATTTTCCATTCCTTAATGGTTTTAATTTTGCTAGGGTCTACCTTAACACCTTCATGAGATACAATATGACCTAGATATTCCACCTCTTGTACTCCAAAGAAACATTTGGACATTTTTGCATATAATTGTTTTTCCTCCAATAATTTGAGTACCATGTCAACATGTTGGACATGATCCTTCCAAGACTTGCTGTAGATTAGTATATCATCAAAAAATACTAACACAAATTTTCGAAGGAAGGGTTTGAAAATGGAATTCATCAAACCTTGAAATGTAGAAGGTGCATTAGTAAGGCTAAAAGGCATGACCAAAAATTCATAATGATCCTCACGAGTTCTAAATGCTATTTTTGGAATGTCTTCAATCTTCATTCTGATTTGATGATATCCTGAATGAAGATCCAACTTGGTGAAGTAAATTGATCCATGCAATTCATCCAATAATTCATTAATGACAGGAATGGGAAATTTATCTTTAATAGTGAGCTTGTTGAGCTCCCTATAATCTGGACACATGCGCCATGATCCATCCTTCTTGTGAACCAATACTACTGGAGCAGAGAAAGAACTTTGACTAGGTTGAATTATACCAGCCTCTAGTATTTCTGCAACCATACGTTCAATTTCACTCTTTTGGACATAGGGATATCTGTAAGGCATGATGTTTGGAGGAACACTTCCTGGAATCAAATTGATAGCATGATCATGATCATGAATAGGTGGAAGGCCTTTGGGAGTCTCAAATACCTTGGAATGATTGTCCACGACTTTTTGGAGATCTGGAGAAATGGATGATTTCGATGTGGGAACCTCTAGTGAACATAATTGTGCAATTATGCCTCGTTGTTCTTTCTTTAGAATCTTTGTCATTCTATTAGAGCTGATTATCTTTCACGTTTCCCTGCGATACCCCTTAATTCAATTTCCTTTCCTTTTGAAGAGAATTTCATGAAAATTTCTTGAAAATTAAAAGCTATTGTACCCAAGGATTGTAGCCATTGGACTCCTAGTACAACATCAACACCACCCATTGGAATGGAAAGCATTGGGCTATTCAATACATATTATCCCATGGATAGCTTGATATTATGGCACTTTCCTGAGCAATTTATGGTTCCTCCACTTGACACTGGTGCTGGATATAGGAAGCAATTCAATCTTTGGCTATCTTATAATGAATAAAATTATGGGTACTTCCCGAATCAATCAACACTATTACCTTTTTCTTCTTGATATGCCCTTCTATCTTGATAGTTTTAGGAGTGGTAATTCCAGCCAATGCATTACAAGATATGGTCAGATTCATTTCTTCTTTTTCTAGGGTTTTTTCCTGGTGCATATCCTCTTCTTTTGACATTTCTTGTTCCTTTTCTTCCTCCTATTCACAATCTATGTAAAACAATTTCTTCTGGGCACACTAATGACCTTTAGTGTATTTGCTATCACAACTGTAACAAATCCCTTTTTCTCTTTTTTCTTCCAATTGTTGTGGTGTCAACCTTGTAGGTTGTGGATGGTTAGGGGCAACAACACTTCCATCTTTATGATTGTGAGTGGTAGGCTTCCTTGTTTCCATAATTTTGCTTTGCATTTTCTTGCCAACCTGAATGCCTTCTCCAATGAATCTGGTTCCCAAAGGCGAACCTCATGTTGGATGTTATATTTTAAAGTCCCTATGAACATATCAATCCTATGCTCCTCTAGAATATCTTTTATGCTTATATTCAATTTTTGGAAGTCCTCAATGTGCTCCATCATCGAACCCTTTTGTTTGGGATTCATCAATTGGCTAAAAAAAGTGTTGCTTTTTGTATCCTCATAATGTGCTATCATTTCATCTGTAAAAATAGCCCAAGTGACAATTTGTTTATGAGAGAAAAGCCATTGATACCGTACAAACTGATTTGGTTCCAAATATAAAGTTGCAATGCGTACCTTTTGTGTGTTTTGCACATTATGGAGATCGAAAAATTGCTCCATTTGTAGTATCCATGTTCCGAGATCCTTGCCATCAAACTTCCTCATATCGATCTTTGGGACATGGTGGTTCTTTGATCCAACGTTAGAGTCTATGAAATCATGAGTAACATTTATTTTGTTCTCATCATGAGTTTCCTTTACTACCCTTTCGCCATTAGTAAGCATTTCTTGTAGAAACTTTGTCAAATCCTTCTTCAAATCTTCCATGCCTGTCTTCAAATCGTCCATCTTAATTTCCATGCCGTCCATCTTAGCTTCCACGCCATTCATCTTAGCTTCCACGCCATTCATCTTAGCTTCTACGCCTTTATTTAAACCATCCATCTTAGCTTCCATGCCTTTCTTTAAACCATCCATCTTAGCTTCTACGTCTTTCTTTAAATCATCCATCTTAGCTTTTGTTACTTTTTGTGTGAGTGACATTTGTTGTACTTGGTCTTGTAATTTTGATATATCATGTTGCATTTCTTCTGCTTCTTCATGAGTCATGCCAGAGCTTTCAGGTTGCTTACTAGGTGTTTCCATTTTATTTCTTTGGGGCATCAATTACCGATAATAATGCTTCACTATGCCCTTTGAATTCCTTCAAACTAATTTTTCAAACCAAGCTTATGCAAAAATTGAAAAAAAAACTACACACCTTTTTTTTTTCACTTTGTAGGAGCCTGATATTGAATCTGATGTATTTATGTGATTTCAGCTCTTCCAGTTCTAAAATTGAAACCTGCCGTAGCCCTCTGTGTCCTCTTTCCAATGCCACCAGTCTAATCAAAATTTGGTTCTCTAAGAAAGATTTATGCACAATCTCCCAAGATGACCTGATTATATACCTTTTTAGAAGATCGAACTTGTATGAAGTGCCACGTGTCACTGTTTTGGCTTTTGGATCTTAAAAATATACACGGGAAACTACAGTTTGTCCTCTTTCTGTAACTTCTTATGAAATTTCAATTTGATGCTCAGAGAGACAGTTATGAACATTTTCCCTCGGTGACTTGTTTGGAATGTAATTCGGGGGTCTACAAAAACCCTAACTTCCTTAGCCTATATCTCCGAAAATATAGCGAGATAGGATCTAAAATTCAGAGCCGAGGTTCAAATTGATTTCTTCTCAAATGGGTGTTTGTTTTAGCTTCTGAAACTTCATAGCAAAAGAGTTATAGCGAAAATCCCATGATGACCTATTTTAGCTTAAATTTTGGAGCTTGCAAAAACCCTAACTTCCTTAGATCATATCTCCGAAAAGGTAGCGAGAAAAGCTCTGAAATTCGGACCCGAGGTTGCTCCCAATTTCGTCTCAAATGGGTTTTGTTTTTCACTTCTGAAACATTGCAGAAAACAAGTTATAGCGAAAATTATATGATGACCTATTTGGAACAGCAAAACCCTAGAACCCAAAGCTCTGATACCAAATGTTAGGAAACCAGCTCACAAAAAGACAAAAAGATAGATCAACGCCTTAGAATTCAGCCTCTTCGAGGGGGAAACCTCCTTTACATTACAAAAATGAACAATTCTTGGATGATACAAATGACAAAACCTCCTTTTTATATATAGGAGTCTAAGGGGTCACAATATAACCAAGCCGACCTAACAATAATAATATAAAGGCACAAAAATAACAATAGTGGGATTCTGTGGGGCACAATAATAACAATATGGGGACAATAGGAGCACAAAAATAACAATAAGGGATACAATGACAATAGTAATGGGGGAATCACTAGTATTATAGGGACCTAACATCATGCATGGGCTTATACTTCACCTGCGACTTCTACAGTGTTTCATGTACCTGTAGATGGACCTACCTTATCTTCTCTATAAAATTTTCAGCCCTTAAAGCATCTCTTGTAAGGTTTTCCTTCACTCCTCCTTGCTGCCCATATGCAATATCCAAAGGTGAAGGTGGAAAATATCCAAAACAAGTTTCAAATGGGTAATTTCCTATAGAAGTGTGAACTGCTCTGTTATAAGAATGTTGTATATATACTATATTTTCATCCCAGGTCTTCAGATGCTTCTAGTTATAACCCCTTAGAAGTTGCACCAAAGTCCTATTGACTACTTCTGTCTGCCATCTCTCTGTGGATGGAATGTTTGATCTCTTCAACTCCATGTCCATCTTCTCCCACAATGTAGTCCAGAATGCACCGAGAAATCTTGTATCCCTATCTGAAATGATGCTCCTTGGTATCCCAAAGTGTACACAGACCTGTCAAAAGAACAAGTTTTTGTCCATTGATGGTCTTTTTACATGGCATCAGAACACACATCTCGCTGAACTTGTAAATACCACGAACACATAGTCATGTCCCTTCCTGGTTGTTGGTAAACCTCCCACAAATTCCATGGAAATTCTTTCCCAAGAATGAGTAGGAACAAGAAAGGGATGATACATACCCTGTTTCTTATTGCTAGGCTTACTGGTACAACAAAACATGCATCCTCTTATGAACCTAGCTACTTGTTCTTACATCTTGGGCCAATACACATACCTCTGCAAGTTAGCCACGGTCTTCCCTACACCAAAGTTCCCTGCAACCTTGGAGGTGTGAGCCTCTCTAATCAGCTGCAAACACTCAACTTTAGGAACACATAGCTTATCCAACCTATAGAGTAACCCATTCTGGAGATGGTAGTCAATCGTGCTGTCGCCATCATGCACATGACTCTGACTCTACAATTGCTGATACACCTCCTTGAAGTCCTCATCTTCTGAATATGCCTCTCTGTATGCATCATGGGTGAATGACTCCATGTGCATAAGAGTCCCCAAAGATGTGATATTTGATGTGGGTGGCTGTTACAGATCCATTTGGGCACATCAACCCCAAATTACAGATCGATACTATTAGGGCCCATCAACCCCTAGTGCAGTTGTTACATGCCCTAAAGAAGTTAGTCATCAGAATTCCTTACTTCCAAAGAAGTTCCATCACTGAAAACATCCAAAAAATACCTCTAAGAAGATTAGTGCAGGTAGGCCTTCATTAGGGTGCGCTGCAATGCAAACCATACACTGACAGGGTGCTATGCAGCACACTTGGTCCCTCTTTGGCCTGCGCTAAGCGAATTTGAGCAAATTTCCGTGAGGGTTTGAAGATTCCTTATCCATTGGAAGCCTCTAGAAGTTTCTCAATGCCACTTGCTCCTTTGAGTTCACATTTGGATGAGAAAGGAAATTAGGAAACATCAATCCCCTATCCCTTTTTCCATGGAACTGATTTCTAAATTTAGAAAGGCATTCATCATCAACATTGATTGCATAACCTCCTTCACTCACCTATAAATAGATCACTCATCTAAGAATCAGTGTTGAAAAATATTGAGTTGTAAGGAGATGCTGGTGATACGAGATTAGAATTGAGTGCAAGTATTGCAAGAGTGTTGGAGTGTCTTGCTTGTCATGAGGTGAAGAGGAATTGAGTTGGAAGAGTGCTGCTGGATCGAGCTCATATGGGTTGTAATCTTTCCTCTTATTAATAAAGTTTTCAAGATTTTTTCCTTATGCTTGTGTTACATGTTAATGCTTTCATATGCATATCATGTTCTCGATTCCATGTTATTTATAAGCAATAGATCATTATCATTTGCCTTGATGGGTCTTTGTTTCTGTAGTTGTGTAGGTACTTTCCAAGCGGCTTAAGTACGGAAAGGAGCAGCAAGATCGGTCAAGGGAGACAAGGAGCTAGCGAAAACTACAAGTAGGTTTCTCTCCTCTCTTGTTTTATTTGTTGATTATAGAAAAAGATTGAGATTACTTTGTCTGTTGTTTCTAGACTTGCTACTAGATCTAGAGGGTTAGGCATTTTTCCAAGAACACTAAATATTCCCAAAACAAATTGGTGACTCCGCTGGGGATCGTTTATCCTTCTTAGTAGCTTACCAACCTCTTAATACATTTCTACATACTGTACTTGTGGTCATTTATTGATTTCAGTCCTCTTTCATTGAAAATTGAGTCGAAACTGTGACAAAATTGCCTTCAGAATTGCTTACTATCATCAGCGTAGTCTGATGAAGGACACAGTGCGCTACAGTGCACTTCCCGAATAGGTTCAGTGCGATTCATTGCACTGTCTCTAATTGCTACCTGTGCTGATCCCTTCAGGGTTAGTTTCCCATCTAGGAACTGAAATTTTTTGCCAATTTTCTCTTGTTTGAATGAGTTGCTGAATGTCAATGATGTTTTGTCTCTAAAATTAGTTTTTCATCTCCTTAATTTGGCCCTATTTAGACTGGATTGTTGGATGTTTTTTATGTATTTGTTTTATCATTTGCAATCCACTGTCGAAAGGTAGTTTTGATCGATTGTTTTGTCGATAGAAAAGTGTCGTAAAATCGTCATTTTCTTCGAAAAATGAAGTGTCATAAAGTCTTCCTTCATAAATAATCGATTGATTTATTTGTGCATTTGATTTGTATTTTCATTTAAAGTGTCAAAAATCTTCATTTCTTTAAAATCGAAAGTGTCGTACAATCTTCCTTTCCCTTTTAAAAGAAATTGTCACAAATCGTCATTTTTTATGAAAAGAGTTATGAATCGTTTGTGCATTAGTTTTTCTTATTGCATCATTCACATTAAGAGAAATTGAAAATAAATACATGCAATTTGCATTTTAGAGTTTGAGTTTTTGTGTCAAAAGGAATGGTTTAGGGAATCACATTAGTTTGTGCTCTTTGTTGCTTGTTCAAAAAGTACTTGTATGCTCTATCCCTCACAACTAGGATTTTCATTGTTAAAACTAAATGGAAAGAGTGTTTCTAATTCTAGTTGCATTCCTAGGAATTTCAGAACACATCACGCGGTGAACTTGAAAGGAAAATTTTAAGCAAGATCAATTTAAAATTTACATCAATTAATCTAATAATGCATTGGAACTTAACGAAAAACATCTAGAGGTCTAGGCTAGAGACGTATTCCGACGTCTTTAAACCTAGTGGCTGTCATTTTCACTGAAGGTTGGATGATTCCTCCTCTCTGATTCGATAAGTGCTAGTATAAACTTGTGATCCCTGTACCGTCGAGTATATGATGGGAGACCCCAATAGGTTGAAATCCTTTATCCCTAGGAAGCCGAGTCTACTGCCTTACCGATCGCAACGCACTGAACACAACATTCAGGAAGATTGACTGCCGTACGTAAAGTCCTTGGTAATTTCTCTTTCATTTATCACCAAGGTGTATATTGCAGTTTTGTGATTTGTTTGGTAAACCCTCTTGTCTAGAATCTCTAGAGCAGTCACTTTCGTTCCTTTTCGACTCTTTAAAAGTAAAAGGATCATCTGAGCACTTGTCCTTTCAGGCTCATTAAAAATCGAAGGCGACTAGAGTCATATTTTGTTTTTTCTCGACTCTTTAAAAATGAAAAAGCAAAGTTGTGTCTAGTGTTGTAAAAATTAATTGACCACGAATAGCATCCTCATTCCTTAGTTGATTTTAAGTTGATAAAATTATTCAGCAATCATGGAGGAACATCAACCCAAAGCCCGCCGTTCATAGAGAACAACGAGCCAACTGCCTTTGCCTCCCGAAGTGACACTAATTTGGACAAAGCGGTCTCGTTTAACTGAGTCTAGTACATCAAGAACTCCTAGTTCTTCATATGGGTTACCTGAAACATTTGTTTCAGTAGCTACAAAGACTCCAGTTACTCTGACTATTTCTGGTACATCCATTCCTAAAGAAGAAGTTTCACAATTACCTGAGGACATTAGCACTGATCTTAGCGTAACAGTAACCGAGGTTGTCCAACAACAAGTTGATACTCAACTTGAAACTGTTCAACCAGAAAGTTCTTTTGAACTTGAAACAACTCAATTAGGAGTTGGTCTAGAATCTATCCCAGTTCAAATAGAAGTTACATCTGAACCTGAATTTGTTCAAGAACCTCCCTTTGAAACTGTTGTTCATTTACCTGAACATCTGGACTTTGAATTTCAACATTCAGAAGTTGTTACCCCTCAGACATCGGTCACTGTTGAAACTACACTTTCAACAACACCAGAAATCTTTTACGGACTTGACGATCAAGTTCTTCCACTAGATTTGATTGCCATAGAGGAGGAATTAGTAGAAGATTCCACACCTGGAACCCCGTTTCACTTTGGAACTGGGCTTAATCTTTACCCTACTACTCCTAATTACTTCGCTTCATCTGATCCTGCTTCTCTTCAAGTACTTGTCGAATATTTAGGACAACTTTTGGGCCAGTTAACTATGGCTGAACAACCGTTAACATCCCAGACTATATCATTTGATGCAGTTGCAGCAGAATCTTCTGTTGTAACTCATTCAATGTTTTCAACCACACCTAAGTTACACCTGTATGGTGAATCGTTCGTCCCGATTGGTTACCAATCATTGTCTGGATCCCACTCAGGGGTTGCTTCTGCACCATGGTCATCACCCATGTCCTCAACTAGAATTCTACCTGGTTCTTCTCTAATGGGAACTCAACAGTTTGATCCTACACATTAGTATCATGCTGGGCAATCTGGTCAACAAAGACCCGTGTATCCATTAAATACTGGATTTCCACCATATGGAGAGAAATATTCTTATTCACCGTATCCTCCTTATTCCGGAGGACAACCATATGGTAATTTCCCACAATATTCAAGTCAACCTGGAATTAGAGTTTGTCAATGGCAACCAGTAATGCCAACTCAACCAAGGCTTGTGTATCCAACACAACCAATGTAAACTATGTCAACTATTCCTACTACACCTGTTGTTACTACTATGCCACAGTCACAAGCTCAAATTGTTGTATCTCAACCAGTACAAATTGATCCTTCTCCCTTGCAACCACAAGTTTCAAGTCAAGAGGTTCAAGTTTCTCAAGTTGTTATACAACAACCACTTGTTTCTAGAGCTCAGCAACAACCTCAAGTTAGTATACCTTTATTTGGATTGACCCAGGCTTACACTGGTATAGTTGATCCACAACTTGGTCAACCTTTCATTACTGGGCAGCAACAGTTGTCTCAACAATCGTGGTTGCCACAATTCCAACAACCCCAATTCCAACAGTTCCAACCTCAGTTTGGACTTGGTTCACAAGCTCAACCTGGTTTTGGTCAATATCAAGCTTACCAATGTCTTGGGCAACAAGGTTTTGCAGGTTATGCACAACCACAATTTCAATCTGGTTATCAAAAACCACCTTATACTGGTTTTGTTCAATAACCATACCAAGGTTACCAAATGCAAATGCCCTACGATGGTCTGCAAAGACCTATTGCACAGGCAATTCCATCATATCCTGGGTATGCTCAACCTGACTTGAATTGACAGTTGCCATTCGTAGCAACTTTAGAATTACCAAATTTAAATTGGCTCACCAATGATCCAATCGCATATGTACCTTGGTGGCTGGTAATTCCACACAAGTTACCATCTGATATTCTGAAGTTTAATGGAAATCCTAGAGAAGACCCATCGAATCATGTTATGACCTTTCATTTATGGTGTTCATCCAACACTTTGAATGATGATTCGATCAGACTTCGTCTTTTCCAAAGAACACTTACTGGTCTAGCTGCTAAATGGTACATTGAATTACCAAGAGCTTCTTTCGGTAACTTCACCACTTTAGCCACTACCTTTTTGACCCACTTCTAGTTACCTATCAAATACGAGACTGGAACGGAACTCTTGACCAACTTTAAACAGACTACCTCCACCCATATATCAGATCATATTCATGAGTGGCAGCATCATCGTCGAATGGTTAAGACATATGTTCCCGATCAGCTTTTAGCTGAGTGGTTCATAAAGTCCTTGTTGCCATCAATCATCAAGGATGTGGTAAAAGGTGGAGTCGTCACAGAAGAGCAAGTTATCGTTGGTGCCCAATACTTGGATTTGATTTACACGCCATTCGGCATGCTCTATGATAAAATCCCTAATGCACCTAGACCAGCTTTCACTATTCCACCACCCCCACAATCGAGTAAGGACTCTCATGCTGGCGACAATGTGAGCGGTTCTTCAAGCACACAGGAAACATGAAGACCATCTGTTCAAACTATTGCTATTTCCAATCAAGCTGCAAATGCATTAGAAAACACTCATTCCTCAGAGATTAATGTCGTGTCATCTGACAAAGGAAAAGATCCAAAGCAACCAGGAGGTAAGAAAAAGGGGAAGAATAATAAAAAGAAACAGGAAAATTCCACTCCAGGGAAATCATCTGATTCCCCTACCGCAGTTAGGAAACCTCGTTATCCATGTCTGATATGTAATGATGAGCATTATACAAGAGATTGTCCACATCGCTTTGAGGTCTCTAAACTTTTAAAGACTTCAACCACATCAGCAGTGTTGACAGATCCGTTTCCAACCCCGGAGACACATTTGGTTGCAACTAACCATGCTTCTACATCTCAAGTACTCATATTATCCATCATAAATCCACAAAACGATGTTTTGGTGTCAACAAGGAACAAAGATTATGGAAATCCATCGTCGTCAAATAACTAGGCCACTGATCAACCTAGTACTTCGACCTAGACTTCATCAGTAGTTGTTCCACCAATTGTACCTGAATTGACGATAAAGCCACCAAAGGGAGTTGTGCACAAATCAACATTCAATCCTCGTGCTTGAGCAACTCAAAACTATAATATAGTGGAGTTTTTGGCTCAATCACCTTCCGCTATGTCGACACTCGAGGTGTTGCAAAATTGTCCCTCCCAGAAATAAGCTTTATTGTCAGCAATAGGTGGAATAGATCTTATGGATTCAAATCTTATAGTTTTCAATCATGCGGGATATTCACCACAGTTACTGGCGCAATTAGCTTTCCTAATACAAGTAAAAGATCTTAATAAGGATGTTCACAGAACTATTTTTGATGAGGGGGCATTTACTTGTGTTATGTCCATGAGCTGCTAGAAAACACTTGGTTCATTGCCATTGTCACGATCACCAAATACGTTAAAAGCCTTTGATGGAAGGACATATACTCCATATGGGGTTTTGAGTAATCTGCAAATCGAACTAGGGGGCAAAACAATTATTGTTGACATCGAGGTAGTTGACAGACTCCTCGATTACAACATATTACTAGGAAGGCCTTGGGTATATGCTATGGCTGCTGTTGTTTCCACGTACTTTCATACAATTTCATTTCATTTCAAGGGTGGAATCACAGTCATTGATTAACTAGCCTTCTTTTCCAATAGTTCACAGGCTACGGGAAGCATTCCGTTGATACACGAAAACCCACTGTCACTTCAAAGTGTTGGAGTAGGTCTCCTTAAAGATCCTTCTTTGATGGGCACTTTTTCCCTCCTGTCACCATCTGGTTTGGCGGAAGTGGCAACAATAGAGACTTGCAACATGATTTCTTCTCATCTGATTTTATGAAGATATCCAACTACTTTGAAACTGATGGTCATAGCGAGGCGTTGCTGCTGAGCCCCATTGAATCATCATAGCAATCAATTTTTCGGGCTTGTGCGACAAACCCTAAAATATGGTACCTCTTTGGATCCTTTTTCACGTATACATTCTATGGATGAAGGAATCGTCTAATCAATGATGATAGGAGAGACGCTGTGGTAAGATAATCATCATCGTTCCCACCTTCTAGATCACAATGAAGATTATTCAACTGAACTAAATCACCTATCGATCATTGATTTTTTGTCAAATTCTGTAGATTCTGAGCATAATTTGTGCAACATAGAAGAAAGGATTTCTATAAACATTTCGACCAAGCCTAACAGTGTAGAAAACATTCATGTTAGGAAATCCTATTCTCCATTGGAACTTGATAAGTATTGTGCTCTTTTTCTCGAATTTCGAGATATCTTTGCATGGTATTATGAGGAGATGCCAGGCATTGACTCAAGTATTGTTGAACATGAGATTAAAATGTACCCTGATGTCAAACCAGTACGACAGTGGCTTCGACCTGTTCATCCTAAGAAAGCTGCTGCCATTAAAGTAGAGGTTGAAAAACTTTTGCGTGCTGGCTTCATTTTCCCTGTACCTCTTACTGATTGGGTATCTAATATTGTTCCAGTGATGAAAAAACAAGGGACAATTCTAGTGTGCGTTGATTATAGAGATGTAAATCAAGCATGTTCAAAAGACAATTATCCTACACCTTTTATCGACCAGATTATTGACGAATGTGCCAGATGTGAAATCTTTTCATTCATTAATATGTGAGAATATCTATTGATGCATCCCCTGATGATGGACTCACTTGGTAGTCCGAAACGTTGGGTTCATAAAACTCTATAACAGGTCATTCCTCCTCTTCTAAAACTATCCTCACCTGTATGGATTCATTATTTAACAAATTAATCAAATAAATAAATTAATTATTTAAACAAATTAAACAAATTATTTAAATAATTAATTTTGTATAAAATTAGTAAACATAATAACTAATTCAATAAATAATAAAATTAATTTATCCCTTTAATTGATTAATAAACTAATTAATTAAAAAAATTAATAAATTAACAAATTAATAAAATAAATAAATAAATAAATAAATAAATGAAAAACTAATAGGCCGACCAAATTTCATATAACTTTTCTTTAAAAACCTATATATATATATATATATATATATATATATATATCTCTCTCTCTCTATATATATATATATATATATATATATATATATATATACCCTAAATAGAGCTCATGGATAAATCATTAATATCTGAGAATATCTATTGACACATCCCCTGATGATGGACT
This sequence comes from Pinus tabuliformis, assembly GCA_031772625.1. NCBI lineage: Eukaryota > Viridiplantae > Streptophyta > Pinopsida > Pinales > Pinaceae > Pinus > Pinus tabuliformis. The sequence goes on along the minus strand of CM062810.1, from coordinate 311,611,599 downwards.
CACTTGGTAGTCGAAAACGTTGGGTTCACAAAACTCTATAACAGGTCATTCCTCCTCTTTTAATACAATCAAATCAATATCCGCCCACAGGACCAATCAAAAACCACTTTTATATGTCCGTGGGGCACATTCGCTTATCGAAAGCTACCTTTTGGTTTGAAGAATGCAGGGGCTACATTTTAGAGGGCGATGAATTATGCCTTCCATGACATCAAGCACATTCTTCAACCTTATCTTGATGATTTTCCTACTCATTCGTGAAAACGGATTGACCACCCGCAACATTTGAGAGCAATATTCTTACGATGTTGACACTACAAGATAAGACTCAATCCACACAAATGTGTGTTTTGTGTTGGCTCTGGTCGATTGCTTGGATTTGTAGTTTCGAAAGATGGAATTCAACTTGATCCCATAAGGTTCAAGCAATTCTTGACTTGCTCCAGCTTCAAACTTGTTATAGATATAAAGACTTCAAGGGAAGGCAAAGTTTTTGAGGAGGTTCATTCCAAACTATGTTGAATTAGCTAAAGATTATACACGTCTATTGAAGAAAGGGGTCCCCTTCCATTGAGACCAAGTTGCGCAAGCTTCTTTTGATGCTCTCAAAGATTCCCTGATTAGAGCATCATTAATGTATGCCCCAAACTATCAAAAAGACTTTTACCTGTATCTCACCACTGTAGATACAACCATTGGTATGGTTTTAGTTCAAGAAGAAAATGGAACTGAACATCCTATTTACTATTTGAGCTGTAATCTCAATGATATAGAAAGTAAGTATTCACATTTCGAAAAGTTAGCCTTGGCAGCAATTCAAGCTGTGCAGAGATTTCGTCATTACATCCTCCTTCGAAAAAATACCATTGTATCAGATTGCAACCCTATGACATACATTTTGTCACGTCAGTTGCTGGGGGGCAAGTATTCTAAATGGATAGTTATCTTGCAGGAGTTTGATTTGGAATTCATCAAATCTAAATCAAAGAAATCTCTTGTCTTTGTTGAGTTACTTTGCAATCTTCCCTCATCCTCCAATGATTTAACATCAGAAGCATCAATCTTGGATGAGTCTCTATTTCTTATCTCATCAAGTGATCCATGGTATGGAGATATACTGATCTATCTCCAGACCCAAGATTTTCGGCCTAATACCTCTCGCTCTGAACAATGACATACTCGATACCAAGCCAAAGATTATCTGATCATTGGTGATACACTTTATCGTCGTGGTGTCGATATGATCTTATGTAGGTGCCTTACTCATGAGGAGGTCGAAAAATCTTTGAATGAGTGTCATTCAGGTGCTTGTGGGGGGCATTTATCTGGTTATGCAACTGCACAGAAAATTTTACGTGCTGGTTACTTCTGGCCAACCATATTCAAAGATTGCATTCTTACTGTCAGAAGTTGCCATGCTTGCCAGATTTTTGACCGTAAAACCAGATTACCACCTGCACCACTACATCCAGTCATTGCTGTTGGCCCATTCGCAAAATGGGGCATTGAATTCATGACATGTAACCCCACCTTGGCCGGGGGGCATGGGTATATTATAGTTGTTGTTGACTATTTTACCAAATGGGCTGAGGCGATGCCAACATTGAACAACAGTGGCGAAATGGCTGCTCTGTTTTTTTTCAACCATGTGGTTGCTAGGTTTGGTGTACCACAAGCTATAGTTACAGATCATGGGTTGCATTTTTGCAATCACATGATGGTTGAATTAACTGCCAAATTAGGACTGTCACATGATCACTCATCTAAGAGATCAAGGGCTGAAAAATATTGAGTTGTAAGGAGATGCTGGTGATATGAGATTAGAATTGAGTGCAAGTATTGCAATAGTGTTGGAGTGTCTTGCTTGTCATGAGGTGAAGAGGAATTGAATTGGAAGAGTGCTACTGGATCAAGCTCATATGGGATGTAATCTTTCCTCTTATTAATAAAGTTTTCAAGATTTTTTCCTTATGCTTGTGTTACATGTTAATGCTTTCATATGTATATCATGTTCTCAATTCCATGTTATTTATAAGCAATAGATCATTATCATTTGCCTTGATGGGTCTTTGTTTCTGTAGTTGTGCACATACTTTCCAAGTGGCTTAAGTACGGAAATGAGCAGCAAGATCGGTCAAGGGAGACAAGGAGCTAGCGAAAACTACAAGTAGGTTTCTCTCCTATCTTGTTTTATCTGTTGATTATAGAAAAATATTCAGATTACTTTGTCTATTGTTTCTAGACCTGCTACTAGATCTAGAGGGTTAGGCGTTTGTCCAAGAACACTAAATATTCCCGAGATAGTGGCCTTGAAAGCGTATCGACTAACTTTTTTGTGCTACCCTTCTTATACTTGATCACCAAATGAAACTGTTGTAAAAACCCCATCCACTTGTAATGCCTGGTTTGTTGTAGCTTATTCTAGGCTTGCAAGTACTATAATGGCTAGTGATCCGATTATTGTCTCCTTTCTCATAAAATAGTGCTTCCACTTCTTCACAAATTGCACCATGGCATAGAGATCCTTATCGTAGGTAGGGTAGTTAAGAACTTCCTCATGAAATACTTCAAAATGGTAGCAAATGAGCCTTCCTCCTTGCATCAAGACAACTCCCATAACATACCCACTCGCATCTGTCTCCACTAAAAAGGGCTGTTGCAAGTTTGGTAATGATAGAACTGGTGCTTCACTGATCTTCTTCTTTAACTCATCAAAAGCCTTCTGCTACCCTTTTCCCCACTGGAAACTCTTGCCACTTCTGTTATAGCGTGGAGCGGTCCTGCTATTACTGAAAATGAGGCTATGAATTTCCTTAGGTACTGTGCTACTCCAGTGAAACTCCTAACCTCAGTAACATTAGTAGGCACCAACCATTTCATGATGGCCTCCATCTCGGAAGGATCTATCTTCAATTTTTCTCCGCCAATCACATATCTAAAATACACCAAAGACTGCTATGCAAACTCGCACTTCTTGATATTTGCTAGCAGTTGGTGCTTCTTCAATGTTTCCAACACCTGCATCAAATGTGAAATATGCTCCTCCCAGGTAGCACTATATACCAACATATAATCCAAATAGACAATAACAAATGAATCTATAAAAGGGCACAATACATCATTCATTTCTCTCATAAATGTAATTGGTGCATTACATATGCCAAATGGCATGACTAACCACTCATACAAACCTTGCCTAGTTTTGAAGGCGATCTTCCATGTATCTTCTTCTTTGACTCGGACCTGGTGATATCCAGACTTCAAGTCCATCTTGGTGAAATACTTTGCTTGCAACAGCTGATATAGCAGATCGTCTATCCTAAGTAGGGGGTATCTGTACTTGAGAATGATTTTATTCAACCCCCTGTAATATATACAGATCCTCCAAGTCCCATCCTTATTTGGCACAATGATGATGGGTGGAACACATGGTGATGTAATCGGTCAAATGAAACCTTGTTCCAACAGCTGTTGCAACTGTTTCTTCACCTCACTTGCTTCTATAACAAGCTGCTTGTACAACCCATTATTTGGCAATGGGGAGTTTGGCTATAACTCGATCTTGTGCTCCACTTCTCTCCTAGGGGGTATCCCTTTAGGTTCTCGGAACATGTCCTTGTATGCCTATAACAACTCCTCCAATCATTGTTTTTGTTTCTTAGTACACCCCTCTAGGGATGCCTTGTCTCTTATTGACTCCTCTACACACTAATTTTCTCTTAAAAACAATAAAACATACTTAGGGATGCCTTGTCTCTTATTGACTCCTCTACATACTGATTTTCTCTTAAAAACAATAAAACATACTTCTTGTTGGAACTGATCAATTTCTTGGCTTGGTTGGAACTTACCAATGAAGTTTTTGACTTGCCTTTGTGCATGTTGATGATGAATTCTTTTCCATCCTTGATGAGCTGGTACTGATTAGCTCTCCTCATGAATATTGCATCACACATGTACATGTATAGACTCCCAAAAATGACTCCACAAGAATTAAGGGAACCACATCCAGATCTACTTCATTAATAAAATCAACACTGATAACAAATCTAATTTTACACTGTTTTGTTACCTTTAGCTCTGTATCCTTATTTCTTGATCAGGTGCTCAAAATTAGGCTCAAAAATCAAAGTATCAGAATCTTGATAAACTTAGCTTCATATCGAAGAGATCATCATTCTGATTCCAACAGTATGAACGACACTCGAATCTGAGCTCATATGAAGATGTTAGAGAAATTCAAAGTTCAGGTTTGACTTGGACAGATGGCAGGAAAAGATGATGTGGTAAGGCCCTTCAGCGAATGGGGAAGTGACAAGTGGTAGACCACCATTGGCCCCTGCATTTCGAAAATTGCATATTGGAGGTGGGTCATGTTAAAGAATCGGCCCCAAGCAAGTCAGGGTTGCGATGTGATAAATCACAATCACACTTCGCAACAGGGAAGGCATTGCAGAAATCGGTCCCCAGCGTACATGGGTTGCGATGTGATAATGGCAATCACAAATTGAAATAGTACACCACAGAAGGCAGAGTCTCCCATTATTTTACCTTTTGTTTATTCATTGATTGTGATTTGTGAAAGGATTCCGGATGCGATGCGACTAAGCGTTACAGTTAATAGTACCGTCGGGTCTGCCATATTGCAATCGCATATCACCCTGTCGCATCCACATACCATAAGACCGTCAGTTTTCTGCCAATTGCGATTTGCAATGGGACAGTCAGTGTCGATAGATTATGGACCACCGGGTGATGAAATTTTCGCTTAGTTAACGATTTTTGGAGCTAATTTGTAGGATCATGCCAGATTTGGAGCAATTTGTGGAGAAAATAGTGGGAAAACTAGGAGAAGTCATAACTTCTTCAGATTTCCACCAAATTAGATGCAAAAAGAGGCTAGATATCCATTTTTGGACATTCTGGATTGATTGGAGCAGGTTTCAGAAGCATTTGAGCATTGTAAACACATATTTTTACACTTTTGATCATAATAGAGAGGCCCGAGCCATTGGAAGATGGACCAAGGAGACATAGCCCAGGAGGTGTGAACTCCTTTATCATGTGATTGTTGTAATGTGTTTTTGATGATGTTCTATACAAGTTTAAGCTACTTTTCAGTCTCTTATTTATGTTAAATTTCTCATAAAATTAACATAACTCATCATTTCACTTGCAAAAATTCGTGAATCCTTAAGCACAATGAAAGCATTTTGCTTTCTAATCTGAGGAGGATCTTAGCACAATAATCTAATATTATAAATCAGATCATTTTGGTATCAGAGCCCTAGGTTTTCTTTGAGAAAGAAAGATTTAACTGTTTGCAAGTTTATGTCATGCTTACAAGGTTAAAACTCAAAAGAGGAGAAGGGAAGTTGATTGGAAGCCCTGAAGTTGGGTCAAGGGGAAGGAGAGCAAGGTTGCCACAATATCCAACACTGGTTCAGCCTCGAGTTGCAGTTGAGACTCCAGAGATCATGTCCCATGAAGGAGAACCTACAAACATGACAGAAGATGAGAAGACCTTCAAAAAGGAGAAGGTTCTTCAGGAGGAGGTAATAGAAATGGAGACAAACCTCCACCCTCTCCACCATATTCTTCATCTTCTTCTTCACAAGCATCTTCACCCTTTTCCACTAACACAACCCTTACTCATACTCATCATCATACTTCAAAAGGAACTGGTAAATCACCTTTTTTAAAACTTGATGTTAAATTCAAGTTTCCCATGTATAATGGTGAAGTGAATGCAGAGGAGCTTGATAATTAGATTCATCAGTTGGAGGTCTATAGCAAGATTCAAAACCTTCAATAGGATGACAAAAAGATTCAGTTAGCTTCCTTGAGAATGGAGGGTGAAGCACTAGTATGGTGGGAATTGTTAGCCCTGAGGTGCAGTGCTACTATTTTGAAGACTAAAGGAGGGAAATGGTCTATTTTTCTGTCGTGGAGAGCTTCCCATATGGTCCATCACCTCACTTTTCTCACTCATCCACTCCCATTCACGTTCACTCATGTCTTAACCCAACCCTCACATCATAACAAATCTCACCTTCACCTTGTCCCTACGTGAATTACTCCATTTTTCCCCCACACACTAATGTGAAAAATCCCTCGAAAACCTTACCTTTCTATCCATATGTTCCCTTTGCACATTTCTCGAGGCCGTCTCATGGATTTGTGTCCCTTGCCGTCGATCTTCCCACTGATTTGACAATCTGCACTTCACCCCACCAACATTATATGCTCGATCAATCATCACCCTTAAATCATTTCCGCCATATCTAACGGCTATCACGCATATCGCTCGGGAAACAAGCGAGAGGGATACCCACCCGATAAAAGTGGTTTCCTCTCTCTCCTCCGCTACTACGTGGTGGGCAATGAATGGAATCGGGCGGGCTCCGACCTTTACCACTTACCGCCCGATGACCGTCTGAAAGAAACCATTTCTGCTTGAATAAAATCACTCCTGGGTGTTACCCTTCGAGCGCCTCCTCCACTCGATAGCCGTTCGATATATCCATCCAAGATCTGATGGCTCAGACTTATTCTGCTCCCACCACAACTTCAAGCCTCCAACGATTGATCTCCTCCATCCATTCCTCTTGATCCAAAAGCCCTCATTCACGATCACCATAGTTCATCCTCTGCCATTTGACCAACATCCCGACCATCGATCCACGCCATCCAACGGCCCATGTGTCCCCGTACCCCACTTCCCATCAGTCACCCAGGTAGGAAATTTGTTGTCTTTGTCAGTGTTTTTGATAGTCAGACAATTGAACTGAAATAACAGAATGCATGGCCAAAAGGGGAAAAAACAACAACATGATGCAGCTGAACCAACAGAAATTATCATGGACATCGCTGGCATGAGCAAGCCACCTGACAGCGCGGCGAAATTACCAGAACTTGATTACCATGTTTGCTAGAAACAAAGCCCTCTGAGCTCATGTTTTTCTAGTTATGGCATCAAGTAGTTAGAAGATAGAGGGGATAGATTAAGACATCTCGAGCCTTAGAGAGTTTGAGAGTATTGTAAAAAGCCTATAAATGGCTGAAAGTTGGAAGGAATAAAGGTTCAAATTTTGGAGATTGTGGATACTCTGTTCATCCCAACGTCTCATCTTCATTCCAATAATACAAGCTTCTTTTGCTGTTACATGTTCAATTGCCATCTTCTCCTCTGTTCTAAGCTTGCACTTGAATAGGTTATTCATGTTGTCTTCTGTGTCTAATGCCAGATAACTGTCATCTTATCTCTGTGTTGATAAATTAGTTTTGCAAGCTTCACTTAGTTTCTGTAGCTAGCCATCCATATGTGTTTATGTATGTATTTGCTGGTACAGTAAGGATTCTACATCTATTCATTAAATCTATAAACTATTGAGCATTAGTGGTTGAAAGCCTTGTCAAGCTGAGGGTGTTCATGCATGTCTTGAGTGGAAATAGAGTTGAAACAATCATATGACTTGATCCAAACCCCAATCCATTCCAATAGTTCAGAGAACGATATTAAAGATTTATATGTTACTAGGCATCTTCGAGCTACAGCCTAGGAGAGTTTCCTAGAGTGATAACATAATTGGCGCGGCTTCCAGGGAGAGGAGACTGAAGCTCAGCTTCCCTGGGGGACGACACAGATCTAGCTTTAATGATAGACAAAGTCTGGACACTATTTGGGTTGTAATCATCTATCTGGTGGCTCTACTGGAGGACAAACCTCTTGGCGAATCCACTTGATAGTTCTGGCTCAGTTTGTGAGGCATACTCAGAGAAATCCTTAGAAGCCACAAGCTGACCCAGTACCTGACCCTGAAAAAATCATCAAAGAAAGAAAGGCGTTGTAGAAAGGAGCATCAGGTTTAGGTAGCTCTAAATAATATTCTATATCTCTTCAAGAAAATCTTGTAATAGAACAAATACATGTTGAGAGTATAGCATCTAATACTAGCAATGAAGAAAAAATCTTAGAGATTCATAGAGCTCCTTATTCTATAGGTGGTTGAAGGGAAAGTACCCCTAGGGTCCTTTGGGCTAAGACTCTACCAGACTGAAAATTGCTCATTCAAAGAAACACACACACTACCATCATCTTTACTTTTAAGCAAATTCTAATGTTAAGGGTACGTACCTAAGGTCCTACGTTCGAGAAGGCCTTTAGGGTCCAAACCCTTCTTGGAGTTCCCTTCTTCTTCCTTTGACCTGTAAGACAAACAAATCAAAGAAAACAATAGTACATGTACAAATACTTATGTATAAACCATCTTTATGCTATAAAGTTAGTTATAAAAATCTTTAAGTAACCACTTGCATAAGAATTCAAAACAAGAATCTCATAAGCATAAAGAAAGATTGTTTCGGGAACAAAGACGTGTTTCTTTATATATAAAGGCAAATAAAGTACATATAATGGAAATATATCACCTAAACACCTTCAGCAGGCTCCAAGCAAAGCTTCCTCCTGGATTCGTTCCAGCCTCAAGCCTCCAACAAGAGCTCCTTCCAAGTCTTACTCAATGATGATATCAAGGATGAATGATCACCAATACACATGGAAACAAGGGTTTCCTATGCAAAATGGGGGAAGTGCAGAAAGCACCAAGGACTTCAGACCTGGTCTATGGGGAAAATCTCAGCATAATAATCTTGCTCTTCTTTTCTCTCTCCCTTAGGCCTTCCCTTTGATGTCTTTTTATACCATCTCCAAAGTAGTTTTTTAGTTAGGAGTTGGTTGGGAACAGTTGGGCCACGGGCACTAACAGGTGATCAGCAGGTAAAACCCGCGATCTCCGCCCGAAAATAAGGAATTATATATTTTTTTAAGTGTTTTAATATATACACGCGGGTTGGGTATCCACAGACCCGCGTGTACACGCGTTTAACTCAGGGCAATGTCGCGTATAGGGAATAAAACACTGTTTTTTTAAATTTTTGGACCAGGTCTGGAAAGAGGGGTTGCCCTAGGCCATGAGTGCAGCATCACAAACCATAAGAGTGAGATTTGGAGCTATAACAGATGCCCCCTAATGTATGAGGTCAGAAGGGGAACATGATGGCCGAAATATATTATGTAAGTACAAGGAAAGGAACTCTGTCGAAAAACCGAGGAGGACTTCACCAGAATTCAGCCTGCCAAGCCACCGAAAGGAGATCAGAAAGAAACACTGTCTGAGGCGGGCATACCCATGCTCAGGAAAAGTAAAGCATGTCCGCATATCAAGTACAAGCGGATCCACTAAGTATACAAGTATAAAATGACTGGAAGATACATAATGGATCATCTGATCATAATGAGTAAGTACATGTCTGAATATCACATATAAAACTGTCAATGATGCTGAAAGATGCAACGGATCACTGATATCAAAGACTGATCCCAAAAGGTACCAACTGAACATGATGGAATAGGATGGTACTACACTGCAAACTCAGGTGCCAGCATATAGAATGTCGCCATGACTGACTGCAACATATAAGGTGGAGTGGTATCAACTAGCAGCAACAGGAGCAACTATCAAGTGAACCAATGAATGCTGATACAACCTGAGGTCTTCACCGACCGCCGTGGTACATTTCTACACCATGGGAATGAATGATCTGAAGTCGACCATGTGAGAAATCGTTTGATTACCGGTCATTGATGTATACCGTTAACAAACGCGAGACTACTCATCGATAATGATAATGAGCGTCAAGGTACCCAGTACAATCTAACAAGTGTGAATAGATGAGCTGAAGTCGAACACCTGTAAGAATCTATCGATCAGGAGACAATGATGGTTTCCCACCGTCGATAGCGAAGGATCTGCCACTAATGACTGCAAACCCCAAGGTACTGCCAAATGGACTCTAGATCTTTGCCCCAGAGCAATGAGCCGGAGTCGATAGGGAAAGATCCGCTAGAAGGAAGGCATTAAGGCATCCTCCATCAATCTAGCGCGAGTGTAACCCGTAGGCCAATAATGTGGAAGGAATCGGATGAAAAAAGATGTAGTAACCCAACTGAAGCACGTTTCCGTCGTACACAAGATGTGGCTAGCGCACGGCAGAAACCCTCTGAACCAACCAATAATGAAAGCTGACACAGAGGCGAGGTATCCACCAATAGGGTCAAATGGAAACCAAGGTACTGCACGAATCCCAATGTGTGATAATGTATGCTGACGTCGAACACAAGGGAAACCACTCAGTCAAAGACCCATGATACTGATCGATGCTGAGCACAAGGTGACTTATCAATAATGAAAATAGGGCCAGGGTGCGGCTCTAGGCCTGTCCTCAGAGCAAGGTGTCGTCGTCGATAAGGACAAGACCCGCCAGCAAGAAGTCAATGGGGACCTTCTCAAACCGGCACGAGTAAAGGACCAATATAGCTGATGTGATGATAGACATGATACTGACAACCAAGGATGGCCGACTGAAAAATGAGTCAAGAGACACCGCAGAAAGGCCGACTCAGGCTAACTTCCCTTGAACAAAAGCACGACTCAATGTGACTATGTGGCAGCATATGATGAATCTGTATAAGTTCGTCATGTAGGAGGCACGAACGAACCCTCCATATGATTGGAAGAGATAACCAATCGGGGGAGAATTGACTCGATAACAAGGTTATGGCATACCTAAGTCAAACTAAATCCCACCCATGCAGAGGAGACTTTGCTTTGAGTGCTTTGTTCAAGGGCGACATGACTGACTCTAGCTACCAACGATAAATGGAAATAATGTCCCTGTTCCCGCTCTTTTTGGAATATTTAATTTTTTTGTCTTTTTCTGATAAGCCCGAAAAAGAATAAAAGAATGCTATAGTACAGTGGAAAGAACGAGTGTCGGTGAAATAGATGATCTAGTTCCTGGGAAAAGGAACGTTCCTATGCTCAATGCAGGGAGGTGAAAACTGGTCAGTGACACTCAGAGGTATGTTCCTTCCACGGATCTGGGTATGTCAAGCTGCAGAAGTCAAAGGTATGCAAGGTTGATTTTTGCAGACGTCATGGTCAAAAGTTGGCTTAAACACGAGTCCAAGTGAAGCCGGCTCTAGGCCAAAAGGTGCAAATGGTCAACATGCAATGCAAAAGTACCACTTGACATTCATAGGAGCCTCTAGGGTATAAGGCCAGAATGAAGCGAAGAAGCAAAGAGGAATGAGTCTTCAACGCATAAGTCATGGTGGGACTACAGAGGACTCCCGAACCTAAGGACAAAAAATCTGCATGAGTGCCAAGTGACAACAAGGTACTAGCTAGGGCACCCATGATAAGGTAGGCTCTACCACACAAGTCATGATACTTCTAAGCAATGAGAAGGTTCCGCACCATAACTTGGTGGGGTCGATCCTAAGGCAAAATGGGAAAGGAAACTGATAAATGCACAATGCAGGTGGAAAAACCTAACCTATATGCCAGTTTCGAGAACCAATACCTGTCAGAACGGACCAACCATAAACTTCCAAAGGAGAAATCTTCCAAGTTCTGTAAACATAAATAGGAACACTAGACACGAAGTTAATACATCCCATATATAAACTTCATATAAAATCTTAGTGTTATAGGATACAAAACTTGAAAATGCGTACCTTATATATACAATATGGTACAGGGAACCACGCAGCCTTGCGGCTTACGCATAATAGTTCTACTGAACAAACCCCTTGCAGGGCTCAGGCCAAGGACTCCTTTGGTAGTCAAAAATCATGGCTTCAAAGAGTTCCTCCTGTGAAGGCAAAACGAGTTCTAAGAAATCATGAGAACTACAAAGATCAAAAGAGGGAATTAAAGGGCCCCATGTCCCTACTGGATGAATCTCTCGGTCAACTGCCGGGACCAAGTCCCAAGAAGGAGAATAATAAATCAAAGGATCCTTCTCAGAAGCAATTGAACATTGAGGATTCAATGCCACATAATTCACCCGTGGCGGGGTAGAGTCTACTTGAACACTTGGAACAAACCAAGGGGCATTCTGTAGTAAAGTCAAATTAGGGTGGTGATTATCAGATGCAAGCTGATCAATAGTGACAATATTCCCGTTATGAGGAAAGCACATTACTCAAAAGAGTGAAGAAACCACAGCATTCATAGCATAGACATAATCATGCCCAAGTAGCATATTAAAGTCTAAAGGGCTATCAACCACCATCATATCGATTAAGACAGTCTTCCCACCTAAAGTGATAGGCACTTGAGGAAGAACACCCATAGATTCACCAGGTCTTCTATCATAGGCTAACAACTGACTCTGAGCTGTCAACAACTTTGGGGAACCCAAAGCTTTCCAAGTCAAAGAGGATATAATACTTGTAGAGGATCCTTCATCCACCATACATCGATAGACATTTGTGGAATTAACTCTGACCTTTATTTGGAAAGGTGCAGCGGAAAGAAGACGAGGCTCAACGAGACTATCCCAATCAAAGGAAACACTCTTAGAACTTGGAGGGGGAACATTCGAAGTAACCGGAATGCCCCCTATACTAGAAGACTCTGTACTAGAGATCAAACAGACTCTTTTGTTAGGCGCTTCACCCCCCAAAAGAGGAGTGTAATCGGCCAGCGATTGCACTGGCTCAACCACATTATCAACCAATGGTTGATGGGATTGATGAGAAACCATATCAGATCTAGGAGCAGAAGTACTTTCAGACTCGGACCATATCCTTTGAACCTCTGGAATACTAGGGCATAAATGAGTAAGATGGTCTCCCTTGCATATCTTACAAGGGAACTTAGGTTTAAAACTTCTACGTCCGGGTTTCTTATCAACCTCCATTCCGCCAACATGAATAGCAGTGGTTTGTGGAGAGTCCTGAACATGACTTGCAGAGGTCGGTGACTCTTTGCTAGTATGACTTGCAGTGACTAGACTCGTGCCCCCAGCATGACTTGCAGCGGCTGAAGACTCATCTCCAACATGACTCGCAGAGGTTGAAGATGAAGTGCTAGTGTGACTTGCAGTGACTAGACTTGTGCCCCCAGCATGACTTGCAGCGGCTGAAGACTCATCTCCAACATGACTCGCAGAGGTTGAAGATGAAGTGCTAGTGTGACTTGCAGTGACTAGACTTATGCCCCCAGCATGACTTGCAGCGGCTGAAGACTCATCTCCAACATGACTTGCAGAGGTTGAAGATGAAAGGATAGAATTATTCTTCTTCTTTGACTTCCTCTTTCTCCTCTTTTTAGATTTCTTGTGACAAGAAGGAGGAGAAGAAGGAACCCCAGATTTCTCTTTGAAAGAAGATGAACAATTAGCACCCATATGATGCCCTTGAAATAAAGCATTCAACTGAGAGGCTTCAAGAGCATTTGGAATATTCGGAGTGGACCACAGCCAAACGGGTAGTCCAACATTCAACCCAGAAATATTCAAAGTGGCCATCAAGGGAGTACCAACGTTTCCAAAGAAAGGAAAAACACAAGGATCCCCTTTTGGGAGGGTACCTTGGTTGGTTTCCACATGAATATTAGCCATATCTAACTGAGCCAAAGACCCTTTCCCTTGCGGGAATATAGAAATAACTCTTCAAAGAATATGGGTAAGCAACCAAAACCTTTTCCCTTGAGGAGGCAACTCCACAACTTCTGAAAGAACGACCAAAAGCCTTTCAAGATCGGTAGAGTCGCCAATTCTGGTTGAAGGGAAAGTACCCCTAGGGTCCTTTGGGCTAAGACTCTACCAGACTGAAAATTTCTCATTCAAAGAAACACACACACAGCCATCATCTTTACTTTTAAGCAAATTCTAATGTTAAGGGTACGTACCTAAGGCCCTACGTTCGAGAAGGCCTTTAGGGTCCAAACCCTTCTTGGAGTTCCATTCTTCTTCCTTTGACCTGTAAGACAAACAAATCAAAGAACACAACAGTACATGTACAAATACTTATGTATAAACCATCTTTATGCTATAAAGTTAGTTATAAAAATCTTTAAGTAACCACTTGCATAAGAATTCAAAACAAGAATCTCATAAGCATAAAGAAATATTGTTTCGGGAACAAAGACGTGTTTCTTTATATATAATAAAGGCAAATAAAGTACATATAACGGAAAGATATCACCTGAACACCTTCAGCAGGTTCCAAGCAAAGCTTCCTCCCGGATTTGTTCTAGCCTCAAGCCTCCAACAAGAGCTCCTTCCAAGTCTTACTCAATGATGATATCAAGGATGAATGATCACCAATACACATGGAAACAAGGGTTTCCTATGCAAAATGGGGGAAGTGAAGAAAGCACCAAGGACTTCAGACCTGGTCTATGGGGAAAATCTCAGCATAATAATCTTGCTCTTCTTTTCTCTCTCCCTTAGGCCTTCCCTTTGATGTCTTTTTATACCATCTCCAAAGTAGTTTTTTAGTTAGGATTTGGTTGGGAACAGTTGGGCCACAGGCACTAACAGGTGATCAACAGGTAAAACCCGCGATCTCCGCCCGAAAATAAGGAATTATATATTTTTTTAAGTGTTTTAATACATACACGTGGGTTGGGTATCCACAGACCCGCGTGTACACGCGTTTAACTCAGGGCAATGTCGCGTATAGGGAATAAAACACTGTTTTTTAAATTTTTGGACCAGGTCTGGAAGGAGGGGTTGCCCTAGGCCATGAGTGTAGCATCACAAACCATAAGAGTGAGATTTGGAGCTATAACAATAGGTTCGTATTTCATTGTAAGCCCAAAGGAAACCTCTCCTCCTATCCATCATACTCCTTTAGCCCTATTAGTCACTGCTCAACCCTCTATCATTCAGACTTCCAGTACCCTTATAGCCACCATAGTTATGGCAACACCTACCAAAATGGAAAGAATCATAGCTGCTAGGTATGGACCTCTAGTATTGCCCACTCCTTTGAATGCCATGCCTACTAGAGAATATCAGAAGTACATGCCTAAGTTCACTAGGATTGAAGGTGTTATAGCTGAGGAACATCTTGAATCATTCTATAGCTATCCTGATAACCTGGACATTAGTGAAGCTGATGTATGGATGAGAGTCTTTGTCCAAAGTCTAGATGGAGAGGCTAGAAAATGGTTCAGAGAACTGACCCCAAGGTCTATAGCAGATATTAAGGCTTTAGATGATGCATTCCTAAATCATTGGGGGGATAAGAAGGATCTACTCTACTACCACACTGAGTTTGGGAACTTAAAGAGGGAAAATGGTGAGTTGTTTTCTGATTTTAACAAAAGGTTTAACCGCATGTATAGCAAGATACCAGCTGAAGTAAACCCCACCACTACCTCTGCTAAACTCACCTATGCCAGTGCCTTTGATTCTGAATTTTGTCTACTGTTGAGGGAGAGATGATGTGCTACCTTGGCTGATATGCAGGATGTAGCCTTGGAAGTAGAATCAAACATCATGGCTGTAGAGAAGCTCAAGGGGAATGTTGATAGAAGGAGACAGAGGGGTGAACCTTCGTTATCTTCAGATCCCAATTTAGATAAAATGACCAAGATGATAGAGTCATTAACCTATGAAATCTCCAAATTAAAGGTTGAGCAACATCCTGGGAAAGGAAGAGTTCCTAATACCTTCGCCCCTAGAAATCCAAGTCCATATAGAAGAGTTAATGCGCAGTTGCAGATTTTGCAAAGAAGCAAAGATGCCAATGAAGACCAAAGGGTGAAGACCCCTTTCTAGAATGTAGTCATGGAAGAAGAACAGTTTGAAGAAGATGATGAAATACATTGTCTGGAAGACAGAGGCAATGCCTCCCTTTTGACCTTAGCTGCCTATGAAAATTCATTATTCAATGACCAGATCAACTAAGAGTGGGATGGTGGAGTTGTTCTACAAACTGGTGATCAACACAGATATGATCTGAGGTCAAATATGAATAATGCCAAGGAAAATCCTGTTCAGAAAAATGTTGTCCCTGCAATACATCAAGATAATAAGAAGAAATGACTGGCAGTTGATCCCATCATCCTCAAAGCTCCATCTCATGAGGTAAGAGGTCTTGACAAGTCTCCTTCTCCTTTCAGTTTTGAATCAGAAATCCAGAAGCTAAGAATAACTATACCTTTGATTCAACTAGTGAAGAATGATTTCTTCAAGAGATATATCCTTGAGGCCCTTGAGCCTAAAGCCATCCAAGCCTCCACTAACTATGTAAATCTGCAAGACGACAAACCAACTGTTGTTCTCAACCCAATGATTGAAAATTATGATGATAGCTCCCCATCATTCTATGTCTCTTTGACTATTCATGACAAAACCCTTCACAACTGCCTTCTGGACATAGGAGCCAGCCATAATATAATGCCCAAGGCTGTCATGGATGAATTGGGTCTTGCCATTACCAAGCCTTATCATGACCTGTTTTCTTTTGACTCTCGGAAAGTGAAATGTTTGGGATTAATCAAAGACCTAGCCATCACCTTGTCTCAGCTACCCTTGAAGAGGATTATGATGGATATTGTGGTAGCAGATGTACCCCCCAAGTTTCACATGTTGCTTTCCAGAGGTTGGATCAAGAGATTAGGTGCAACATTGCAAAATGATTTGACCTATGCTACTGTCCCAGTTTTTGGAGGAGAGAGTAGGAGATTATACAGAGAAGCTCAGTTGGCTTATATCATCAGTGATGAAAGGAATCCCACTAATCATCCCATCTATGCTGTCGATACTTATTTTAGAGCTTGTATTCTTCAGATTGAAGAATCCCAGTTGGCCTCCATGCAACCTAGGAAACCGGTTTGCCAGATCACAGAGGAAGAAGGCCCACAAATTTGGGACATGTTCTTTGATGGAGCTTGCTCTAAGGAAGCTGCAGGGGCAGGTGTAGTCCTTGTGTCCCCCACACAAGAATTCATTCATTTATCTTTCAAGTTAACTTTTTAGGTCACAAATAACATAGCAAAGTATGAAGCCTTGATATTGGGCTTAAACACTGCTAAAGAAATGGGCATCAAAGGTCTGAAGGTGTTTGGAGATGTAGAACTTATCATTCAGCAGGTGAACAAAACTTTCCAAGAAAAGCATCCAAGGCTGAAAGCATACAGAGATGAGGTATGGAAGCTCAAGGGTTCTTTTAAAAGTTTAAGCATTTATTACATCCCTAGAATGAAGAACCAGCTCGCTGATTCCCTTGCTGTGTTTGCTAGCACGTTTATTCCTCCTTTGCCTCCTAAATTGAATTATGAAGTTCAGGTCAAATATAAACCATCTCTTCCTAACAATGTCAAATACTAGAATTTTTTTGAAGATGATGATGAAATTAATAGGTTTTTACAAGTCATTGATGAATTTTTTGAAATGCACATTGACCAAGAAAACGAAACCATTGAAGAATGCAACCAATCCAAGCTAAAGGACGAGATTGGCCAGGATAGCATTGTTCAGCTGCCTGGTAAACATATACCCAAAGGATTGGTGCCCCTAGAGAAGCTGTTTGATTATAATGATGTACCTTATAGGCCTTCCAAAAAAGAAAATGAGTTTTCAATTCATAGACACAATGTAGGAAGTCTAGCCCATCCAAAGTACATAAATCTATCCACTCACTTGTCTTCTGCCAAAAGTTCTGAGTATTGCACCCTGATGAAACAATTTGCTGATATTTTTTCTTGGGAGTATAGTATTCTTAAGACCTATGACACAAACATCATTCAGCATAAGATTCAATTGGATAAGAACACCATCCCTTTTAAGTAGAAATTAAGAACTATCAGCCCTCTCTTATTGCCTTTGATTGAAAAAGAAATCAAGAAGCTGTTGGATGCCAAGATCATAGTTCCCCTAAGGTATTCAAAGTGGATGGCTAACCTTGTGGTGGTGAGAAAGAAGAATGGAGAAATCAGGCTTTGTGTTTACTTCAGGAATCTGAGCAAATGCTCTAAAAAAGACAACTACCTCCTGCCTAAGATGGAACACTTGCTGCAAAATGTTTTAGGGGCTAGAGTCATGTCTTTCTTAGATGGATTTTTAGGTTACAATCAGATTGCTATACACCCATAAGATCAGGAAAATACCGCCTTCACTACTCCTTGGGGCACTTTCATGTACTCCAAGATTCCTTTTGGACTGATGAATGCTAGGGCTACTTTTTAGAGGGCCATGGACATAGCCTTTGTGGGAGAGAAGGACAAGTTTGTCCTTATTTACCTTGATGACATAACAGTCTTTTCCAACAGTCACAAAGACCATTTGCAGCATTTGAAGAAGGTGTTTCTAAAGTGTAGATGGTTTGAAATTTTTGTGAACTCGAAGAAGTCACAGTTTTCTCTAGAAGAATGAAAACTTCTAGGACATATTGTTTCTGGTGAAGGTGTGAAGATCAATCCAGCAAGGGTTCAAGCAATTCAAACATTGTCCATCCCAAGGTCAAAAAGGGACATTAAATCTTTCCTGGGTAGGATTAACTTCGTTAGGAGGTTCATTCCAAACTTTGCAGAGCTAGTGAAGCACATCACTTCCATGCTGAAGAAAGGATCAGAAATAAAATGGATAGAGGGCGCAAGAAGCTCTTTTGAAGCCATCAAACAAGCTATCATGGAAGCTCCCACTCTAATCAGCCTAGATTACACCAGGGAGTTTTATATCTTCTCTTTTACCTCTTATGATATACTTGCAATAGTTCTATTACAGAAAAATGATGAAGGTGTAGAGCAGCCTGTGGCCTTTTTCAGCAAAGCTCTGAGGGATGCTGAACTAAGGTATGACCTTATTGGAAAACAAGATTATGCTCTCATAAAATCTTTAAAGGCATTCATAATTTATATTTTGCATTGCAAAGTGGTTCTGTATGTACCTTCAACCTCAGTAAAAGATGTCCTAACTCAGCTAGATATTGATGGAAAAAGAGCTAAATGGATTGCAAATTTCATAGAGTTCAACATAGAGGTGAAGCCCACCAAGCTTGTAAAAGGCCAGGGCTTGGCTAAGCTTATGGCTGAGGAAAATTGCAGTTTGTTAGACATCAATTGCATAGGTTCAAATTCAGGTGGTGAGCACACAAAGGAAGCAACAGAAGAGCAAGAGCAGAATCAGTCTTTGGCTGAAAATCTAGCCACCTATGAATGGTATTCCAGTGTAGTTCATTTTTTGCAGAAGCTAGAAGTCCCTCCAGGGCTTAGCTCAAGTCAAGCCTAGGTCATTAAGCTCAGATCAACCAAATTCTGCACTAATAAAAACATACTCCCATTAGGGATCCTCTTGAGATGTCTAGACAAAGGACAATCTATGGAAGTCATGCAGTAGTTCCATTCTAGCATCTGTGGAGGGCATCATTATTGGAAAACCACAACCCACAAGATCCTGAGAGCTAGGTATTATTGGCCTACTCTATTCTCTGATGTGTATTCTTTTGTGAAGTCTTTTGACAAATGTCAGAAGTTTGTAGGAAGACAACATCTAAAATATCTGCCCTTGAAGCCAGTACATGCCAATGGTCCCTTCCAGCAGTGGGGCTTAGATTTCATAGGTGAGATCAATCCACATTCCAGTGGCCAACATAAATGTATCTTGGTAGCCACTGATTATTTCACCAAATGGGTTGAGGCTATACCCACTAAAAATGCTAATCATCAGGTTGTCATAAAGTTCTTGAATGAGAATATTTTCACTATATTTGGTTGCCCAACCAAACTAGTCACTGATAATGCAGCAGCTTTCAGGGCAAAAGAATTAGTGGACATGTGTGAATCCATGGGGATCCAATTGGTGCATTCTACCTCATATTATCCTCAAGGCAATGCCCTGGCAGAATCATCTAACAAGAGTCTTGTAAGGATAATCAAAATACTGTTGGAGGACAACAAAAAGAGCTGGGATTCCAAGTTGAAGTTTGCACTGTGGGCTGGAAAAGTTACCAACAAGAAGTCCATAGGAAATTCTCCATTTAAGCTAGTTTATGGCACTGATGCTGTTTTTCCTATCCAACTGATTCTCCCTGTGGCCAAATTCTTGCAAGAAGAACAAGATGAAGAGAATGACATGGCGAGGAGAATGAGTAACTTGGTTGAATTACAGTAGATCAGAGAACAACTGGTTGAGAAGTCAAGAATTCATCAGAAGAAGATCAAAGAAGCCTTTGATAGAAAGGCAAAAATGGACAGTTTTCAGGTTGGTGACTGGGTTCTCAAATGGGATGCATTGAAGGAAAAGAAGGGCAACCATGGTAAATTTGATGCCTTATGGACAAGACCATTTGTCATTGCTCAAGTTTAGATGAAAAATACTTTCATTCCGCACAATTTGGAGGGGGAAGGTGTTTTTGATGGCCCAGTCAATGGGCGGTTTTTGAAACTTTACTTCATATGAAGCTTTAAGGCCTTAATATTGTAATAGGTTTTTTCAGTTTTTGTTTTTATGCAAATAAATTCCATGCCCAATGGAACACTAGGAGATAAGTTTGTTTTGGTTGTTACTAGAAAGGCAGTAGTCGGCAGTTCTTGAAACCTCATAGGGAGGCTTTCATCCCTAGAAGGAGCCAGTGTTAGCCCTGAGGTGTAGTGCTGTTATTTTGAAGTCTAAAGGAGGGAAATGGTCTATTTTTTTTTGTTGTGGAGAGCTTCCCATATGGTCCATCACCTCACTTTTTTAACTCATCCACTCCCATTCACGTTCACTCATGTCCTAACCCAATCCTCACATCATAACAAAGCTCACTTTCACCTTGGCCCTACGTGAACTAATCCATTTTTCCCCCACGCACTAATGTGCAAAATCCCTCGAAAACCTTACCTTTCTATCCATATGCGCCCTTTGCACATTTCTCGAGGTCATCTCATGGCTTCGTTTCCCCCACTGTCGATCTTCCCATTGATTTGATGGTCCGCACTTCACCCGACCGGCATTATATGCTCGGTCAATCATCATCATTAGATCATTTCCGCCAGATCTAACGGCTATCACGCATATCTCTTGGGCAACAAGCGAGAGGGATACCCACCCGATAAAAGCGGTTTCCTCTCTCTCCTCCGCTGCTACATGGCGGCCAATGAATGGAATCGGGCGGGCTCCATCCTTTATCGCCTATCGCTCGATGACCGCCCTATAGAAACCATTTTCGCTTGAATAAAACCGCTCTCGGGCATTACCCTTCGAGCACCTCCTTCGCCTGATAGACATTTGATCTACCGATCAAAGATCTGATGGCTCGAACTTATTCCGCTCCCGCCACGACTTCAAGCCTCCGACGATTGATCTCCTCCGTCCATTCCTCGTGATCCAACGACCCTCGTTCACGATCACCACAGTTCATCCTCCACTGTCCGACCAACATCTTGACCATCGATCCATGCCATCCAATGGCCCATGTGCCCCTGTACCCCACTTCCCATCAGTTATCTGGGGAGTAAATTTGTTGGCTCTATCAGTGTTTTTGACAGTCGGACAATTGAACTGAAATAACGGAATGCATGGCCGAAAGGGGAAAAAACAACAACACGATGCAGTCGAACCAACATAAATGATCATGGAACATTGCTAGCACAACCAAGCCACCTGACAACACGACGAAATTATCAGAATTTGATTACTGTGTTTGTTAGAAATAGAGCCCTCTGAGCTCATGTTTGTCTAGTTATGGCATCAAGTAGTTAGAAGACAGAGGGGATAGATTAAGACATCTCGAGCCTTAGAGAGTTCAAGAGTATTGTAAAAACCCTAAGAAGCCTATAAATGGCTAAAATTTGGAAGGAATAAAGGTTCAACTTTTGGAGACTGTGGATACTCTGTTACTCCCAGCATCTCATCTTCATTCTAGTAATACAAGCTTCTTTTGCTGTTACATGTTCAATTGCCATCTTCTCCTATGTTCTAAGCTTGCACTTGAATAGGTTATTCATGTTTTCTTCTGTGTCTAATGCCAGATAACTGTCATCTTATCTCTGTGTTGATAAATTAGATTTGCAAGCTTCACTTAGTTTCTGTAGCTAGCCATCCATACGTGTTTATGTATGTATCTGCTGGTACAGTCAGGATTCTCCATCTATTCATTGAATATATAAACTATTGAGCATTAGTGGTTGAAAGCCTTGTCAAGCTGAGGGTGTTCATGCATGTCTTGAGTGGAAACAGAGTTGAAACAATCATCTAACTTGATTCAAACCTCAATCCATTCCAATAGTTCAGAGAACAATATTGAATATTTATATGTTACTAGGCATCTCCGAGCTACAACCTAGGAGAGTTTCCTGGAGTGATAATAGGAATCAAAGACCCAAGAGGAGATTAAAAAACACGATAATATCTCAATTTCTTGGAATGATTTCATTGCTGCAATCAAAATCAAATTCTACCCTCTAGATTATATGCAGAAAGAAATCATGAATTCACAAAAATTTAGACAACTTAAAGGTCAAAATGTGCAAGATTACACCCAAGAATTCAGAAAAAGGTCTTTGATGTTAGGTGTAGATTTGCAATCACAGGAAACATTGTTGATGTACATAGGGGGTTTACACAGTTACCTTAGGCATACTATATTAATGTTTAATCCCAATAATTTAGATGATGTGTGTGTGCAAGCCACTCATTATGAGGCAAGAGGGAAAAACACCCCAGAAGAAGGTAATAAAAATCCATTTAAGGGTAAAGAGAAAGAAAAGGGTTTCAAGGGAAAGAAAAATTCATCCATTAAAAAGGAAGGAGAGAAGACAATATGTAAATATTGTTCCAGAGAGGGTCATGATGAAGCTCATTGTTGGAAGCTTCATCGTGAAATGAAACCAAAGAAATTCAACAAAAAAGGAAAATAAAAGACAATTGCTGTCATTTAAGAGGATTTGGGATCCGATTTCGGTGATGAAGCTAAAACCACAACCATGGCGTTAAAAGGAAAAGAATCCATTTCCAACACTAGTTCTTCAGACTCGTAAAATGAAACTCCAAATGAAAATAGGAGAATAGAATTTTTTCACATCAGGATGATCTCAAAACACAACAAAATTGATACGCTTTTCGATAGTGGCTCTCAAGCCAATCTTATCTCTGAAAACATTGTCAAAAGTTTAAACTTGGAAACCGTTCCACATCATAAACCATATCCACTTGGATGGGTGTGTGACAATGCGCAATTGCAGGTTACTAGAAAGTGTAAATTGAGATTCACTATTACTGCAAATTTCATAGATGAAGTGGAGCTTGACGTTGTGCCGTTAGATATCTGTGGCATAGTTTTGGGCAACCCGTACCTTTATGACAGAAAAGCTATCTTCCATAGACATGAAAACAAATATCATTTATTCAAAGGTGGAGTAGAATATATTGTGAGAGCTCATAGCAAGAAAATAAATCTTTCGCTTGTTAATGCAGGGCAGATGAAAAGACTAGTGAATTCGAGCAAGAATTTTGTGCTTCTAATGATCAAACCCAAGGATGATGTTGATAATGAAGCTTTTAAAGGTTGTGATTCAAGTTTGAAATTTGAATTGGTTGACGTAGTTAACCAATATGACAAGATGTTTCACGAACCAAAGGGATTACCTCCCAAGAGAGGAATCCAACCTGAGATACAGTTTCCACAAGACTATCCTCTTCCTAACATTGGCATGTACAGGATGTCCGTGATGGGAAATGCAGAAATTAAGACACAAATCTAGGGATTGTTTAATAAGAGGATCATTCAACCTTCTCCTTTACCATGTGGTGCACCTCTTGTTTTGGCGCACAAGAAGAATGTTAAGCATTTCCTTGAGTGGGATTCAAGAAGTGGTTTTCATCAAAGTAGAGTTGTTGAAGGAGATATATGGAAGACAACATTCAAAACCAAGCAAGGTTTGTTTGAATGGCTTGTTATGCTTTTTGGTATTTTCCATGCTCCTACTACTTTCATGCATATGAAGCAAGACGTATTGAAGCCATTTCTAGACATGATAGTCTACTTGGATGGCATTTTCATTTTCAAAAAATTTCATTATGAACATGTCACGTATGAGAAAAAAATACTTGATGTCATATGTCAAGAACATTTGTTTTTGTAGATGTCAAAGTATATGTTGTATAAAACTTATTTGATGTACTTGAGCCGTGAAATTGGTTTTTCTAAGTGTGTTCAGGTTCCAAAAGGCTTTTTGGCAGTCTGCGTGGGGCGTGGAGAAGGTGAGTTGAAGTTAGACCTCTCCAAGATTGATGCCGTAATAGTCTGTGGCGTTATTTACTCCATTCTTGCAGATACAGGTGAAAGATGAGTTAGTTGTGACATATTTCTTTTTAAAGAGTTAGTTCTTGATTGGGATTGGCAAGTACCAATAATATTTAAAAATTCAAAGTATTAAAAAAACATAAAGTATTCTACTAGAGCCACGAGTTGGCAAAGTACCAACAATTTGTATAGAATTCAAGGTATTAGCAAAACATAAGCGTTCTACAAGAGCTACTAAAGAACACTTGTATGTTGAGGAATGGACTTCCACCAAAATGGTTATTGAGGAGAGATTTACCACCCAAATGTAAGAATTTAAGTAACAGACCCCAAACCCAAGTTAAACCATGATACCACTAGAGTGAGGGAAGCTCCAAGGGGCATTTTTTCTCACTCAATCTAACCCATTACTCTAATGATAAAGTTGATCTACTCACCATTGAGAACTTGAGGTCCTTATCCAACCATTAATCAATTATAGCACTCTCTTCCTCTACCTTACACAACACAAATCTTTCCTTTCTCTTCTAAATAATCCTCTAAGGATTAGTGCTTTATTGTACAAGTAGAACGTGTAGAAATTTCACCTGTAGAACAAACTGATATATGCAATGTCCTAAAGCATGACACTTGTTATCCTTCTACAAAACATTAAGCGGAAGCATAATCGAATTCATGAGCAACATCAATTAGAAACATGCATAACCGATCAAGAGAAATAAATCACACATAACACAGAATATATCACTGGGGAAAGCATCAGCATAAAACCCCAAAACTGTATTATCAATCAAGTGGAAATCCTCTTCAACATACAAAAAGAATCAACTCAATAGCTATTCTGCTCTCTCTGGACTCTAATGATCTTCAATAAGAAGATGAAAATCATGGACTACCTAGGCCTCAATATATAGGCCACATGTCCTCCAATCTCTTATAATAGATCCTTCTCCATGCAAGGAATACTTACTAGAAATATCCAAGCATCTGATAGTACATTGTCCCTCATCTGATCTCAACCGGGTCTTTGTCTAAACTGACATGCATCAGTTATCCATGAGGGAATGCTCAGTTATATGAAATAATAGTTGTCACATGCATGCAAGCATTAACAAACTATATTTTATTATTTTAACAACTTGTTAAAATAATCTAACTGGACTTGACTAGTTAGAACTAAGTCAACTAATTCTCTCATTATAGAACTGAACCTTATCTCCTTTAATCAAGGGATAAATTCCTAAATCAAGGGAGAAAATAATTGCATGATCTCACAAAGACTTCAAGTTTAATTTTCCATAATTAATTAACTCAACTGAATTAATTAATTAATATTTCCAACTGCTGTTAAGACCAAAATTAATTTTACTTCCTATAGATAGACTAGGGACTGCTATAAATAGGAAGGGACCCAGAAATGTTATTTTTAGAACTTTCACCTCTCACCGAATGTGGCCAATGACCTCACTGGCCAAACTGCTATTTTTAGACATGCTATTTTTAATACGTCTATTTTTAGCACATTCTAAATTTAACATTTCTTGTTGCACATTTTTCAACACAACGAGTCCAAGTATTGGTTTCATTTTGGGAATAACATGAAAAATAAACACATTTTTCCCCAAAAGAATTAATGAGTAGCAATAACATGTTGGTGTTTTTTAAAGCCATTTTCATAGTTTTCTCCCCTAAAAACCATTATATTTCCTTCCATATTTTCATGAACAAGTCCCCAACTTCCATACGCTCTTACTAGCCACAAGTCCATGTGGTTTTATTATCATTTATAAGAAAAAACAACCATTATTTCACATATGTTACTCCATTAACAAGAAGAAATAAATGCTAATGGAAGAACAAAAGTGCCTCCTTCCTTACCCACAAATTAATGCATGAAATAAAAGAAAATGAGTGACATTTTCTTACACAAGATATACTTTATTCCCAAGAAAATGTCAACTTGTACTTGATATACAAGTCAAAGATTGATGGGAAAACTCGTAGAGAAGTATGGCTAAAAAATGGTTGTACTCCCTAAAGGAAAATGTTAAGGTGAAATCACCCGTGCATCCCCTTTTCTCTTCCCCTTTTGTGATATCATCATCCCCTTATAGCTTCCTAACGTCTCCCTTTTATACATTCTTTTACATAAACACAAAGCTGCACACGATGGATACATAACCCCACACCATAATCCTAGCCCATTATTGATACTCATGTGAATTAAATGGTTGGGAATTGCACTTGGGCTTGGGATTTGAATTAGGAATAATTTAAATTCAATTCACATTTTTTTTTTCCAAAGAAAAAAAACTTTATAAACAAGAGTGATGAATATAAATATTGTAGTCCCAAAAAAGGATTGACCTAGTTAGGGTCATATTCGTTTATAATACAAGAATCAGATGGAATTGGCTCAACTGGTGGAGGATTATGTGAAACCCTAGCTGTAAGACCTGGTTGCTCAGAAACTTAGGGTTTTTCATACCCATTTTTTTAAGGGAAAACTAGTGTCGATTCGAACTGCTAATCCCACTAATATGGGTAGCTATCTTAGAAACAAACAATGAAAGTTTTTCAAGAGTTCCTTTAAGTGTGATACATGGAAGAGAAGAAGAGAGGACCAACTTGGATCTTTCGCTTTGATCCTAGCTCGATTTCTCCTTTCCTTGATAGAATTTGCCACTCCTCTCCTACTTGTCCCGCTTCAAAGAGTACCTGTAGAGTCAAAGTAACAATGAACTATCAAAGCATCTCTATCTAAAACATCATAAACAATGCGGAATCAGAAACACATTGACCATACAATTGCATTCATAAACAATAAGATTCACAAATACAAGATCATATGGATGAACACTCAAAGAACTTTATTAATATTAATGTAAGAGAGGATTACAACCAAGCTGTCTGATCCAACATCATCCTCCTAGTTGTAGAAGCCCTCTTCACCTCATGAACAAGCGAATCACCCAACAATGCAATGTCTCTTCTCAACAAACCAACAACACTTCCTTACAAAATACAAAATTCCAGCCTCCAGATCTCTCAGATGAGGGATCCATTTATAGATGTCTTGCAAGGGTGTGAGTCAGCTCTAGGTTTTTGATTAGTGTCATTCCACTGATAGTTCTTGGTTCCACTTGGAGATTTCAAGATCTCTTACTCATCCTTGGGCGAATTCAGAGAGGCAAGTGTCACATGAGAAGTTTCTGGAAGATTCCAGGATCATCCACCTTGCAAACTGTCTCTGCTATTTGTCTATTCTCACATCACACCCCACAGAAGGCCATTTGAGTATGCATCATACCTGGCTAGTTAGGCAGTCAGTCTGCATCGCACCTTGCCCATGGAGCAGTCCATATGGTCCAGTTTTGGCTAGTTCTGAGTAGTTTTTCAGGTGGAAATTTTGGGAAATGATGTAATCAGTTGACCATGATCCTTTAGGGTGTGAAACAACACTTTTAGGGACTTAAGGAGCCCTTAGTTTATGGACATATGAGTTTGGGGTCACAGAGCCCAAATATGTCTATAACAGCTGCCCCCTAAAGCATGAGGTCGTAAATCTTCTGATGTTTGGTGAAATGCTTTATTCATGAGGATCCGAGGTATTCAAACTGGAAGGTGACCTGTATAAGATATAATACAATACATCATCATCATATTATTTTCATGATCTAGCTGAGGCGGGAATTCCCATGCTTAGATTTATAAATTCATTTTCATGTACATAGGACAAACAATCGTCTGCTGTTGCAGACTCGTGATTTTTCGCATGAAGAGTCATCTTCCTTGGCTAGATGACTATCTGTGCAGTTTCTGTGTACAATTGATGTCTTTATTTTCCTGAATATATCGCAGCTCGGATGGATGAAACTAGATCCGGGGTCTTCAAAACTCGTGCAATCTTTGCCCGATGTACAAGTCGATCCATGTGAAAAGATGTTCTGAAGTCGAACATGGAAAGACATCACCTGATTACTAGCCAATGATGTACGCTGTTAACAGACACGAGAGGAATCACTGATAATGATGATGATCCTCAAGGTACTACATTACAATTCACATGGTGTGAATATATGAGCTGATGTCAAACACCACGCAAAGTCTTTTGGTCGAAGGTCATTGATGTAAACTTGTCACGGAAGTGAGAAACTTGCCATTGAGGCATGCAAGCTTCAAAGTACTGAAAGGGTTGTTTCTAAGTCAAATTCTTGGATAATGAGATGATGTCGACAAGAAGTGACCTATCGTAAGAGGGCCTTGATGTATCCCACATCTACGACGCGAAATGGAGCAAATGATTTTTATGGAGGTGAAAACGATCTGATGATATGAGGTTCAGGAATGGCGGTCATGCGCTGGATGGTGAATTCTCTGAATGACTTCTCTTGAACATATTGGCGACATTGATATGGACTGGTAGTGTTAACCCCATGGATGGCATGGCGGACCAATGGTGACGGTGAATGGAAACCAAACCCAACTCAATCACAGTGATGGAGTGAAAGTGTCATGTTCAAGAGTGACTTGCTACCAATAGAGTTCTTCAAGTTTTCTTCCCATTTTTCCCCAGTCATTGCTGACTAGTACCTCTTTATTTTTGACAAGCTTGAGGAGGATAACATATGCTTGGTCTATAATTTTCCCTTCGGGCAAACCTTTCGCTTTGTTTTTAGCGAGCCTAGCGTCAGAGAGACTCGTTCTTGTCTGGGTGGACAAGTTTGTCACTATGTTTTAATGAGTTTAATGACAAAGATAACTCGGTCATTTTCTTGTTTAGAGAGTTTGAAAACAGACGAAAAGGAGACTCCAACAGTCATTTTTCATGGAATAATCCCTTAAGTCCAAAAAAGTGTAAAATAATACGAAAGGGATGACTTTTCGATAGTTTTAACGAGCCGACAAAGACAAGCGCTCAATCTTTTTGTTTAATAATCCCTCAAGTCCAAAAATATTAAAATATATGAGAGGGATAGCGTTCCCCTTACTTTAACGAGCTGGGAAGGCTAATAGCTCGACGATCTTTTTATATTTAACGAGTCTAAAAAGAGTTTAAAAGAGGCTCATTTTTGAGGAACGAGTGATATTTCTGGGTAGCAGCTGGTCCCAGGTAAGTTTGGAACTTCTCAAAACAAGGCAGTGTGAAGAGGGTGGAAATCAGAATCATTCATCGCAGATGTTCCTCAAAAGGGTAAACAATCAAGTGGAAGCATATGGTCGGCTGAATGAAATGGAGGTGACGAAAGGAACACAACCACAGTTCACAGAGGGTAGATAGAAAAGTGATAAAAAAGGTTATTTACCAAAGGCGGGTTTATGTTTTAGTGAGCTTGAACCTTTGCCAACATGTGCTCAGTGCAGGTTGATTTTTTAATGAGCTTGAACCTTGTGGGAACATTGCTCTTACCAGTCTTTTGATAATGTCTCTTGGTAGATTTATTTTTTAATGAGCTTGATCACTACTATAACATGTGCTCATGACCTTTTTATGTAAGCTAGAAATGACTGAGCTACGAGGTTAAAGGGTTAAGAACCTACAAACTAAGAAAATCAAAGGTCATTTTTCCCTTGCATGCAAACGTTTTCATGCCCCCAGGTATTTCAGTAAAAGGAGAGTTTCCAGGTTACCAAATGGAAGTTCCTACGGTTAGGCGGGATTGTTTCTGTTGACCAACAAAAAATCTTCCTTTGCTTTGCCCATTGAAATGGACGAAGGTGATTGCTGTAAGCCCCAATCACATAACGTACGAAGATGAATGCTATAAGCTTCTCAATCATACAAAGGAAATAATCGCATTAGACTGATCACATAACCTATACGGGAATGTTATTTGGTCCAAGTATTATGACCTTTCAAGAAAATATCTCTTTTCCTCTGGGTTCACCTGCCGAAGCAGACTAGGGTGCATGCCCCCTAATCTTCATCACACTCACCGAACTACTTGTGGTAATTAGGTGGATGGGATGAAGATGGAAGAGACATTGTTGACGCGAAGAGACCATTTAGGGATGATGGTTGATTTATAGTTGTGTTTGAACTCCGAAATGAAAGCTGGTCGACAAGTTGCACTAGTTTGCCTTCATGTGGAAAGCACATCACTTGAAAGAATGTGGAAACAATGGCTTCCATGCTATATATATAATCATGTCCAAGGAGTATATTGTAATCTAGTGGACCTTAGACTACCATCATGTTCAAATAAACGATTTTCTTTCTCAAAGTTATCGGTAACTTTGGAAGGATCCCTAATGGTCGACTGGTTACTTTGTTGAAGGTCAACAAATTTTGTTTTTCAGGCAAAAGTGATGGTGAACCAAGCGCTTTCCAAGTAGTTGAAGAAAGGATACTCATCGAAGCCCCTTCATCTATGATTATTCCAGACATGATCATTTTGTAAACATGTACTATGATTTGGAATGGTACATTAGATGGAAGGCGAGGTTTCGCTAGCTGATTCCAATCAAAGAAAACAACTAGACTTCTCGGAGGAGGTACCGAATAAATTTCTGGATAAGTTTCATGAACTGGGGGGGTCTCTTCCTGTTGTGCAGGAATGGGCGGATTGGCCCCAAGTTCATTAGACTCTATATCGACAAAAAGAATTTGAACGGTGTCGTTCTCATCCTCTTTGGAAACTATATCATCTGAAGGTGGATTTTCTGAAGGCAAGACTGGGTTGAATGCCATCTCGACCAGTTGACTTTGATCTGGTATGGAATCAGAAGGTTCACTTTCAATGATAGGCGATTCGATCGACAATTGAGTTATGTCAATTGGGTTTTCAACTAGCGAAGGACTTGGTAAGAGTTTCTTGTATCTGGGTGGAAGCTGCTTGTATCGCGCGAAAAGCTCTGAAATTTGGACCCAAGGTTTAGCGCGATTTCTTCTCAAATGGGTTTTTTTTTCGATTTCTGAAATGTCACAGAAAAAAAGTTTTAGTGAAAATGCCACGATGACCTGTTTGGAGCAGCGAAACCCTAGAATCCAAAGCTCTGATACCAAATGTTATGAAACCAGCTCAAGAGAAGATAGAAAAGATAGATCAACGCCTTAGAATTCAACCTCTTCGAGGGGGAAACCTCCTTTACATTACATAAATGAACAATTGTTGGATGATACAAATGAAAAAACCTCCTTTCTATATATAGGAGTCTAAGGGGTCATAACATAATCAGAGCCGACATAACAATAATAATGTAAGGGCACAATAATAACAATAGTGGACTTCTATGGGGCACATTAGTAACAATATGGGCACTACATGGGTACATCAATATAATAAGTGGGTTGTACTAATAACAATAAGGGGTTACACTAGTAGTATAGGGGCCTAACATGCCCCTCTCCTTCAAAAAGCGTTGTCCTCAACGCTTGAGTAGTTCTTGATGCTTCTGTATAAAATTCTTGTCCTCCCATGTGGAATCTTCAGCGGGTAAGTTCTTCCACTTGATGAGATACTCTGAAATTGATCAATTTTGTAGCTGTCGGGTTCTTGTTTCTGTGACTGCTCCAGGTTCCAATATGATTTTTCCTTCCTTTTCAATATCTGGCAATATTGTTTGAATTGGGATATTTTGCAACTTTTGAATAAGTGGCCATACTTCTTTGTCCTTCTTCCATTCATCCCTTGCTTCGTTTATCCAATCTGGTTGGATAATAGAAATAGCACAAAACAATGCTTCCACATCCTCATCCTTGAAGAGTCTTCCCGTTCGGTAAGGTTGCCATTTTTTAAGTGCATGTAGTATTGCCAACATTTCCTTCTCATAAATAGCTTGATTTAGATATAGCAGTAAAAATACCCAATCGCGTACATCAAAATTTTTTTCACTATGATGTTGATCTACCTGTTGTTTCATTTGATTTTGCACCGAAGTGGCGCTATCCTTTAAAAGTTGGAGAACTTGTTGTTGATGCTTGATGTGATCTTTCAATGCTTGAACCTTTTTCTTCTTGATATGTCCTTCTATCTTTAGAGTTTGAGGAGTGGTAATTTCTTCCAATCCTTTACAAGATATGGTCGGATTCATTTCTTGATGCTCGATGTGATCTTTCACTTCTTGAACATTTTTCTTCTTGATATGTCCTTCTGTCTTGCTAGTTTGAGGGGTGGTAATTCCGACCAGTGAATTACAAGATATGGTTGGATTCATTTCTTCTTTCTTGATGTGATCTTTCACTTCTTGCACCTTTTTCTTCTTGATATTTCCTTCTATCTTGAGAGTTTGAGGAGTGGTCATTCTTGCCAATAGTTTACAAGATATGTTCTGATTCATTTCTTCTTTCTCTGGGGTCGGGTCCTGGCATATATCCTCTTATTTTGATGTTTCTTGATCCTTTTCTTCCTCCTCTTCATACTCTATGTAAAATAATTTCTTCTCAGCACACTTATGACCTTTAGTGCATTTGCTATCACAATTGTAACAAAGCCCTTTTTCTCTTTTTTCTTCCAATTGTTGTGGTGTAACCCTTGTAGGTTGTGGAAGGTTAGGAGGAATAACACGTCCATCTTTATAGTTGTGAGGGGTAGACTTCCTTATTCCATAATTTTACTTTCAAATATGTCACAAAGCCCTTTTACTCTTTCCAATTGTTGTGGTGTTGCTCTTTGTATCCTCATAATGTGCTATCATTTCCTCTGTGAGAATTGACCACGTAACAAGTTTTTTACGAGAACAAAGCCCTTTATACCATAAAAATTGATCCGGTTCTAAATATGAAGATGCAATACATACCTTTTGTAACAGTGGTACACCATGTAGATCAAAATATTTCTCCATCTGAAGTATCCAATTTACCGGATCCTTGCCATCAAACTTCCTCATCTATTTTCTTGATTTTAGGACCTCGAACTTCAAACGACTGTAACTCTGTACTTGTGGATATTTAAGTTCTAAAATTGCTACCTGTAGTAGCCCTCTATGTCCTCTTTCCAATGCCACTAGTCTGATCCAAATTGGATTCTCCAAAAAAGAGTTATGCACAATCTCCCAAGATGACCTGATTATAGACCTTTCCAGAAGAGTGAACTTGTATGAAGTGCTACATGTCAAGTTTTCGACCTCTGGCTCTGAAAAAGATATACAAGAAACTATAGTCCGTCCTCTTTCTGTACCTTCTTACGAAATTTCAATCCAATGCTCAGAGAGAAAGTTATGACTATTTTCCCCAGGTCACCTGTTTGGAATGTAATTCAGGAGTCTGCAAAAAGACCAACTTCCTCAGATCATATCTCCGCAAATATCGCGCGAAAAGCTCTAAAATTTGGACCCAAGGTTCAGCGCGATTTCTTCTCAAATGGGTTTTTTTGCGACTTCTGAAACGTCACAGAAAAAAAGTTATAGCGAAAATGCCACGATGACCTGTTTGGAGCAGCGAAACCCTAGAATCCAAAGCCCTGATACCAAATGTTATGAAACCAGCTCAAGAAAAGATAGTAAAGATAGAAAAGATAGATCAACGCCTTAGAATTTAGCCTCTTCGAGGGAGCAACCTCCTTTACATTACATAAATGAACAATTCTTGGATGATACAAATGAAAAGACCTCCTTTCTATATATAGGAGTCTAAGGGGTCATAACATAATCAGAGCCGACATAACAATAATAATGTAAGCGCACAATAATAACAATAGTGGGCTTCTATGGGGCACATTAGTAACAATATGGTCACTACAT
Source organism: Pinus tabuliformis (assembly GCA_031772625.1). Taxonomy (NCBI): domain Eukaryota; kingdom Viridiplantae; phylum Streptophyta; class Pinopsida; order Pinales; family Pinaceae; genus Pinus; species Pinus tabuliformis. Next base: position 311,577,827 of record CM062810.1, on the reverse strand, counting down.
GGGTACATCAATATAATAAGTGGGTTGTACTAATAACAATAAGGGGTTACACTAGTAGTATAGGGGCCTAACAGGTCGATTGGTTACTTTGTTGAAGGTCGACAAATTTTGTTTTTCAGGCAAAAGTGATGGCGAACCAAGCGCTTTCCAAGTAGTTGAAGAAAGGATACTCATCGAAGCCCCTTCATCTATGATTATGCCAGACATGATCATTTTGTAAACATGTACTATGATTCGGAATGGTACATTAGATGGAAGGCGAGGTTTCGCTAGCTGATTCCAATCAAAGAAAACAACTAGACTGCTCAGAGGAGGTACCGAATAAATGTCCGGATAAGTTTCATGAACTGGGGGGGTCTCTTCCTGTTGTGAAGGAATGGGCGGATTGCCCCCAAGTTCATTAGACTCTATATCGACAAAAAGAATTTGAACGGTGTCGTTCTCATCCTCTTTGGAAACTATATCATCTGAAGGTGGATTTTCTGAAGGCAAGACTGGGTTGACTGCCATCTCGACCAGTTGACTTTGATCTGGTATGGACTCAGAAGGTTCACTTTCAATGATAGGCGATTCGATCGACAATTGAGTTATGTCAATCGGGTTTTCAACTAGCGAAGGACTTGGTAAGAGTTTCTTGTATCTGGGTGGAAGCTGCTGTGGTGAAGCAGGGCGGTTATCCAAAATTCTTTTGGCTTCGTCCAGAAAAGGACAACGGTGAAGAGTATGATCACCCTCACATAAACTGCATGGAACTCTAGCTTTTCCTTTTTGTCTGTTGACTTCACTTTCACTAGTTGATGGTGTGCTGTCAACTTGACTATCAGGGGTTGATGACACCGAATGGTGCAACTGGGGAGACCATTCTCTCAAGATCCGCAGAATGCAAGGGAAATCTCGATGGTAATGGTTCTCCTTGCAAATTTTGCATGGAGTTTTTGGTTTGGAAACTTTAGTGTGTGGATTTTCGCTAGATGATGCATTGGTGTTCCCTTGTTTAGCTGGCTTCTTCTTCTCATTCCCTTTCTTTTTCTTCTCAGTTACTTGGTTTATAGTGTCACTAGTTTCACCAAGCGAAGAGGAAGAAGGGGAAGGAGAAACAAACAAAGTAGAAGGCGAAGGGGTAACTTCAGTATCATCTGGTTGCTAATTACATTGTTGAGGAATTGCGGTGTTTTGAACGACAGAGGTTGAGAAAAGCCATATCGGTAGGCCGATTGTGATTCCTAGAAGGGACAATGTAGCCATATATGGAGAACCAATATCTCCCCAAGAGGAGAAAGGACTAGGATTCCCTCCAAGGGGATTCCTTGATTGGTAAACTCCATTATCTCAACCTCAGATCAACGTAGGAACAAGGATGTTATTCCGTTTAAAATAAATTTTAAAGACACTTGGACGCAACTTGCTTTTTCAATTTTTAAGAGTCGAGAAAAAGCTAAAGGTGACTCTAGTTGCCTTTGATTTTTAATGAGCCTGAAGTGACAAGTGCTCAGATGGACCTTTTCTTTTAAGGAGTCGAAAAGGAATGAAAGTGACTTCTTTGAAGTCTAGACAGAGGGTTTACAAAATCGTTCGTAAAACTGCAAAATACACCTTGGTGATAAATGATAGAGAAATTACTAAGGACTTATGTATGACAGTGAATCTTCCCGAATGATGTGTTCAGTGCATTACGATCGATAGGGCAGCAGACACGGCTTCCTAAGGATAAAGGATATCAGCCTATTGTGGTCTCCCAATATATACTCGACGGTACGGGGAGCACAAGTTCGTACTGGCACTTGTCGTATCAAAGAGGAGGAATCACCCAACCTTCAATGAAAACGATAGTTACCAGGTTTTACGATGCCGAAACACGTCTCTAGCCTAGACTTCTAGATGTGTTGTGTTAGATTCCAAAGCGTTTTTATGTTCATTGAGGTTTATTTTAGAGTTGATCTTGCTTAGAAGTTTGTCTTTCAAGGTTCACTGCATGATGTAGATGTGAAATTCCTAAATATGCAATCTGAAATGATAAACAGTTGTTTATGTTCTTTTAGAAATGAAAATCCTAGCTACAAAGGAAAGAAGATAACGATTTTTCTTTCTGCAGAGAGCATAGAGCACACACTAAATTCACTTTCCTAAATCAAATTTCACAAGCAGTCAAAATGTAGATGCACATGCATGTATTTGTTTTCCGCTTTCTTAATGTGTGAATGACAAAAAAGAAAGCTAAGTATAGATCTGAACTATTTTCTTTCAAAGAAACAATACTAACAATTTTTCTTTTCAAAACGAAAGGAAGACTAAGATGACACTTTTCGATTTCGAATTGAAAATTGTTTTCGACACTTGAAATGCTAATAGTTTCAAAATCTAGTACAATGACAAAAGTACAATCAAATATCTAGAAGAGGAAGACTTTACGACACTCTTTGATTCAGAATGACAATTACGACATTTGCATCAAAAACGACAGTTCGATTAGGCTACTTTCGACAAAAGGAAGATTGCAAATGATTGAAAAATACACAAAAACATTTACAATTCCTAATTGATGGAGGCTTAAATAATGTGAATGACGATGGTTACAACAAGAAGGTACTGATCATGAACAACAAAACTACTGAATAAAGCTGAAAACAGAGAGAAAAACCAAATTTCAAAGAAGAAAAACAATTCACTCAATCATCGCACTTGCAACACAGGGAAACAGGGATGCATCTCACCTGCAACACACGGGAGGTGCGATGCATCCAGGTTGCACAGTTATAGACAGTGCAATGGGCCAGGGAGTGAAACTGAGCTTGGTTTTTGCTCAAAATTTGCAGCTAAGTTCAGTGATTTAGGCTGAGTAATGATGGGCAGTAAACACAAAGCATAAGGGTAAGATTTGATGAGGTTTTGAGCTACCACAAGGGCACTTAGGATGCTTTGTAAGTCAGATGTTTAGTTCATAAACCAACCCGGAGATTGATTGAAGCAACATTTATCTACTTTGCAATTGCATAGCAAAGGCGTTTCGAAGGCTAGCTAGCTAACTTCAGGCTCCGTCTATAGTTTATAAAGCAGACAATAAACAAACAAAACAAACTATTTGTTCCCCAATGGAGTCGCCATTTTTTTAAGGGAAAACTAGTGTTGATTCGAATTGCTAGTCCCACTAAGATGGGTAGCTATCTTAGAAACAAACACTGAAAGCTTTTCAAGAGTTCCTTTAAGTGTGATAGATGGAAGAGAAGAAGAGAGGACCAACCTGGATCGTTTGCTTTGATCCTAGCTCGATTTCTCCTTTCCTTGATAGAATTTTCCACTCCTCTCCTACTTGTCCCGCTTTAAAGAGTACCCGTAGAGTCAAAGTAACAACAAACTATCAAAGCATCTCTATCTAAAACATCATAAACAATGCCAAATAAAAAACACATTGACCATACAATTGCATTCATAAACAATAAGATTCACAAATATAAGATCATATGGAGGAAAACTCAAAGAAAATCATTAATAGTAATGTAAGAGAGGATTACAACCCAGTTGTCTGATCCAACATCATCCTACCAGTTGTAGAAGCCCTCTTCACCTCATGAACAAGCAAATCATCCAACAATGCAATGTCTCTTCTCAACAAACCAACAACACTTCCTTACAAAATACAAAATTCCAGCCTCTAGATATCTCAGATGAGGGATCCATTTATAGATGTCTTGCAAGGGTGTGAGTCAACTTTGGGTTTTTGATTAGTGTCACTCGACTGATATTTCTTGGTTCCACTTGGAGATTTCATGATCTCTTACTCATCCCTGGGCGAATTTAGAGAGGCAAGTGTCACATGAGTAGTTTCTGGAAGATTCCATGATCATCCACCTTGCAAACTGTCTCTGCTATTTGTCTATTCTCACTCATCACACCCCACAGAAGGCCATTTGAGTATGCGTCATACCTAGCTAATTAGGCAGTCAGTATACATCGCACCTTGCCCATGGAGCAGTCCATATGGTCCAGTTTTAGCCAGTTTTGAGTAGTTTTTCAGGTGGAACTTTTGGGAAATTATGTAATCAGTTGACCATGATCCTTTAGGGTGTGAAACAACACTTTTAAGGACTTAAGGAGCCCTTAGTTTATGGACATATGAGTTTGGGGTTGCAGTGCCCAAATATGTCTATAACACCATTGCGAAGGAGGAACATAACCCAAATATCACCATTTTTGGTCAGATGATGCTTTACTAAATTTCAGATAACGCCATGATGGGATAAAGATTTTTCAGGGTCTTTACATTTAGCCTAATAAGCTTTGGCCATTTTGGCAAGGATTTTGTATAAATAATATGGAAGTTAAAGTTTATACCCTAAAAATACCCCAAGTGAAAAATAAACAATAACCCATAACGCCCTTCACATGTTATGTAACAACATAGAAAAAACAACAGATCTTGCCACATAGGTTTGAGGAAAGAAACTAACATACCTTTCACATTGTATGCGTAACTGTTGTTGTCTAGGAACTTCTTCCAAAGTATCTTATGCACAGGGAAATTCTTTGATTAGTTCTCACCCTCAGTAGGGAGATGGGTCACTTTGGCTATGATTTTCACATCCACTGACATCTTTAGGTCTCCAACATTTTCCTTCTTCCCATTAAAGGTTTAGGTGAATGATTTAACTACTCCCTCACTGAAACCCTAAAAAAGTTGGATAAATTCCCACCATCCAACTTGTTAGAAGAGAGCTAAACATTCATCATATGTCTCGATGATATCAATTCCAAATTATTCTGTTCTAATTACAGGTGGCATGGATGAAATCTTGGTAGAATTTTGATAGGAATTTGACCCGGAAGAAGTGAAAGAGCTAGCCAAAGGTTCAAAACCCTAATTGGTTATAAAGAAACATGTAGAGACTTGAACATGGAAAATGAAATGCGAAGAATGTGGAAACAAAACCATATGTGGTGTATTGGATGACCATCAAGCATGGTACAAAGTATATTGGGGAGTAATAATCACACACATAGGAGAGTTATGACCTGGAAATTCGAGTAACGACCACGATGAATGACGAGAATAGTTGTCAAAAAACATATTAAAAACTCAAATCAATAAAGCCATGTCACCAAAACTCACAAATAATACATAATTTTTTTGTTTTGTTTTGTTTTTTATCAATTTAGTGCACCACTTCTAAATGTCATTTTGTTGTACAATAGATTAAGAAAATTCAATACTAGAGATATTTGTGAACAAAACCATAGGTTGGCTATTAAGTTAAACCATTAAACCAATGAAGCATTTAATCCAAATTTCAATTTCATATGGTTACGGAATGCCACATTTCACACACAGGTAAATAATTCCTTTCCAAAACAAATAGATGAATGTTATGACAAGGTTTGTGACCCATAAAACTCATATAATCCATTGAATTGTATAATGCAAAAACAATGATGACTTGTGTGCAATGTAAACCAAAAATTATAATAAGAGTATACATAAATCATAATGGAAACTTTAACATCAACATGTTGGCTATGTTAAATAAATTTATGACCCCATGACATGACCCCAAACAAATGGGTCAAATTTCTATTGCTATAGGAAAAGAATAAAAAACCTTATGTAACAAGCATGACTAGTAACCATAGTCAACAAAACTTTAGCTAAGTCCTCCAATTCTGTGAAGCTCATAACACACCAATTATGAAATGGAAAGAAAGTCCAATTACAATCTAGATCAAAACCTGTACTTCAAAACCATTATCATCATTTCATTTCAAAACTGTTTATAAAAATCAAAAGAAAAAAATAAATCAAAATAGGGGCCCATATTATTTGAAAATGAGAGGGGAGTCAGTTGGGTGGCCAACAAGACCCCTGTTCGAGCCCCGATGGATGTTAGGCTAGAAAAATAATATTTTATTATCACCTAGAAATTATATTTTGTAGAACACATGGAAGGCCAAAATTGTGCATTTTGTAGAAGCGTTTCTAGATTGCACCCACTCTACAAAGCATGCCTTGAAAAGGGAATTTTGTATAAAATTTAATTTAATATATGGTTTTTGGGGGCTTTTGGGCTCATTTTTGAGTCAAATTAGATTTCGAAAGAAGCATGGCGATCAGGGTTCAGAGGTGAGTATTTATGAAGGCATGAAAAACCTTGTTGGTATACTTTTGATGATTAGAATCTTATGTGTTTTGGTAGCTTATTAGGAGGTTGTAGTTAGTTTTGGGTATATGGAAAGAACAAGTTCTAAGAAGGGTTTTTATAAGACTAGATTGATGAAAAAGTTGGAAACGTGTTTGGAAAGGGTATGACAGGTTGTTGGAAACAATATGAAAACAACAGTTTGTGAAGATTAAATATTTATATTAATTAAAGAGTATGATCCATAAATTGCCATGGATATTCCACTGGACCATTCGTCACAACAGATATGATAATATTATATTAAAAATACGAGATTCTACACTATTACAATTTTATTTAATTTCTAAATGTGTAAAATTAACTGTAATTAGTGCATGCATGTAAAAGTAAATCAAGCAGAAAAGTAGAGAACAAGAAAATAATCTTTCACACACATAGTACACAAGATATGCTCTTTGGGAAATCCTTTCGAGAGAAAACCCAGCTGGAAGGTGAGGCCACTTCCCTCTCTTTCTTTGTCTGGAAATATGGTTGTAGATACAAAGAAGTAATGTCTGTGGCTCGTGGGCTACTACAGTGCCCAAATTCTCTCTGTGTGCTCTACCTACTATCTATCTTGGCTATCTTTGCTCAACTATGGAACAAAATTCTCTCGAAAGAATGGAATGCCTCTTTCTCCTAGTGGCCTGGTTATAACACAACCCGATAGCCTACTAGTGGTTAAGTTTGACTACGTCAACTCTTAACTAGAGTTACAAAATAGACCTTTCTAGAGTCTCTTACATCACAAACATGTGTCTAGCCCCTTTTCCATGAATAACGGGAGCCGACGCGGCATCCTACTATTGGATTAGGGGGTCCTGACCCAGTTTCGGAGTTAGTTGCACCAAACAAATCCCTACATTACTGGCCCTTTCGACATCAACCTGCGTAGCACAGGTTGAAGTCTCACCCAAAGCAGTATGGGGGGATGATGGAACCAATTTTCTGCATCCAGAGATCAGTATGATGTCTTTTATTGCTCTAGATCTACCTTCGTGCAAACCTATAAGCCCCTAAGGCTTGGTACTGTAACTTCACTTAAACCGTCCTTAGACCTTCGCGAAGGTATACAATAGGGTTTTGCAGACCCTTAACAGATACAACATCCACTTACATGCACCATAAAACAACCCTAGATATGGGTTCACACAGATCCACTTAAGTATTTAATAAACACAACAACCAATATTATAATCTTCCCGTAAATACTTCACATACATTGCATACAATTAGCAAGTCTTATTCAACAAAATCACACATCAATACATCAATATTTCATAAAGACATTTATTTCATCATGACATATATAGCAAACATAAATAACAAAAGTAAATAGATAAACACTTGAATTTCTCCAACAATTTTCTTTATTGATATTCAATACGATGTTACAAACTCAAAATTGTCCTGCGCACTCAACTACAGGGGTCTGCGCACTCAGATATGGACTCCACTCTAGGCCTATGCACACTCAGCTGCAGAGCCTTTCCTTCCTCTACAATTCACTTCTTTGTGCTATCTTCTATTGACCCATTACATCCATCATATGTTACTTTCCTTAGACTCTCTAAGACACAACTATTTATAGCTTTTCTTCATACAATCCCATGGTCCGTGGACCACGGGTAGATCTCAAAATTGACTTGACTTTACATAAAGAAGAGGCTAAACCGCTTTTGACTTCTAACTCTCTAGGCACTCTGCATCCACAATTTGTGGAGACTTTACATATTTTTACTAAAATTTACATCAAAACTTGGGTTTTTAACCCCAAAACTGACCCAGGGGACCCCATCCCAACAGGCCCCAAATACAAAGGTCGTGACTCACCCTTGAGTCACTTGGCTGGCGTGGTGATCTTGCTGCAAAGATACCTCAACTCCACCTGCACAAATGCTACCTCAGCAATGCTCTGTGTAGCTGCCTGCTTGACTTCTTCAACGAGCTGCTCTATAGCTGGTCCTTCCGCGACAAACTTGATCTTTTGCTATGTTTGCTGCAAGCTTGTCAGCTTCTCCTGAATGTTGGTTGTTACTTGGTAAGCTTCATCTAACCAAGGTCCCAACCGGGCCTTAAGCACGACCTCCTTCTGTTGGGTTGCTTCTACCTGTGCATGGAGCTGCTTCCCCTCCTGTAACTTGGCGAGGCACTGTGCTGGAGAAATTGAGTGTGCCATCTCCCGGACCTCATCATATTGCTTCTGCAACTCGTGAACTTCTGTGTTCAACATCTGCAGGGTTGGGTCTTCCTGCAAAGTTGTCACTAATTCCATCGCCTGTTCAAATAAGGCCGAGCATCCAGTGACTGCGGCACTCACGGTGGTCATTCCTTCTTTTATAGCGGCTCCGCGCTGCTCCCTGACCTCGGGCAGAGTTAAAGGCTATGTTTTGAGCTGCAGCTCCATGATTTTCATGTTGATTTCAAATTGAACTCTCACAACCTCTTCATTTGCCTCGCGGACACCTACAACTAATTTTCAGATTTTGGCCTCTGGTTGTGCGTCCTTGGGTATGTGTAACTTTGGCACTGTTCTGCACGCTTTTGCCACCACGGCCGCTAGCTTGGTGATGAGTCTCATAATTGGGTAACTTTATGGACCTTGATACACCTCGAATCTTATTTAAATCAACTCTTCTCATAATTCCTTACATATTTTGATTATATCTTGCTTAATGAGATGAGTAAAAGTGAGATGTTATGTCTAGTGGACTAATGTGCATTGATTGTAGGTTTTGAGAGAAAATCATGGCAATTTTGGCTAATTAAGGGCAAAAACCTGAATGAGACAAGGAGGAGAGATTGTAGGAGATAGATCCTCCTCATTTAATGCTCATTCATTCGAATTTTCCTCCATCAACTCACACTAGCTCGGAGTTGCAAGCAACCGAGTCCTGAAGATCAAAAGGCAACTGAGCCAATGACTATTAAAGAGCTAGTTCACCTTGAGTTTGGGAGCTGAGCCTCCCTAGATTTAAGGAAGTCATTGGAGACTTTGGTTTTATAAATAAAGAGTCTTAGAGCCTCATTAGGATTTGGATTTTTGATCTAAAAGCACTAGGCATTTTTGAGTTCGAGACTTGTGGAAGACATTGTTATGTAATTTTATGATATGATAATGAGAATAAGCATTTCCTTGATCCAAAATTGAGTTGACTCAGAGGGATGAAGCTCTTGGGTTAGGGCCCAACCCTAGTAGCAAAGGCTCTTCTTCTTGTATTTATATGCTTAGTTGATTTCATAGATTAATGGTTGAATTGTTCTTAGCATTATTTCATTACAAGTAGTTGTGGATTTCATTAGTTTGCTTCCATTTGTGCATTGCTTCAGCAATAGCTTAGGAAGATAAAGGAATATCAAAAATCCGATAGCAGGTAGCTTTGGCCTCACTCCTCCCTTTAGGGACCATGGTTTGAGGAAAGAACTCCTATGCAGCCCCAAAAAGACAGAATTCTGATTTCTCATGGAATTTAGGGTTTTCTGCTACTTAGGCCAGCATTTTACCAGTTTTCAAGAATAGGATTTAATTGTCATTTCTGATATCTTCAGCCTTGCATTAGATCCCATAAAGCTTTCACATTATTCTGCAAGTTTTCCCATGCATGAAATAGGCAACTAGATAATGAAATTTTGTTTTCTTAGTTGATTGAGAATCTTTCTTGTTTGACATGATTTATGGATAAATGCTAGTGATTGATGCAGTGCAGAAGTTTCAGTAGTACATGGGGTTTCTTGACCAACAACCCCATACTAACCTCATCTAGCCATGATTATCACTTTTTCCACTAAGTCCCTCACCAAATTCATCATTTCATAAGAACACTTCTCCAAGTTTGTTGAGCAAATCCAACCATCTCACAAACTTTATTTTGAGCTCTGAAGGAGTCCTAGCCACTCCCTTGCCTCATTTCTCCCACCATTCACCTTCCCTAAGCCCTGCACCACCTTCCAAATAACTCCTATTTCTCTCGGCCAGATCTTGTAGGAATACAGGGGGTCCTGTAGGAGCATTAGGACATCCTATAGGAGGCATTGGGATATCCTGTAGGACGACCTATAGTGGTCTATTTTGAGGCCGAATCGTGGGAAAAGCACTTAGGAAGATAGGAGAATACCCCTAATTTCCACCCAATCCATCTGACCATCCACCATCATCCCTAATCCACCTGCCACATCACCAAGTGGATTTAGCATTCACATTTTCACACAAAAAAATACAAAAAGGAAAAAGAGAGTTATTGTGTTCATTTACATACACAACAATAGATTGTTTGGTTATTTCAGATTGCATGACTAGGATAGTAGGATCACACACATGTTAACTTAGCATTATTTGGAAGAAAAACCTATTATCAGTAGTTAGATGGATGGTGTGTTTAAGCATTTAATCTCAGCTTTTCCTTATTACAGTAGACAAGATTTCAGTTAGTGTAAATTTCCCTTTTTCTCATTGGTAATCAAGCTTCTTCTGAATCAATAGAAGGCTGGTTTGAGAAACCATAGTGGTCTATCACAAGCTCAGTAGTGACAAAGAGAGGACCCATCACATCTGCTTGTGTATACAACACTGTCACCTCCAAGTTTGTACGAACCCCGGGTTGCTAAAGTAAAGTTGGTAGCCCTAGGAGTTGCAGAATTCTTACTGCCATACTAGTGCTCATCACTGTTTGGCACCATTGCTAGGGAGGTGTCTGAGTAAGATGTGATTTTTGCTTTCTTTCTTCCATTTCTTATCTCTGACATTTTTCTATTAGCTTCATTTATGCAAAATTAATTGTAAGTTAGTTTGCTTTCTTTTCCATTCTGCAAGTGAGATTTCATTCAAGCAGTTAGTTTCCATTCAGTTTGTGATTTCAATTCTGCAATTAGTCTCAAATCTTGAAAAAAACACAAAACAAAATGAAAAACACTTCTTTCATGCCTCATAGGAATAGGGATAATTTAGGAAAATTTCTGCCAAATACCCCCCCACTTCAAACAACCAACCTTCCCTCTTCTTCAGTGGCTGTGAATTAGAGGACCCCTTAGGCGAACAACCAAAGATTTTAGAAGAGCCTATAGGGGGAGAACAAGAAGGAGAACCCATTCCAACTGACCTAATGGCTGAAAATAGAAATGACAGAGGAGATAAAGAAAGAATTGAGGGTGCCTTTCCCATCAGAGAAACTAATAGGGATGCCAAGATGAAAAACATAAGCCCCTCTGCTCTTCCTCACTTCCATGGCCTAACCTTAGAAGATCCAGATACTTTCTTGTTTGAGTTTTCTATCATATGCAGAACTTATGATTACACCACTGATGAGCAGAAGTTTAAACTATTCCCATCCACTCTCAAGGATGCAGCTCTGCTGGTTCATGGGTTTACCTGGGTATAACATCACAACCTGGGCTCAGATGCAACAAGCTTTCAAAAACAAGTACCGAGACTACTGTAGGTCCAAAGAAACTAAAGAGGAAAATTTTAGGATGACCTTAGGGCATGATGAATCCCTAGAGGATCATGAATAAAGATTCTAGCTTAGCTACAAAAGGTCCAAGTGCACACTTGATTCTGAGTCACTGAAGCTAGTCCTACTTTGAGGGGTAAGGGAAGATCTTCTAGATACCCTAAACCTACTAGAAGGAGGGGACATCTACCAGCTACCCTATGAAGATATCAAGACTATCTTTAGGAATCATTCTAGGGCATCTCAGAAAAAGGGTAGGGGTAGTTAACCAATGGCCAACCCATCCTCTTCCAACACATCCATAAAAGGTGAAATTAGAAATATGCTGGAAGATTTCAAGAGTGAAATGCTGCAAACCCTTACCCTACAGATGGACACTATACACATCAAGAGAATGTAGGAGGAAGTAGAGAGAGTATTAGCCATCTTCTGCCCTAGATGCATAAGGAGGCACCCTAGGAATGAATGTCCATTAAACCTGATTGAAATATGCTCGGTTTGTGAAGAAAACCACTCCACGGAGAAGTGCCCTTCTCTATCAGGACTAAAATCTGTGTATCAGGGAACTAAAGGGGTGACTGAACAAATCTACTACATAAATCAAAGGAGACCTCATGGGCCTCGGCCATACCAATAGGGCATGCAAGGGTCATCCCATGCATATTACAACCCTAACCAGAACACATCCATTCCCTCTTGGGGACCCCCTACTCATCCCTCCTGGTCTACACCTCCTCCTTGGTCTTTTGCACCTCAGTACCATTCCTAATTGACCAGCTAGTCATTTCAGCCATATACTCCACCACAACCTTAGTGGAATGCACCACCCCAGGGGTGAAGGCCCCCATACAACAATGCTCCAGCTTTATTTCCTTCACCACCTACTCAACCACAAATTTTATACCATGCTCCAAATAAACAACCGCAGATGCCTACCCAGCCAAATCCAAACCCAAACAACAGACATGCATATCAAGTATACAGTGGAGAGACATCCTACCCTGCTTATGCTGTGGAGATTCAGGAAATCAACCTGACATTTGGGAGAGTACTCCTGGACAACCAACCTCCACCTCCACCTAGGAAGAGTGAGGAGGAAAGAGAGGAAAACATCCCTAGAGTGAATCTACCACCCTTTTCTGAAAGATTAACTCATCCAATCCAACCTACCCTAGAAGAGAATGAACTTCTGGGTGAATTGAAAAATCTATGTGTCAAAATTCCACTTCTCCAAGCCATCAAGGATGTACCTATTTACAACAAGTTGATTAAAGAGAAGTGTTTCAAACATCCAGGGAGGCGAAAAAGAGACACCCCTACCATTAATGTCATTGGACAACTGTTCGACTTAATGCTGGGGTAGGTAATTTGCCCAAAGTATTTGGACCTTAGAAGCCCTGTAGTAGATGTGCACATCAATGGCACCATTTTCCCACACACTTTGATTGATCTTGGGGCTGCCATTAATGTAATGACTAAGGACACCATGCTCAAGCTCAATCTCCAGGGTTCATTAAGAAAGACCACAACAGTCTTGCAACTTGCAAACCATTCCACAGTAACCCCTGAGGGGATTGTTGAGGATGTGATGGTCTCCATTGACTCTTGGGAGTACCCTGTAGACTTCCTAGTTCTCCAGCCTAAGGCCAAGCTTACTGGTTATCCTCTCATACTTGGGAGGCCTTGGTTAGCCACTGTTGATGCCTACATTAGTTATAGGGCTAGAAATATGACTATAAAAAATGGGCATCTGTCCAAGCAGTTGGTCTTGTACCCTCCTGCTCAACCATATCTAGAACATGACTTACCTTTATGGCTAGAAGAGGAGGAAGAATATGAAATCTACTCATCCCAACTCTATACCTTAGAAACTGCCATGGGAGGAGGACAACTGGATGAAGATGATTTGATTGCACACATACTCCAAAGTCCAACTCCCAACACCTTGTCCTTAGAGGAAGTAGTAAAGGAAACTAAGAGAAACCATCAGATTGATCTATTCTTAGCTGATTCAAACCCTACCTATGTCAAAATAATAGAATTCATTCTTGAAAGAACTTTGAAAATCAACCCTTCTCTTTCTGTACTCCAAGAAGAAAAGTTGTGCAACATGCTAAAGGAACATCTGGATTCCTTTGCTTGGAGTTACAAGGAAACGAAGGGAGTGCATCCCTCGGTGTGTGCTCACCACATTTATATCGAGGAAGGTTGCAAACCACTCCAACAACCCCAAAGGAGAATGAATCCAACTTTTAAGGATATAGTCAAAGAAGAACTGCAAAAGATGTTGGATGCAGGATTCATTTACCCTATCTCGGAGAGTGAGTGGGTTTCTCCTTTGATGTTGGTTCCTAAGAAAAATGGGAAGTGGAGGATTTGTGTCGATTATAGAGAGTTAAAAAAAGAAACAAAAAAGGACCATTTCCCTCTACCTTTCATTGACCAAGTGCTAGATGGCCTGGCAGGGAAAAAGTTTTTCTCTTTCTGGGATGGGTTCAGCAGGTACAATCAAATCTAGATTAGCCCAGAAGAATAGGATAAAACCACCTTCATCTATTCTTGGGGTACTTTCAATTATAGGGTCCTTCCTTTTGGCCTATGCAATGCCCCTGCCACTTTCCAGAGAGAAGTCCTGAGTATTTTTGTCGAGCTAGTCCATGATGTAATAGAAATATATATGGATGATTTTACACCCTATGGGTGTGATTTCGAGGAGGCTTTGTCCAACTTGGGTAAGATGCTAAACAAATTCATTGAAATGAATTTGTCCCTTAGTCTTGAAAAATGTGAGTTATTAATGACTGCAGGGATTGTCCTAGGTCATTCAATATCCCAGAAAGGACTACAGGTGGACCCAAATAAGATAGCCATCATTGAAAGTGTCCCACCTCCGCGAAAATAGAGGGATTCTAGAATTTTTCTAGGTTTAGCTGGATACTATTGGAGATTTATAAACGTCTTCAGCAAGTTAGCTTCTCCTTTATTTGGGTTATTGGCCAAAGACTCTGAATTTTTATGGTCAAAAAGTTGTCAAGAGGCCCTGGACACCCTGAAGGACAAGTTGACCACTGCACCTATTATCCGAGGCCCAAATTGGGACCTTCCTTTCCATATACATGTTGATGCCTCTCACAAAGCCATAGGAGAAACTCTAGGCAGATGGATGACAAGTTACCTTATGCCATTTACTTCATCAGTAAGAATTTGTTAAAGGCCAAACTGAACTATACAGTGACTGAAAAGGAGCTCCTAGCTGTTGTGCATTCATTGAACAAATTTAGGCATTACATTACAGGTTACCAAACATTTGTACATACTGACCATGTTACAATTAAATACTTGATGAATAAACCTGATGTGAATGCCTGGATTATTAGATGGTTACTTTTATTACAATAGTTTGATCTAACTATTATTGATAAGCCTAGCAAGGAGAATGTTGTTGCAGATTTTTTATCCAGATTAACTTTGCCTGCAGGGGAGGAAGGAATGGTTGATGATCAATTACTGGATGAACACTTATTCGCCATTTCAGTTCTCTCTCCATGGTTTGCTGACATAGCAAATTACTTGGTGTCTGCATAGTTTCCACCGAACTTGTCCTCCAAAGAGAAAAGAAAGATTGTGAGGAAGAGCACCCCATTCACTTGGATTGGGGGAAACCTCTTCAAACTAGGCCTGGATCAAATTCTGAAAAGATGTGTCAGGGAGGAGGAAGTCTTTGACATCCTTATGACCTGTCATGATGGGCCTTATGGAGGTCACTTTGCAGCCAAGAGGAAAACATTCAAGGTGATACAAGTTGGTTATTACTGGCCCACTCTTCACCAGGATGTGAGGAGGTATACTAGTCAGTGTGATCGGTGCCAAAGGATGGGAAAACCTACCCCAAGGGATGAAATGCCTCTGCAACCTCAAGTGACTTTCGAGCCATTTGACAAGTGGGGCATGGATTTCATTGGACCCATTGACCCTCCATTTAGGCAAAAGTAGTACATCATTGTGTGCACTGACTATTTAACCAAGTGGGATGAAGCTAAGGCCATCAAAGCAACAATAGAGGAGAAAGCGGCTGAGTTCTTAAGGGAAAATTTATTTTATAAGTTTGGGTACCCTAGAGAACTAATCACTGATCAAGATCAAGCATAGAACATCCACTCCTTACCACTCACAAGCTAATGGGAAAGTGGAGGTGACCAACAGAGAGCTGGAGGGCATTTTGACCAAAGTGATTAGCAACAATAGAAAGGACTGGGTAGATAGATTAGTTGAGGTCACTTGGGCCTACAATACCACCTGGAATACCACCACTGGATTCACTCCTTATGAGTTGGTCTATGGGAAGAAGGCCCTACTGTCCATTGAATTTGAATACAACACCTTAAGAATGTCAGCACAACTAGATCTAGATCTCACCAGGACACAACAAGAGAGACTGCTCCAGCTGAATGGGTTATATGAGTTTAGAATGCAGGCCCTCTTGCACACAGAGGTGACTCAAGTTTAAAGGAATATCTGGCATGACAAGAACATAAAGGACAAACAATTTCAAGAAGGTGATTGGGCTTTGTTGTATGATTCTAGATACAAGGATTTTAAAGGCAAGTTGAGGACTAGATGGTTAGGGCCTTATGTCATAGAAAAATGTCATGATAATGGTTCAGTACAAGTAAGAACCATTGATGCAGAGGCCATTCCTTTACTTGTCAATGGGCACAAATTGAAGGTCTACAAGAAGCCCTTGTCAAAGCAAGAATTCATCAATGGCATCAGCAAGACAGTGATGGTGGTGGAGCAAGTCTCAAATTCTACCCCATCAAGTCCCTCAAAAAGAGAAAAAAAGAAGAAGAAAAAAAAGAGTAAAAGTAAAGAGACTTAGGTTAAAACCTCTGTGAGGAACCTGAGTCCCGCTGTTGGGTTGAAAACCTCTTGAGGCGGCCCAATGTTGTCAAGAAAAAAGAAAAAAAATAAAAGGATCTCTGGTTGAAAACCTCTTTTGAGGCACCCAGAGCAAGCAGCTAGGATGAAAACCTCTTGGAGGCAGACTCGTTGTTTATATATATATACATATCAAAGAAAAAAAAAGCGTTGAAGATGTTGTTTACAGGTCAGCAGGAGGAGGATCAAAGCAATAAGAGAGGAGAAGAAGGACCCATACAATTAATGTGTTCATTCCTCCATCCCATATTCTTCATAATCCCACCATTCCCTCCATTCATGAACTCATCTAGCTCAGTTTACACGGCTCTGTGTTTTCTATAGGATTCCCTGTAAACCTATAGGATTCCTTGAAAACTAGAGGATTCCCTGAAAACCTATAGGATGATCCTGTAGGAATTACAGTCACTTGGGAATCCCAAGGAAAGTGACCCTAGAGCAAGGGGATGACCAACCTGTGTCAAAAAATAAAATGTTACTCCACCACTTCACCACCGTGATTACCCCTGGATCCATCCAATAAGTCAGTTCCAAAATGATTACACTTTTCAGAAAAAAAAGGGTGAGAACAGAGGATGAGGGGACAATACCTGAAGACTATACCTCTCACCTACCAATCACTAGTCCCCTTCTCTACCCATGACCACAATCCTTGTGCTCCAAAAGTGAAGAAAAGAATAAAAGTTTAGGGGAGAGGTAGCTATAGGACATCCTGTAGGTTTCCTGTAGGAAATCCTGTAGTAGCCTATCCCACAAAAAGAAATTTCATAGGTTGGAGTCATCTTCAACATGGAGATCCTACTGTTAGGGAAGATCCTCCAGATCTTAGCAGCAGCAGCAGGATCATCAGCATCACCCTCTAGTACCTGCACATCATAGGAAACAACCATCAAAGGAGGCCAATAATAATAAAAAAATATGCAGCAAATAGACAACACAGGAACATCATTCTCCAACAAGCAGCATCATCAAGGCATCTTACCCATAGGTATGTCATCTTGCTTAAACTCTCTCGTTAGCATAATATGATAAAAAATGTAGGATTGTGTAAGAGTTCCTTTTATAAGCAAAGGTGGCCAGTTAACTTGGCCACCTTCGGCTAGTAGACGAGGAGAATACAGTTAGATCAATACACACGTGGCAACAATCAAATCATAAGAAAAAGGAGAGGAGTCCAAAAATGGTTAATATACGAATGACCGAAGTGGGAGATGATTACGAGGTAAGGAGGAATGATGAAGTGGTAGTGGGACCAATGGTCCAAAAGTGGGTGCTCGTACATCAGTAGACAACACACCATCCCACACAATCACCCGTATGAGGAAATAAAACACTGATTCCCATGCAAAGGAGGTATTCACAATCTTGTGGATTCATTGAAGTAAGGTTGCTCTTGGCTCTTGAAGTAGTGTCTACAGGAAAGACAATGAGTAGTTTTTAGCGCAGGAGCACCTAAAAGATCCTAAAGGGAAACCTATAGGATCATATAGGAGGTCCTACAAGATACAAAGGAGTCAGCTATAGGATTAGCAGTGGGCATTTAGAGAGGAAAAATCAAAGGTTGGATTCATCAGGCAATAACCAGGAGATAGGAGCTATACCTTCCCACCTTTTCCAAGTTAAAAAATATAGAAAAACCTTCCATTTGGTTAAGGAAATTGCAGTCTAGGGGAATTATATACAGAGTTGTCATTTAAAATCTCTCACCCATTAGAATTTGGAATTAGACCCATACAAGCCTCCATAATTATCAGAGAAAAATGATAGGGGGATTTAACAAGAGGGAACCCACAAACACAGTGAGAATTCATCAGCACCCTCATGTAGTAGAAATCTTCACAAGGCACAATTGTATGGGTTTCTTTGAAAAATGAGGGGATACAGTGATGAGGTGGCCAGAGACTTTGCTCTCTCACTCATACCACTAACTAGGACCCATGCCACTGCTGTAGTGAAAAGCCTCTCAGTAGAAATCACCCTTGAAATCATAGGCAGAATCACCACACTTCCTTTAGGTTTTCCTTAGAGAAAGGAAGATAAGGGTAACAACCAACTTGAAAAGAAGAAATTATTTTTGGAAGGAGAAAAGGCAATGGAGGACAAAAATAGGGTCAGAAGAGAAAGCCTTCCATACCCTTGGAATGAAATTACCTACCACCTCATTAAATATATATAATGTGAAGGGAGATACAGTGTGGTATATGGCTATCATTTCAGGCTTCTCCAAGAACTAAGATTTGGAGCATACCCACCTCCTTAAAACAGATTGAGCATACCCTACTTTGTTCTTCAATTAGTGATAGATATGAGCATCAAAGTGCAGGAAGGAAAATATCAACAGCTAGCCCATCATGGGTTAATCAAACTTATCATAGAAGATGCCCTCTAAAACCTAAGACTCCCTATTACATGGACAACTTTCATAGACATGCAGGCAGAGGGAGAAGTAAAATCTCTTGAATATGAAAAAAGCCCCACTTCTAGTGAGAGGGATGAAGAGGGACATAGGAGGAATAAGGGGAAGAAAAGGAGGAGGAAAGTGAAGAAGAGAGAGAAAAATATGCAAAAGAAGAAACTGATGAACAGAGTGAGGAACTGGAGGAAGAAGAGGAAGAGAAAGACAAGGATGAGAGGGAGAATGGAAAAGAGGAAACAAAAGGCAAGTAAGAACAAAGATCTACAGTTCAAGGTAGAGAAGGGGAAGAATCACCAAGGGTATCTCCATAACCCACTGAGAAAGAGGCAACAATTGCTCTCACTGCCTTAAGTACACGTATCAAGCAGAAAGGGAAGAGACAGAGACAAACCCCATTGTACTTTAGGACAAGAAAAAGTATAAGGATTAGGCAAGGAACACCTCAAAAACCCACCAAAATTCCCATTCTCATTGAATACTCACCAAAGCAACAAGAAAAGATAGCTCCTCTTGTGAAAAATCAAGAAGAAGGATCATCAGGATAAGCCTATCCCAAATATCCCATCACTTATGTTAGGAGGCCTGTCACTAGGTCCGCCTCATAAAAGGGAAAAGGTCTCCTACAAGAGACACAGAAGGACCTACAGGAAGCAGAGGCCATCCTACAGGAAACTCTGCTAAACCTACAGGAAACTCAGAAAATGGACCAAGAAGGTATCACTCAGCAAGAAACAAAGAAGGAAGATCCAGAATTGAGGGAACCTAGTCCTCAACCCAACCTTGACTCTTACTATAGGTTCATTTAAGGGGGTAGGGTCATTCCACAAAAATTTTCCATCCCCTTATTCTTTGAGCTTGAAAAATAAAGGGCAAGAACACATAGGTGGATGCAAATTGCCAAATCTAAAGGAGTGGAGGATATAGGCCACATGGAGGAGAAAGTAAAGGAGATGGGAAAAGAACTGAGCAGCATAAGGGATAGAGAGGCAATGATGAAAGCTCAGTTGGAAGTAGAGAATGCATGGCTAAGGGGACAATTACAAGAGAGAGAAAGTCAATTGGCATCCATGGCCAGTTTATCCTTAGAGGAAATCTAGTGTAGGATGCTAGCAAAGTCTTATGCATTGTATCTTAAGGAACAATGGCTATAGTTCCAAATTAAGACTTTAGAAAAGAGAGACACTATGTCCTTCCAACACTACAGACAATTCATTGATCTCTGTGATCAAAGCACCTTGGAGGATAGAGCTAAAATGTCTGAGTTTTACCTACACAACTTGGCCTTGACATATATGAATGTGTGGGACCCAAATTCAAAACTAGGGGACTTGCAATTAATGGACTTAGCATCATGGATGAATCATGAGGAGGAAAGAGTTGTAGAGATGAAGAAAGTAATGGCAAGAGAAGAGACAAAACCCCTCATGATAAGAGCTGAGCAATCAAATCCAATGGCTGTCATCAACACCCACAACCTGATTGCAAATGACCCTAAGCTTGCACCTAGGTACCTTGCCACCCAGAGAAAGCAGTCACACACCTTGAAGACATGTTCAGGTTGTTAGGGGATGACAACATGCTAGCTTGCCAAAGGAGATGGAACACTTTTCCCTACAACCTGAAAACCAAAGAGTACCATTCTCCTCAGAAAATGAGAGAGGCACTAAACAAAACACCCATGTACAAGCAAGCTCTCCAAAGACTCAAAGTCAATTGAATTGGCTTGAGACTCAATCCACCACTGCTCTTAGGAATGTTGGAAGGAAGGAAGGAAGAGGAAGAAAGAAAGCAGTGGGAAGAGATAGAGAGGAAAGCAGGATTCTATTCACAGGAGGAAGAAACTACAACAGAAGCATGGGATGTCAGGGAGGCCACTAGAGAAATGAAGGACATGGATATAGATTGAGTTGCTCAGAGGATGAGCAACACTTTCAGTAGGGGGGTGATGATGAGCCTCATCATTGGGTAACTTTATGGACCTTGATACACCTCCAAGCTTATTTAAATCAACTCTTCTCATAATTCCTTACATATTTTGATTATATTTTGCTTAATGAGATGAGTAAAAGTGAGATGTTATGTCTAGTGGACTAATGTGCATTGATTGCAGGTTTTGAGAGAAAATCATGGCAATTTTGGCTAATTAAGGGAAAAAAATCAAATGAGACAAGGAGGAGAGATTGTAGGAGATAGATCCTCCTCATTTAATCCTCACTCATTCGAATATTCCTCCATCAAATCACACTAGCTTGGAGTTGCAAGCAGCCGAGTCACGAAGATCAAAAGGCAACCAAGCAGTGACAATTAACGAGCCATTTCATCTTGATTTTGGGAGCCGAGCCTCCCTAGATTTAAGGAAGTCGTTGGAGACTTCAATTGTATAAATAAAGAGGCCTAGAGCTTCATTAGGATTCATATTTTTGATGTAAAAGAACTAGGAATTTTCGAGTTCAAGACTTGTGGAAGACATTGTTATGTAATTTTTTGATATGATAATGAGAATGAGCATTTCCTTGATCCAACACTGAGTTGACTCAGAGGGCTGAAGCTCTTGGATTAGGGCCCAAACCTAGCAGAAAAGGCTCCTCTTATTGTATTTATATGCTTAGTTGATTTCATAGATTAATGGTTGAATTGTTCTTAACATTATTTCATTACAAGTAGTTGTGGATTTGATTAGTTTTCTTCCATTTGTGCATTGCTTTAGTAGTAGCTTAGGAAGATAAAGGAATATCAAAAAGCTAATAGTAGGTAGCTTTGGCCTCACTCCTCCCTTTAGGGACCATGGTTTGAGGAAAAAACTCCTATGTAGCCCCAAAAAGACAAAATTCTGATTTCTCATGGAATTTAGGTTTTTCTGCTACTAAGACCAGCATTTACAAGTTTTCAAGAATAGGATTTAATTGTCATTTTTGATATCTTCAGCCTTGCATTAGATCCCATAAAGGTTTCACATTATTTTGCAAGTTTTCCCATGCATGAAATAGGCAACTAGATAATGAAATT
Organism: Pinus tabuliformis; assembly: GCA_031772625.1. Lineage (NCBI taxonomy): Eukaryota > Viridiplantae > Streptophyta > Pinopsida > Pinales > Pinaceae > Pinus > Pinus tabuliformis. The sequence continues at coordinate 311,555,853 of CM062810.1, read as the reverse complement.
ATTTTTTCTTAGTTGATTGAGAATCTTTCTTGTTTGAAATGATTTATGGATAAATGCCAGTGATTGATGCAGTGTAGGAGTTTCAGTAGTGCAGGGGGATTTCATGACCAGAAACCCCATCCTAACCTCATCCATCCATGATTATCACTTTTTCCACTAAGTCCCTCACCAAATTCATCATTTCATAAGAACACTTCTCCAAGTTTGTTGAGAAAATCCAACCATCTCACAAACTCTGTTTTGAGCTCTTAAGGAGTCCTAGCCACTCACTTGCCTCATTGCTCCCACGATTCACCTTCTCTAATCCCTGCACAACCTTCCAAGTCAGTCCTATTTCTCTCGGTTGTATCCTGTAGGAATACAGGGGATCCTATAGGAGCATTATGAAATCTTGTAGGAGGCATTAGGACATCCTGTAGGACGATTTGTAGTGGCCTGTTTTGAGGCCGAATTGCGGAAAAAGCACCTAGGAAGATAGGAGAAGACCCCTACTTACCTCCCAAGCCATTTGACCATCCACCATCATCCCTAATCCACCTACCACATCACCAAGAGGATTTAACATTCACATTTTCACACAAAAAAATACAAAAAGGAAAAAGAGAGTTATTGTGTTCATTTTCATACACAACAGTAGAATGTTTGGTTATTTTAGATTGCATGCCTAGGACAATAGGATTACACAAATGTTAACTTAGAATTCTTTCAATGAAAATCCTCTTAGCATTAGTTAGATGAATGGTGTGTTTAAGCATTTAATCTCAACTTTTCCTTACTACAATAGACAAGATTTCAGTTAGTGTAAATTTCCCTTTTCCTCGTTGGTAATCAAGCTTCTTCTGAATCAATAGAAGGCTGGCTTCAGAAACCATAGTGGTCTATCGTTAGCTTACCAGTGACAAAGAGCAGACCCATCACATCTGCTTGTGTATACAACACTGTCAACTCCAAGTTTGTACGAACCCCAGGTTGATAAAGTAAAGTTGGTAGCGCCAGGAGTTGCAACATTCTTGCTGTAATACTGGTGACAATCACTTTTTGGTGCCGTTTCTAGGGAGGTGTCTAGGTCATATGTGATTTTTGCTTTCTTTCTTCCATTTCTTATCTCTGACATTCTGCTATTAGCTTCATTTCTACAAAAGTAATTGTAAGTTAGTTTTCTTTTTTTTTCCATTCTGCATGTGAGATTTCATTCAACTCGGTGACACCTGAATCCTGGTAGTACACACTCTTCATGTAATTTACAGTTTCTAGGTGTGGGAACCTCTCATGGTCCACCAGGTCCCAATCCTCCATCTTCAGCAGGGGGATCTGCACGAGGCGCAGACCTTCAAAGGGAACCTGCTCCGATAGTAGGGGCATAGAGATGATGAACTTGTCAGAATCTGGGTCCTTGGTGACCTTTGTCTTCCCTTTTCGTAGAGGGATGTACTTGGGTAACTTGGTAATGGGATCTAGTCCCTCGAAATCTATGTCTTCAATTCCCTGTCCCTCCTCAGCCTCCAAATCAAAAACCCTCTCGAGTTACTTGTCCTTCTTTTGCTTCTGAGTGGCCGAATGTTTCTTGGGTGACTCGTGCACTGACACTAGCTTCTTTTTCTTATCCTTCTTTGGCTTCTAGGTTTATCAAACAGGTGTAGGCTTTGGCCTAGGTGACCTCAGCACCATAGGCAGAGGAACTAAAGCCTCCATGCTCACCACCTCTGGAGCAGCTCCTTCTGATGCAATATCTCCCCCATTGCTCACAGTCTTAGCAGGGCTCGAACCTAACATGGTTTCAAGGATAAATTTCTGGTTTAACTCAGGTAAATTGGCAAATGCAGGGCTCGTGACCAAATCCTCAAAGAACGAGCAACTCATAAGCAACAGACAACGAAACTAAAAAACTCTAAGTGTGAAAAGTGTTTTCTGTTGGACTGGCACGCGTAATTTATATGGGTTTTTGAATTCAAATCCGATCGTTCCCCCCAAAATTCGATCATTAATGTTGTTTTGGTGGTAGATATTCAAAGATTTTAGCCTTAAATTCCACCATCCCACTCCTCTTACCTATCTCCTAGTAGTCAAATCATGAACAGTGACTCCAATGGTCACTTTCCTATTGTTTTTTGCAGCACCTCCCTTCGTAGCGCATCTCCCTGCGCGCAACTTCTTATACTATAACTTCATCATATTCCGCGCAACCCATCTGTCGCGTAGTCCTCCAATCTGGGCAGTGTAGTTTATAGTCCCGCGCTCCCTTGCAACTACCTAGAGCACTAAGAATGTCCTGCCATCATATAGTCATTGAGTCAGATCTCTTGTATATGGCTTCAATCAGTTGCCATTCACCCTTCCTAGAAAAGGTTCTCCATTTAGCTTCATGAGCTAAACTGTGCCTCCATCTGTAATCTCTTTGATAACATATGGCCCAAGCCAGTGCATTTGAAATTTCCCTAGAAATTTAGTGAACTTGCTATCATACAACAATACCAAATCATTTACCTTCAACGTGCGTAGCTTGATGTGTCGATCGTGCCATGCTTTTTCACACTCCTTTTGTACTTGCTGATGGAATCTAGCCAAGAACCCATCTTCTTCAAGCTCCATTAGCTGTGCGAGCCGATCTTCCAAGGCTTTGTGATCTGCCATACCTCTGAAAGCTGCTATGTGTAGACTAGGCATGTTATATTCCATCGGCATCACAACTTCTACACCATAGACCAATCGAAAAGGTGTCTGACCTGTCAGCTTTTTGCAAGTAGTCCTATACGCCCATAGCACAACAGGTACACGCACATCCCAATCATTTCGCTGTGTTACAAATCTTCATCAGTGTGTTCTCCAGGATCTTATTAAAGGCTTCAACTATTCCATTAGCTTGAGGATGATACAATTTGCTCTATTGATGATAGACCTGAAACTCTTCGGTCAGTGTGCTGATTGTTTCATTGAGGAAGTGCGTACCACAGTCACTCATCAATACTTTTGGGTAGCCAAATATGGTCAACACATACTCGAACAAGAACTTCACTGCTGTAGCCGTTGTACAATCCTTCACTGGCTAGGCCTCCACCCATCTGGTTAGATACTTCATTGCGGTGATGATATAGCATGCACTTGTCTTCTTTCCTGGGGGTTGAATTGGTCCAATGAAATCAATTGCCCATTTTTCAAATGGCTGCAACGATACTTGAGGGTTTAGTGGCAACTTATCCCTCCATGATGGTTTGCCCATTCGTTAACATGCATCGCATGCCCTATAATATGCTTTCGAATGTTTATGTAGTGTAGGCCACCACAGTCCAACGCAAAAAATCTTCTACGTTGTCTCTTTTCCTACATAATGTCCTCCCGCAACCCCTCCATGAGCTTCAGTGAGGATGCTATTCCATTCAAAATCTGGCACATATCATCGCAATATCTTATCTGCGCCCATCTTATATAAATGTCTTGTAATCACCGAGAAGTCCGCCGCGCGCACTATTAACTCCTTTTGCTAATTGGTGTATCCTTCTAGTGCTGTTCCTATAGTCAAAAAGTGGATAATATTTGCAAAGTGGTTATTTGCTATGCGCACCACGAAGAGATGCGCATCAGGCAATCCCTCCTCCAAATTAGTAGGCTCCTCCCCTGTCTCAATCCGTGACAAATGGTTAGGCCCTGCATTCAACCTTCCTGGCTTGACGATCACTTCGAAGTCATACTCCTGGAATAGCAACAACCATCAACAGATATTCCCCCCCAACACAGGCTTATTGACTAGGTATTTCAAGGGAGAATGATCTGTGTACATTTTGAAATGTCCACCAATCAAGTAGTGCCTGAACTTTTGAAGCGTGTAAACCATAGCCAACCCTTCGCGCTCTGTCATTGAGTAATTCTTTTCGGCCTTTGATAATTTTATGCTCGTGAAGGCTATAGGCTATAGGGATACCTCACCAGACTGTGTTAGTACTGCTCCCAATGCAATGCATGAGGCATTGACGTGTACATGAAATTCCTTCTTCCAATCCGAGAAGACCAAAATCGGCGCGATGAGCATCTTCTCCTTCCATACATCCAAACTGCGTTGACATTCTTCATCCCAATAGAATGTAGTGTCCTTCTTCAACAATTTCTCCATAGGCGCAGTAATCTGGGCATAAGCCTTGATGAATTTCCTGTAATATACTGTATGCCCAAGCGTTGCGCACAGCTTCTTGACACTTCTCGGGGCCTCCAAATTTAATATCACCACGATCTTAACAGGGTCCACCATCAGCCCTTGCTTGCACACCACATGACCCAGCAAGATCCCAAAGGGGACACATAATACACTTCTTCAGGTTTAGTGCGATCTGGTATCTACAACACGTATCTAGCATCAGGCGCATACTTGCTACATGGTGCTTCACTAAGACAAACATGATCCAATCATCGAAATACACCTCCAAGAACTTATGAATAAACTCCTTAAATGTTGCTATAACTACACGAGAGAATATTGCAAACGCATTGTTAAGCCCAAACATCATTACAATATACTGAGAGCAAGACCATTAAGTTGCGAAGGTTGTTTTTCTCCTATCCTATGGTGCAATCTTGATCTGATGGTATCCCGTAAATCCATCAATGAAAGAATAGTCCTCCTACCGCCCAACGTTGTCCAATACCTCATCAGTAAACGGTGTTGGAAAAGGATCATGGAGGCAAGCATCATTAAGTTTCCTAAGATCTATGAAAATCCTTATTTTTCCCTTATGTTTCTTTTCTTGAACCACCATCAGGCTCAGCCAATCAGATTCCTCCATAGGTTCAATAATTCCTACCTCAAGCATCTTATCCAACTCCAAACAAACCTTTTCCTTGTACTTTGGATTAAGGCGACACAACCTTTGCTTAATAGGCTTTGTGTCTGGTTTCAAAGTGATTTTGTCACACCCAAGTCACCTATGATGCCTTTTAGGTCCAATAAATTGGTAGGAAAAAGATCCTGGTACTCGCAGAGTAACTCAACAACTTTATCCACTGTGGCATCATCCCAGTAGCCCCCGATCTTCGAAAATTTTGGCTCTGCTTCAGTACCAATGTTTACTTGTTTGGTTTTCAATAACGCGATGATATCTAGGTTCTCTATTTGCGGGCCTTCAACTTCGCGATGGCCTTATGCCTCTAGAATATTGATATTTCTTGGATCTTCATCCTCCCCCTCAACGGTCACATTATAGCATTCTAGTGCATGGCGCAACTGGGTGCTCCAATCTGGTTGAACCAAGTCCAAAGGATCTTGTAGTATTCTGAAGATCACTGCCTTGACCTCCTGCAGAGCTTCATCGATGCTTTTGAACCCATCTTTAAAACTGAAGGTCATTAAGAATCCTTCCCTTAATATGTCCCACTCCATGGTGCCATGGCGAAGCTCTATTTCCAGGTACCAATTCATAGGGATTATATCCAAAGTATGACAAAATAATTGCACCCACTTCAGCTATGGCTCCGTTCCATAAAATTTAGTCCACTTTGCTAAATGACCCTGCGGATCATTTCTCCCATTGTACTTTTTAGTTAATTGAATTTTAGGACGAACAAATCACAACCTCATCATTCTTCTGTAATCTCGCCATTCCTTGAAGCTATCCTTGTGCATACCTGACCACCGTGCAGACATAGTGCACAACGCAAATCCAGTGCTTGGAAGCAATGATCCTCAGGGACCTCCCATTTAAAGGCATCCAAAAACTTATCTATTTCAGTTAATCCATCATAATAGGGTAAATTTCTTACCTCAGATGACACACAACACAACGATTTAGTCATTATGTTGCAGCGTAGCGTAGATACTTCATGTAGCCTATTTTGCTAGTGCTCCAACTCTTCATCTGAATTTGAGGTACAAGAAATTTCACGGTCCCATGCAATCTATCCATCAGCTATCAGATTAATCCATTATTGGTCTCACACTCTTATTTTGTAGATCTGATCCAAGTCATCACTCTCTTCATAGTTGCAGACCGGTTCAATTTAGCGCGGTCCTTCCACAAGGTCCAACGATATTGCAACGCGGAGTGATTTCTTTTCAAACGACATTGTCCCCTTCTTCAAGTTGATGACTCCATTCATATCAATGGCCTAATCAATTTCGAGGAGTGCGAGATATCGATTGCTGTCGTCTACAATTTCTATTACTTCAAAATCAGCTAGCGCGCTCACACCTTCTATGTCTACAGTGACTCCATGTAGTCGTCGTATAGGGATGATCTTCTGCTGGTTAGCCATCCTTAGCTGGATTGGAGACCACTACAGCACAAGTCTCCCCATTATCTCCCATGTCTGTTTAGGCAAGACGTTTGCATCAGATCCCAGATCCAGAATAACCTGGTCCATCTCATAATCTCATATCTGCGCAGTGAGACTCATCTCGCACCCTGTCCTTGCCTTATGTTTGCCAATTTTTCATACTACGCAGTGTCAATAATGAGCGTTTTCTTTACCAGGACACTTGTTTATCAACTCCTTCATCCTTCACAACCTTACTATCATGCAGATGTTTCATGCAAGTTTCCAGGAACATGGTAAGTACAGAGGGATCAACCTCTATAGGTGCGCTAGTTTCTGCTGCTTTGTTCTGACTTCCTGAAGTAGATGCCTCAACGAAGCTTTTGTTGGCTTCCATAAATGTTTCCTTCACGCATGCTAGATCGAAACTCGCTTCCTTTTCTGGGGCCTTGCGAACCCATCCATCTTCTTCAGGCTATTTTCCCTTATCATCCCCTGTTGTTACTCCACTACTTAGCACGATATTTATATTTGGATCTTCCTCGCGGGGCTCTGCCCTCATCATTTATAGGTTTTGCGTAGGGTGTTGAGGCTGCGCCTTCTTCTCCTGCATCTTAGCTATCAGCACATGGCATTCTTTGATAGTGTGGTCAAACTAGCTGCAATATCGAAAAGACGGGCGTGTCTGATTCAGACACGCCCTCGCGTAGTGCCCTGGTGTCCCACAGTTATAGAAAACAACATGACCACAACCTCTTCTAGGTCTTCCTCTTCGACCTCATCCTCACCCGTTATATCCTCCATGCACTCCCCCAGCACCTTGATCTGAAGGCCGAGTTTGTACTTGCATTTGATAGGTAGGCGTTCTTTCCATCATCAATTCGTAGCTACGACAATGGCGCTCATCATGACCAATTGATTTGCAAAAATCACAGAAAAACTGTTGCGGCATTTGAACAAACTTTTGCAAAAAATGACAAATATCCGTTACATGTTTTACAACTACCTGGGAAATAGCACACCATGGAGAGGGCCCCGCACTCGGTCCTGTTGGAGCTTCCTACCTCAGGGGAATTGGTCCCCCTCCTTTAATATAATTTGTGAAGACATGGAAATGGTCTTTATCATGACCCTAGTTCTTACATTTGAGGCACCAAAATTTCTCACGCACCTCTGGCCTAACCTCTTTCTCTTTTTTCAAGCTCTGCAATTCCAAGCAGAGGTTTTGCAACTGCGAGTGAATTTGTTGAATTCCCAAAGTCACGTCCTGAATAGGTGTCTCGTGCAATCCCATCGTGATTTCCAAGGTTTCCTCCTGAGTTCCTATCTTTTGTTGTGACAAAGTAATCCTTAGGTGGGACAGAAGCGAGGCTATAAACCATTCGCGGTGCTGAACCTTTGTGAGCTGCTTACTAGCTTCGTGGATCACACATTTCAGCCTTTGATCTAACTCCCAAGGCATCTCACCAGCCCTCATCGTGATTTCCTTAAACCCAACGACTGTCTGCGAGTCAGACTTAGGCTTACTAAACTCTTTGTTTAAAGCATCCGTAGTATCTGCTAGCGTTGCTAAAGGATGATCCATACAATACTTAATATACCATGTCAACGCGCGATCCTATAGAGTGGTAACTAAGTGCACCTTCTTTATGTTTTCATCAGTGATCTGCTGCGCGATCCATACAACATTTGCAACAAACCAGAATTGATCTGTATCTTCGCTTCCTATACCCTTGAAAATCGAAAACTTTACTGAGTTCGACATGTTGAACGATGGTGGTGGTGGCGGTGGAGTGGGCGAAGTTGTATGCAGTGGAGGTGGTGTGGATGGATGATGTATCCGTGGAAAACCTTGTCTTAACAATTGGACCACACTCTGTGGTGAGGCTTGTGTCAATCCCTCGTTGTCACTCGAAGGAGGTCCAATCAATGGGCTATATTCAAGGCTTGATTTCTCTCAATTTCTAAAGATTTGTCCACTTCGTGTAGATCTGAACATCAAGGAAATGACATAACCCATTTTTCACACAAGAGCATCTTAATCTAGGTATTCAAAGTGACGAGCCTTGATATTGCAACAAGAATTCTGCAACTCCCAAGGCTACCGACTTTAGTTATCAACCCGGGGTTCGTACAAACCTAACAGGTATCGGAACTATATATGAAACATACAATGTGTCCTTCCTCTGCTGTCATGATGTAATGGAGTGCATGTACTGAAGTCAAATCCTAAACTAATTGTAGAAAATGAAATGTTCGAAATGGAACCTTAACCTATTGCAAGAAAGAAAGTACAAGGAAAGAGATTGAAATCAAATGATAAAACACACCATTTTATAACTAACTGCTAAGAAGAATTTCTTCAAAAGAATGCTAAGTTAACATGTATACAATCCTACTGTTCTAAGAATGCAGATTCAAACCATCAAACCTTCTACCATTGTGCATGTAAATAAATAAAATAAATTTGTTTTTCTCTTTGTCTTTTTTCATGTGAGAGTGAAAGCTAATCTCTTTTGGTGATGTGGAAGGTGGCTTGGTGATTATGGTGTATGGTTGGAAGGCTTGGGAGATCCTTAGGTGACCTTGTGTGGATTCCTGGAGGTTTTCCCTCAATTTGGCCTCAAAACAGGGCACTACAGGAAAACCTATAGGATGTACTAAAAACCTACAGGATCCCTTGAAAATGTATAGGATACAACCAAGAGAAAAATGATGGATGTTGAAGGTGATGGAAAGGTTAGGTAAGGTGGTTTGTGGATGAAATGAGGTAAGGGAGTTCCTAGGACCTCTTCAGAACTCAAAACAAAATTTGGGAGATGGATGGATTTTCTCAAAAATCTTGGAGAAGTTTCCTTGTGAAATGATGAAATTGGTGAGGGTTTAATGACCAAGTAAATCAAATCCAAATTGGATGGGATTTATTTTTTATTAACTAGAATGTCTTAGGTCCCTATTCCAAGTGGAATCACTCAAAAATACCTCTGTTAACCCATGCAACAAAAATAAAAAAAAACATTACTAGTCGAAAATCTAGAAATTCGAGAACTAGTGAGCTAGTAAATCTAAAAAATGCCTAACCAAATCAAGTGAAAATGCAATGGGGTAATTTTTGTTATGAACTAGAATGTTTTTTGGTCTAATTAAAGTGGAACCAATTTGATTGAATCTTGTTATCATGCTCTAAAAAATATCAGAAATTTACTGTTCTTTGCTAAAAAGGATATCCCACAATCTAGATTTGGGAAAAAGAATACTAATCCAAGCAGCTCAATGATTAGTATGAACTTCCAAAGATTTCCAAGGATTAAATAATTCTTTTGATCCTGCAAAAGAACTTACATCAACCATTTAACTCAATCCTACAATAAGAAATCATTAACACTAAATGCAGAAATAGAAAGAAATAAAAACTAGAGATGCATGTGAATAAGAAGTGAAAAGAAGGAAAGAAAATGATACAAAATGGCTCTGAGGTTCCTGGGATGGTCAAGCCCAAGGAAAATCAGAGACCTATTGAGGAGAACAAGACTTAGAAGCTGAAAATGACACCAATCTTCATTATTTTCATCAATAGAATTGCATCCCTGCAAGACAATACAATGGGGCTGCAAAAATATGAGTTCTCTCCGCAAGAACACTAATGAAAATCTATCCCTAGAGGAAAATTCGACTTGGTACTTATAAAAAGATGATTAGGAATCATTTCCCATAAATGGAGGAAGCTTTCCCCACCAAAATCCCTTGATTAGTGGATCTGGTCCCTTGATTAGCGGATCTGGTCCCTTGATTAGTGGAACACATTCCTAGATTTTCTCAATCATTGGAGTTCCACATTCTGTGCCATAATTTCATAATATCTTGTTGATTTATTATTTATTATTGATTCTCCTGTAGTAGGGAACAAGTCCCTAAATTATCTCCTCCAAATCTTCACAATCTACGCAATATTCTTATAATATTCCACAAAAATAAATAATATTAGGCACAAATATCCAATTATTCATAAACCTTCCAAATGAATATATTAAAGTTAAAAATAAATTATCTAATGTAGAAAGAGAGGTTTAATGTGCTGAAGGATGGTCATAGGCTTAATTTATGTTTTAATCTAGAGGCATGGGCCTTAATTTATGTTTAATTTAGAGACCCATCACAAAGATCTCAGATACTTACCTCGCGGTCCTTTGAAAAAACGTCGCTCTGCTTCGCTGTAGTTGACTGAGGTATCAACTGCAAACTCTGTAACAAATCATCCTGTAATTCAATCGAGCTTGTTACACTAAAAAATGTCACCATGACTATTTGCAGTTAGTATGGCTCCATCCACTGTCATACTATCCTCCTTGGCAAGTCTCATGCCTCTGCTCTCCATGTCAAACTTCAAGAAAGAGAGAAAAGTCATTTAAAGTCAATTATCTCTGGTACGCAGTTTCTCTTAGCCTTACCTGCGGGTACGCAATCCAAGTTCATAATACCTGCGTACTTGTACGCTTTGTATGTAAAGGGGTGGGTGCGTACTCCTGTAAAGGTCAAAAGGCGCAAGTTTCACTCCACAAAAGTTACTTGTGGTCATTTCTAGAGTCTTCTAGAAGCTTGTTTGACGTGTATGAAGCGCCTCCAGATGGTTCATGTATCCCTACCAAAGAGGAACTTATCCCATCAATAGGGGAGCTATCCCATCCAAAGAGGGGCTTATCCCATTGATGGTGGACCTGAATAACTTCCTCTAAGCACTATAAATACAGGCATTGGGCCAAAGGGGGAGGAGGTTAAAAGCTGAATATTCCTAAGGGTAGATGCTGCTGGAATTAGGACTTCCTTGTAGAAGCTTGTGAGGAGAGATTACCATCTTTACTTGTTTCCATTGGGAGGTGGGTGAGCTGATCAGAGTAAGGGAGAACTCTTGTGGACCCTGGGAGGAGCTTGCACAACACCAAGGCTCAGGTTGTAATGGTTCCTTTTGTTACCTTTTAATACAAATTAGTCCATTCTTCTCAACAATTTGTTATTTATGAGTTGTTTCATATACTCCTTGGTCTATATGTTAAATATGTTTTATTTTATGTGATATTCAGGTGCTATTTAATCGTTTGATTGTTAGTGAATGCAGGTTTCGAAGGGAAGGAGGAGCTCATCCGGATCAACGAAGCTGGACTACTGCAACAACGTTGGATTACAGGTAGGATCTAAACACTTGATTTCTCATATTGTAAAAGCATATTTAGGGAAGGATTGCTCTTATTTGTCTTGTTTGTCATTAGAAAGTCTTAGGCTTTCTAGGAAGGTCGGTTGTGTCCGCACTAACGACTCTTTCCGTGTGACAAAATGGCGACTCCGCTGGGGACTCCATGAATGTGTTTGAGTTCTTTTTGATTTGATGTTTTGGTCTAAGAAAAATTGTTTGTTTTCTGATTTTTGGTTGTCTAGCTGTGTATTTGGGTGGGTTAGCTTAGAGTCAATTTAGTTTTTTATTTTTCTTAGCTTTGCCAGCAGTATGCAGTCTCTGAGTTTGACACAGTGCGTACTTGTATGCACTGCGTCTTTGTGCACAGTGCGTACCCGCGCCTATGTGAACAGATGACCTGCGTACCCCTGTCAATTTTGAGAAAATTTCAATTTTTGCTTTTTTGCTCTTTAGATTTTGTTTTCAATTTGTTTTTACTGCCCAGATCCATCAGTTTACTGTCAAAGATCTTCACCTGAACTTGTCCCGTTAGTGTCGAGGGTTTTGGTGGAATTCATAGGGATTTTGCCTTAGGGTTTGATTTTTAACTGGTCCTGTAGTGACTTTGGCGTTAGAGGTTGTCAAACTTTGGATCTCCCTGGTTTTGATCAGTCCTCTTAAGAGTCGGGCCTGTCATAGAAGTCACCCTAGTGAGAGACCTACCTTTGTGTCTTCTCTTTGCGAATCTCGAAAAGTTTGTTTGTTAAAGCCTTGAATTCCATTCTTGAGAAAAAAGAACAAAAAGATTTCGATTTTGTTTTTTGGTTAGTTTATGATTCTGCCTGAACTGATCCTTAGTTGCGTTTTGACTAAGTAAAACATCCGGGAATCATCCTTGTAGGCTTTTGTCCTCATTATTTTTTGCTTTTAGGTAAATCTCCTTTTAATTTGCTTTTGAGTGAATTTGATTTGATTGTATTAGATTTGTTAAAGTTGATTTGATAAAATAGTTTTACATGCTTTATTAATATAGAAAAAACACAAAAATTCTTTTGGAAAAAGTTCGCTTTGGTAGCATTTGTAGACTTTTGGGGAGAAAAAGGAAATTTCGTAGAGTGATTAGTGGTCATGAGTTGTGTGTTTTGAAAAGATAAAGAGAATTGTTTCTTTGATTGTCTTTACTAAGAAAGTTGTTTTCTATAAAATTTGCATTTTCCAACTCTCTTAGTTAGGAGATTCATTGAAAAGAAAGGTAGTGTAAATCATCTTAGGTGCATCTTTGTAGTGGTTGCGAGTCGAGTCTACACACCACCAGTTTCATCTCCACTACCTTTTGTCTTTAAGAAAAACCATAAAATTAACGCTTAAAGTAAAATTAACTTAGTAACTTTTATTTACTAGGGCTCTGAAACACCAATTTAGATCAGGCTAGTGTCTTGGAGTAGGAGAGTAATTAACTCTCCAAGACAACAAAACCAAACAAGTAGCTTATCTTGTGATAGAATAAATCCAATTATCTCATTTGTACTCTGGGAAAGCTCCTCTTAAAGGAGAAGCACGAGCTCGTGTCCGAACCAGTGAGGGGATCAATCCTCCCTCGTTGGGAACGACGCCAGACACGCACGTATTACAAACAGTAAACCTCGGATTAACCATTGTCGAGGAGCCAGGGGTCACTTGTCGGTAAACCTTGGATTATTGTCAAGGAACCGGTAAGGGGATTGAGCTTGATACTTTGCCCTTGCATGCTGTCGGAGTGTAGACTGTTCCCCCAGGTGCATTTGTTGCGGTTGGTAACCTTAGTGACCATTATCTTTAGGATTCTACCGAGGTGACGGTGGAGGGAAGATCCCACTGTACCTGGAGCAGATGTCGGCTAGACTCACTTGGATTTTTCGGGGGGTTCACTTCACTCGAGACGGTTAAAGTGGAGGAACTTGTGCCGGTCTATTCATTAAGCAGGTTGCCGGGGTAACTGTTCCACCCGCCACTTCTGTACTGAATCCAGCGATGTTGGGTTTCATCTCCAACTAGCGTTTTCGGTCTGGAAGGCTACTGTTTGTGCTTGGTTTGACGCCCTAGATTCTTTAGGCGTGTGATTCAAATTTGTTTGGTTCTTTAGAGACTTTAGGTGGTTTGCTTTGAGATTTTACTTTGTTTGCGTGTGCAGTAGTTAAAAGTTGTTAACTGTGGCGGAATTACCGAGACAGTCTCGTAGACTTCGGGGTGAACCTCCTCAAGACGTCCCAAGTCATTACGAAGGTTTAAAGGTCCTTGTAACTCCTCCTAGTGGCAGTAGAGTAGGTTCACCAGAAGAAGGAGAGTCTTCGTTGGTAGTCCATCAAGATTACCAAAGTCTAGAAACGGGTTATAATCCTGAAGCAGTTGAAGTTTCTGAGCTTGCTGGTAGTTTTTCATCTACTAGTGATATAGGTGAAGAACCTGAAATATCTGAACCTGCTACTCCAACTTCTAGTGTACCAGATTCACCTAGGGTAGAAAGAGTCATCACCGAAAATCTTCCTACTGGTTTGATAGCTATTGAAGAACTTGCTCCAGAGGAAGAATTAGGCGTATCTATCCTTGAAGATCAACCTACTATTGATCTAAGGGAGCGTGAATCTATCTTTTACAGTCCTCCTAGAAGTACTACTTGGTACCTTTCGGTAACCAATTATTTAGACAACTCAGGGGTAGGTTTTTCTCCACCTCGTACTCCTTTTCAACCTAGAGGTATTTATACTCCTGTAAATATGTCTGGTCAGTCGTCCGTGTTCACTCAATCTCCTGAATCTTTCTTACACGGTGGTCCTTCTGTTCCCACCGGGTATCAGTCACTTTCTGGTACCTTTGCGGGGGCATCTCCTCAACCCATTGATCATGGGTTATTAGCTGGAAACAATGGCAATAAACCATTGGGTGTAGGGGACATTTACATGATGTCAGGTTCAGTTCCCGTTTCTCAACCTCAAGGTGGCCAATTACCGCCTGGGGGGCAGCCTCAATTAACGCCTGGGGGACAACCTCAAGGTACACAAATTGTGTCTGGGGGGCAGCCTCAAGGTCAGTATGTACCTATGGTACAATACATGCCTCAAGGTCAACCCCAGCCTCAATATGTACCCCAGGGTCAACCTCAGTTTCAATATTTACCTCAAGGGTATCAACCTCAAGGTCAAGGTCAACCGCAGTATCAGTATTTACCCCAAGGTTATCAACCTCAAGGTCAATACTTGGGTCAAGGTTATCAACCACCTCAAGGTCAGTCATATGTTCAAGGTATGGGAACTGTACCTTTCAGTTATCAATCCTATCCTCAATCCGGTTATGGATCTCAATATCCTCAACCTGTTATGGGTCAATACCCCGGAATGATAGTGTGGGACCCATCACAAGGTCAACAGGTGTTGTAGCCAAGTATACAGTTGTTACCTCAAACTGGACAACCTGTAGTTTCTGGTTCACCCCAGCAACCGCAACCTGTCCAGTCAAATGTTCAAACTTCTGTAACTTCGGTAGTTACTCAGCCGCCAATTTCACCTAGTACTCCATCTCAAACGGCTGCTGCAACTACCGCAACATCTACTGCACTTACTTCTGGAGTATCGACAACTCCGGTTTCTACTGTCTCTGCAACCACTCCTCAGACATCTTTACCGTTGTCTGGATCTACGATTCAAACCACGGTCCAGATGCCTGTAGGGCAGCCTGGTTTAAGTACTGTTGTAACAAGTCAACCTCAATTTACCTACCAATAGTACCAGGGACAGTACCAATTCGGTCCTGCTGTCCAACAACCGGTTTACCAGTATCAACCGTATCCTGGGTACACTTATCAACAACCTCAACAACCCCAGTACGGTCCGGTTAATCATGGTTTTCCAGGAGGATATAATATCCTGAATGCGATTCCTGTTCCAAGTTATCCTGGATATCCTCCTCCTGGGACTGGTCTTGTGACCCAGAGTTTTAGAGATCCTAATCGGCAATTACCGTTTATCGCAACTTTGGACTTACCCGACTTGACGCGCCTAACGAACGATCCAATTCAATATCTTCCGTTCTGGCCGCCAATGCCAAATAAGTTTCCCAGTGATATACCCAAGTTCGAAGGTAAGTCTGGAGAGGATCCGTCCAATCACGTGATGACTTACCACCTCTGGTGTGCTTCAAATTTTATCTCGGATGATTCGATCCGTTTACGTCTTTTCCAGCGTACGCTCATTGGTCTCGCGGCCAAGTGGTACATTGAGTTACCACGGGCCTCCTTTTACAATTTTAGCCAGTTAGCTACCTCGTTCCTAACTCATTTTCAGTTGCCGGTCAGATACGATAACGGCACAGAGTTTTTAACTTCATTAAAACAATCAACCTCCACCTATATTTCCGATCATATACATGAATGGAGACGTCGAAGACGTTTAGTGAAAGTTTTTATCCCGGACCAAATCTTAGCTGAATGGTTTGTAAAATCATTATTACCGAAGATTACTGAAGATGTAGCTAAGGCCGGAGTAGTTACTGAGGAGCAAGTCATTGCTCAAGCCCAGTACCTTGACTTAGTTTACACTCAGTCGGGTACGTTGCACGAGAAGATCCCAGATCTTCCTAAGTCGAATCAAATTGCTGCTGCTCCTTCGGGGTCTCATGCTGCTGATGGCATGATTGGTACGGTGAATACGAAAAGTAAGAAGAAATCCTCAAAGAATTCTTCTCCAATAATAACCTTACCGGACTCCCCGACAGGAGAGTCTTCTCCTGAAATTACTGCCGACATTCATGCTGTAGAGACATCTACGGCTAAATCAAAAAACGGTGGTAAGAAGAAAGGCAAGAAGAAGGATAAAGCAGACAAGGCTCCAAAGGAGAAAAAAGAGAAGTCGGAATCTAACGACGAAAAGCGCAAACCTCGCTATCCTTGTTTAATTTGTGAAGAAGATCATTTCACAAGAGATTGCCCTCATCGGGCAGAGGTTGTGAAAATCGTTAAAGGTTCCCCAACTCTTGCTGTTTTGAAAGATCCATTTCCGAAGAAGGAGAGTAAAATGATAGGTTCTTCCTCGAGTGCCAGTGAAGAACCCATATTGATGATGTCTCATGTACGGATTGCGACTCGATCGCAAGATTATGGTAGTAAGAATCCTGTTGATGGTAAAGAAGCATAATCTTCTCATTCTAATCCATCAACCTCAGCTCCCGGTTCCGATCCACTACAGATCGAAAAACCTAACCCGGACTTGGTAATTAAACCGCCCGCCAAGGGTATACTTCGAAATTCTGCTTTCAATCCACATGCGAGAGCAGCTCAGAATTATAACATTGTTGAGGATTTAGCTGTTTCACCCTCAGCAATGTCGGCTTTGGAAGTGTTGCAATCATGCCCAGCACAACGAAAATTACGCTTGTTGGCTATAGGAGCTGTTGATATTCAGGACCCGAACCTGATAATCTTTGATCTAGAAAATAGTGCACCACGTCTCCCTCATCAAATGGCTTTCCAGATTCCAGTGATAGTCAAAAACAGGCCTATTCATCGGATTGTAATTGATGAAGGAGCTTCTACGTGTATTATGTCGATTCAGTGTTGGAGATCGCTTGGTTCTCCTTCACTGAACCAATCCCCGATGATTCTTAAGGCCTTTGATGGCCGTGGGTTCCATCCGTTTGGCATTCTACAGGATTTGCCTATAGGGGTTGAAGGAAAAACTGTTAGTCTGGATGTGGAGGTGGTTGATGCCCCTCTAGACTACAACCTTCTTTTGGGTCGCAGTTGGTCTTACGCTATGACAGCGGTCGTGTCATCGGTCTTCAGAGTTATAAAGTTTCCACATAATGGTAAGATCGTGACGATAGACCAGCTGGCTTACTTCTCATCCGACCCAGCCTCTTCAGAGAGTATCCAGCATGTCGGAAAAATGACTATTCCCTACAAGGATGTTGGTGTAGGATTAGTTAAAGATTCCGGTTTACTGGGTACTTTTCCTTTTCCTTCGATCAATGCAGACCCTTCGTTCGCATCCATTCATATGATTACTTCAGACACTGTTATTTACGATGATCCTTGGATTGTCCCATCTGAATCTGAGATAAACTCATTCGGTGATGTCATGCCTTTGAGTCCATATGAAATTGCTTATGAGGCCGTGCAGTCTTTTTCCGACTCCAGTTCAACCCAATTCGACCAAATGAATGTGGTCTGTGAGGAATCACTTTTCACATCAACCTCAGAACGGATAACGTTTCCTGAAGTCGTGTCATCTGACGAACAACTTCGCGAAATCCTAAGTGTAGACGATCTACCATGGGAAGATCTTCATCATAGATCTTCGTTTTTACCTGAGGGTGATGACTTTGAAAATGATTTTTCATCAATTTTTACAGCTGAATATGTCAAGGACGCTCAGAATCCCACGAAACATCCTGATTCAGATTTGAATTTGGGAAACATTTCCCAAACTATTGCCATTGACATTTCAGTCAAAACCGGAGTTATTGAAAACATTCATATAGGTGCCTCGTGTACAGATGACGAAATTCAAACATACAAGGTCCTATTTCAAGAATTCCGCGACGTGTTTGCCTGGTCCTATGAGGAAATGCCAGGAATTGATCCCTCCATTGTTTTTCATGAAATCAAGGCCTACCCGAATGCTAAACCCGTTCGGCAATGTCTGCGTCAGATACACCCTAGGAAAGTGGCTGCGATTAAAGCAGAAGTCGAGAAGCTGTTGAAAGCAGGTTTCATTTATCCGATCCCGTTAACGGATTTGGTATCGAATATTGTTCCGGTTAACAAGAAACAAGGAACAATAAGGATATGTATCGATTATAGGGATATAAATCATGCTTGTCCAAAAGACAACTATCCCATGCCCTATATCGATCAAATAATTGATGATTGTGCCGGCAGTGAAATATTTTCCTTTATGGACGGTTTTTCCGGTTACAACCAAATTAATATTCTACCTGCCGATCAACCAAAAACGACTTTCATTTGTCCTTGGGGGACATTTGCTTACTACAAATTACCTTTCGGACTTAAGAATGCCGGAGCCACTTTCCAACGGGCAATGTCTTACGCGTTTCACGAAATCAAGCACATTGTGCAACCGTATCTCGCTGATTTGCCTGCTCATTCTTTACATCGAGCTGATCACCTTGTCCACTTACGCGCTATTTTTATGAGGTGTCGGCATTATCGAATTCGGTTGAACCCACACAAATGTGTCTTCTGCATAGAAGTGGGACGATTGCTAGGATTTGTCATTTCAAAAGCCGGTATCCGCGTCGATCCCTCGAAAGTCGAAGCCATCATCAAATTGCCTCCTCCTTCGAGTTTGCGCCAACTCCAAAGTTTGCAGGGGAAAGCAAACTTTTTACGTTGATTCATTCCTAACTACGCCGAGGTTACAAAGGGTTTCACCCGGTTGTTGAAACAAAACGCTCAATTTTATTGGGATGAGATAGCTCAGAAATCTTTTGATGCACTTAAGCACGCGTTGACCCATGCACCGTTGCTGCATCCTCCCAACTACAACCAGGACTACTTTTTGTATCTCGCCGCCTCCCACTCCACCATTGGAATGGTCTTAGTTCAGGAAGACGAATTCGGAACGGAACATGTGATATATTATCTTAGTAGGACGTTAAATCCCACTGAGCTAAAATATTCGCATGTGGAGAAATTGGCCCTGGTAGCTGTTCAGGCTGTCCAGCGTTTTCGTCATTACATTCTTCTCCGCAAAACTACAGTGATTTCGGATTGCAACCCTATGATCTATATTTTAACAAAACAATTGCTAGGGGGCAAGTACTCCAAATGGATTGTTATCCTGCAAGAGTTCGATTTGGAGTTCGAGAAGTCCAAGTCTAAGAAATCCTTAGTTTTTGCGGAATTGATGTGTGACTTCCCACGTGCTGACACGGAAACTGTGGTAGAGGAACCCATTGCGGACGAATCTCTGTTTCTTATCAGCACTTTAGATCCGTGGTATGGGGATATAATCATCTATCTCCAAACCCAATCCTTTCGGCCCGAAGCTTCAAAGTCGGAACGCCGAAAAATTCAATTCCAGTCCCAATAATACAGAATTATTGGAGATACTCTTTATCGTCGTGGGGCGGATTTGGTTTTTCGTCGTTGCTTAACTCATGCAGAGGCAGAAAGGGTTTTAAATGACTGTCATTCTAGAGCATGTGGTGGTCATATGTCTGGGTATGCCACAACTCAGAAGGTGTTGCGTGCTGGCTATTTCTGGCCGTCCATGTTTAAAGATTGTATCATTGCGGTCCGAAAATGCCACAACTGTCAAGTGTTTGATCGCAAGATGCGCGCACCACCTGCTCCTCTCCACCCTATAATTGCCGTTGGTCCTTTTGCTAGATGGGGTATTGATTTTATTACATGTAACCCTCACTCGGCCGGGGGGCATGCGTATATCATCCTGGCGGTTGATTATTTTACTAAGTGGGCCGAGGCGATGCCTACATTCGAGGCAAGCGGCAAGACAGCAGTGATTTTTGTATTCAATCATATTATTGCTAGGTTTGGTGTCCCACAAGCGATAATCACTGACCATGGGCGCCATTTTCGAAATATTATGATGACAGAACTTACAAGCCAGCTTGGTTTACGCCATGATAGTTCTACTCCTTATTATCCTCAAGCAAACGGTTTGGTTGAATCCATCAACAAAGTTCTAGTTATCATGATCCGACGAATCATTGGTATTCATCGGTCGAATTGGCACAACATGTTATTTTCAGCTTTGGGCGTATTGAACCTCAGTAAAAACATCAACAGGGTTCACTCCTTTCCAACTAGTTTATGGTTTGGAAGCAGTGTTGCCCATTGAATGCGAAATCCCATCACTTCAAATGGCTATCGAATTACTCCCAGCTACTTCTGAAGAGGAGAAGCGTCTGTTATACTTAGCTAAATTAGATGAAACTCGACGAGATGCTGCTTTGGCAATCGAGACTCACGCAAAAAGGATGAAAGCTCAGTATGATCGTAACGTGACCCCTCGTAATTTTTCGGAAGGAGACCTAGTGCTATTATATGATCAAGCTAACGATAAATTAGGCGCTGGAAAATTCGTTCCCATGTGGCATGGGCCCTACATTGTCAAGTGAAAGCTAGCAAAAGGTGCCTATGAGCTGGTAGATTTTGATGGGGACTCTTTGGGTAAGCCCAGAAATGGACTTTACCTAAAGAGGTATTATGCTTAAATGGTGGGTATGGAGATTTAGTTAGTTCTAGTTAGGTTAGTTTTCTTTCTAGCTGGTATGTTTGCTTAGTTTAGACTGTGTGCTTAGTTTAAAAGAGTGTGTTTTGTCATTATTCTGGCTTATCTTGGTTTTACTCTTGATATTGCAGATGTCGACGCCTCTCCAAACGTACATTGGATTTGCTGATGGTGCTTGTCATAGTACACGGAATATCTCTTCCGCAGCTTGGGTTATCTATTCGCCCTCTGACGTGTTAGTTTCTATGCATGGGGTGAGCCTCGGTCAAACAACAAACAACATTGCAGAATACAACGCAGTGATTGAACTATTATCTGAATCTATTTCATTTGGAATTCGGAGTTTGATAGTGAGGTTAGATTCTAAACTCGTTGTATTACAGCTTAATAGAGTCTATGCCATTAGAAATCCGGTGTTATTAAGATTGTTTTTGAGGGTGCGTCTCTTGGAACGTGAATTTGATTACATTGAATATCAGCATATTCCAAGGTCTTTAAATACATTAGCAGATGCAATGGCGTCTCGAATGTTAAATAGACATTTGTAACAATCATAAATGTAAATTTATAAACATTTCATCACACATGTTTAACAAAATAAGCCGGTAATAATGATATATATATAGATAGGAGTGTGTCAAAATATACATCGTCTTCGATCATAGGTTGAAAAACACCTTATGATCGGCAAAAATGATAAGTACAAAAAACCAAAAATGTCACATGTGTCTACAAAAGTGACTAGCCAATCACTGGTGGTGCTCTCTATACGAGACCACTGCCCGCGCTACCCTACACAGGAACCTCCTGAAAGGTCCTGGGACTGCGACCACCTAGCGATGAAGTCGGATAGGAATGTCATCTATAGTGGTCTCTGGTACACCCGCCGTCAGATGCTCTAGATCCTGTTCCAGCTCGGCTAAGGTCTCTGCGGCCGCATCCTGTGGGGCCGGTGTTGGTACAGCTGGTACTCTTCTCTCAAAAGCCCGGAGATTGGCCGGACGCCGTGGACCTACATCTGCATTTTGAAAATTTGTGCTGTCAGTTTTGAGACGATATATAAAAAACAAAACAAAAATAGATAATCTAAAAAACTTGTGAAAAATGAAATACCTCTGTCGTCCCATTGTTCTCCCTGTGGAAGAACCATGTCCGGATCATTGTGAAAATCCATTCCGGCATACGGAAAATCCTGAATCGCAAAGACCTGGCCCTCCAGCCAGTGAAAGTAACCATCAGGAAATCGAACAAATGCTGCTCCCTTATCAGGATGCCGGGCCATTACCGCGACCCATCTCGTCAACTTAGGCTCCCGAGGAGCCCCAACTGGAACTGTAAGATGCTGGGGGATCAGCATTGGAACTCTCTCTAGGGCAAAGCTCACAACTAAAGGCCCATATCCAAAGGTCTTCAGTTGTCCGTTCTTTGCCCTGGGTAGTTGGCCCTTCATATTGGCCAACACAACATCGCACCAGTTGAAAATGGTGCCTCGGAAGCAATTTATAGCCATCCGCATTTGGGAACCAGTGGCTATGTGCAAAGCGGCAGCGCCGCAAAGTCTGGTAACTGTAAAGGCAATTACCATAAGTTCAGGTTGGGATATGTACTTGATTTCTATCCCCTTCTCCTAGTTTTGATTGTTGCACCACTCTAGCCGGAGACTAGTAAGGGATTGGCCACCCGGCCTAGTCCCGAATAGAGAAAGTTGCTCGCCCCTGTTAGGCAAGCCAGTGAGAAAGTATATGTCGGAGGACTCTATCTCGAGCTGGTTTTCTCCGATGTAAAAACATTGATCCTGAATGTTCCACCTTTCAACCAGCCACTCTAAGAATGGCACCTGGGCCCTCATGCCAGGTATGGCCTAGTACTTGTAGAGACCGCATGCCTTTAACACATCAATAGAAGGTTGATGACCTATTGCGGCCAAATCAACGTCTTCGTGTTCTCTTTCACGCCAATCTAGCATGGTGAGTGACCTACACACCAAAAAACAATGATTAGAATTCCTTAAACAAAATTTGGTTGGGTAAATTTGGGGTTTGGGGTTTGAAAATCCGCGTTTCACAAGGTACGCACCCCGCGTTCAGAAAACAGAGTGGCGGTACGCAGCTGTTCTGAAGGTGGGCTGCGTACCCCGACCTTTTTACCATATACGAAAAAGTCGGGGTACGCAGGTCGCCCACGGGGCACCTGCGTCCCCCGAGAAACGGACTCTAAAACCCTAAACTCTCCAAAAAATCAAACTAAAACTTGAAATGAAATTCTAA
Organism: Pinus tabuliformis; assembly: GCA_031772625.1. Classification (NCBI taxonomy): domain Eukaryota; kingdom Viridiplantae; phylum Streptophyta; class Pinopsida; order Pinales; family Pinaceae; genus Pinus; species Pinus tabuliformis. The sequence continues at coordinate 311,532,934 of CM062810.1, read as the reverse complement.
ACAGATGAAATTGAAGAGGAGGATGTTGTGAAATACCTGAAAGAGACGGCGCTCGATTCTGACGGTCGGATTCTCTGCAAAGTCCACAGGAAGTTTCTTGTCAAAAGCCCTTTTCTCGACCTCAACAGTAAAATGGTAAAAATGACATGGTAAAAAGTCTTTTTATAGGTTTTTTGGATGAATGAATGCCAAGTTTGTTTATTTTTCACCATGAAAGGATATTTTTCAATGTATTTTTGCCAATCTTAAACAGGTATGAGTAATGTGTCATTTTTGTGCAGGACAAAAGGACTTTAGGGTAAAATCATCATCTTTCACAAACCAAGACATCAGAGTCATCTTTTAAGCCCTTTTCTGACTCCTAAAAAATGAAAAGATTGCCGAGCGTTTCTTTTACACTCGTTAAAACGGAATTAAAAGACGGTCCCCTTATAGCTCTTTTCTGACCGTAAAAACAAGAAAATATTGCCGGGTTTTTGTCGTTTCAAACTCGATACGGAAATAAAACAACGTGTCTTTGATCGCTTTTTACTTTTCAGGTCGGAGACACTAATCATGAAAGTATTCCTTGGTCGCAAGATCAAGCGGTTCTCTCAGGTATTATTTTATACTTTTTCGGGCTTGGGAGACACAAATTTACAAAAAAGTTCACCTTGGAGTCTTCTTTAGCTTTTTCAGACTCTCTAAAATTGAAAAACGCCGAGTTTCTCCTATACTGGACTCGTTAAAATTTCACAGTAAAGGACCCGTTCGATTACAAACAGGAACGGACCACTCCTTCTTAGGGTCCGAATCTAAACTAAGTTGGACTCATCCAAAGGATGAGCTTATAATCAAGCATATGTTATCCTCCTCAAGCTTGTAAAAAATAAAGAGGTACTTGCCAGAAATGGTGGGGGAAAAGAGAGAAGAATGAACCGATTTGTTATCCTTTGTTAAAGAAGAACCTTATCACCGCTCTTGAACACGACACTTTTCATTCACCTGGGTTGGGAAATCCTTTGCCTTAAAGTTGATCAAACCACTTTGAAAGTCTTCAACCGTTTCCGGGAATTAACTTTGGGTCAATCGTCACCAAGCCATCTGTCGTGTCGTTATGTGTTCAAGAGGTCTCTGCAAATAAACCATTCATATGCAAAATACTTGTCATCCACTTGACCATCCCTGAGTCAGTCCTTACAACAACATTTCTTCAACTTGAACAATGATTTCGTGTTGTGGGCTTGCCTGCAACGGGTCGCTTTCTATCGACATCAGCACATTATCTACAAAGATGACTTAGAAATCGTCAGTACCTTGAAGTCTGCATGCATCAATGGCAGGTTTCTCGCCTTTGACGACAGTTTACATCATTGACTTTCGATCGAAGGATTCCGTGACGTGTTCAACATCAACTCATTCATTCACATTTCATGGATTGTACTGGGTACTTTGAGAACCATTGACATTACTGGTGGTCTCTCTCACACTTGTTAACGGTTTACATCATTGACTGGTAATCAAGTGGTTTCTACCATGCTCGACATCAACTCATTCATTCGCATGGATAGAATCATACCAATTCGGGAAGTAGAAATGAAGACCCTGGATCTAGCTTCCACCATCCAGGCTGCGAGGAGTTTTGTATTCATTATATAGTAAACTAATCATAAACAGATGGCTGCGTCCATACTGTGTCTACAAAAGTCTATGATTGTGATGTACTGCAAAATCATTCTTGTATCAGAGCAGTAGTTAGATTGTTAGTTAAAGTTTTCAATCTGAGTATGGGAATGCCTACCTCAACGATGATATCATCTTATATATGTATTTTGTGTTGAATATTTGCAGGTTCTGACCAGGTCCTCCGCAAGATACTCCTTGAAATGGTAAAGTACTTCACCCTTCCTAGATCATAAAAACCCTAATCTACTACAGGCTTCGCACTTTAGGGGGCAATCTGTTACACTAAAAAATGTCACCATGACTATTTGCAGTTAGTATGGCTCCATCCACTGTCATACTATCCTCCTTGGCAAGTCTCATGCCTCTGCTCTCCATGTCAAACTTCAAGAAAGACAGAAAAGTCATTTAAAGTCAATTATCTCTGGTACGCAGTTTCTCTTAGCCTTACCTGCGGGTACGCAATCCAAGTTCATAATACCTGCGTACTTGTACGCTCTGTATGTAAAGGGGTGGTTGCGTACTCCTGTAAAGGTCAAAAGGCGCAAGTTTCACTCCAAAAAAGTTACTTGTGGTCATTTCTAGAGTCTTCTAGAAGCTTGTTTGACGTGTATGAAGCGCCTCCAGATGGTTCATGTATCCCTACCAAAGAGGAACTTATCCCATCAATAGGGGAGCTATCCCATCCAAAGAGGGGCTTATCCCATTGATGGTGGACCTGAATAACTTCCTCTAGAGCACTATAAATACAGGCATTGGGCCAAAGGGGGAGGAGGTTAAAAGCTGAATATTCCTAAGGGTAGATGCTGCTGGAATTAGGACTTCCTTGTAGAAGCTTGTGAGGAGAGATTACCATCTTTACTTGTTTCCATTGGGAGGTGGGTGAGCTGATCAGAGTAAGGGAGAACTCTTGTGGACCCTGGGAGGAGCTTGCACAACACCAAGGCTCAGGTTGTAATGGTTCCTTTTGTTACCTTTTAATACAAATTAGTCCATTCTTCTCAACAATTTGTTATTTATGAGTTGTTTCATATACTCCTTGGTCTATATGTTAAATATGTTTTATTTTATGTGATATTCAGGTGCTATTTAATCGTTTGATTGTTAGTGAATGTAGGTTTCGAAGGGAAGGAGGAGCTCATCTGGATCAACGAAGCTGGACTACTGCAACAACGTTGGATTACAGGTAGGATCTAAACACTTGATTTCTCATATTGTAAAAGCATATTTAGGGAAGGATTGCTCTTATTTGTCTTGTTTGTCATTAGAAAGTCTTAGGCTTTCTAGGAAGGTCGGTTGTGTCCGCACTAACGACTCTTTCTGCGTGACAAAATGGCGACTCCGCTGGGGACTCCATGAATGTGTTTGAGTTCTTTTTGATTTGATATTTTGGTCTGAGAAAAATTGTTTGTTTTCTGATTTTTGGTTGTCTAGCTGTGTATTTGGGTGGGTTAGCTTAGAGTCAATTTAGTTTTTTATTTTTCTTAGCTTTGCCAGCAGTACGTAGTCTCTGAGTTTGAAACAGTGCGTACTTGTACGCACTGCGTCTTTGTGCACAGTGCGTACCCGCGCCTGTGTGAACAGATGACCTGCGTACCCCTGTCAATTTTGAGAAAATTTCAATTTTTGCTTTTTTGCTCTTTAGATTTTGTTTTCAATTTGTTTTTATTGCCCAGATCCATCAGTTTACTGTCAAAGATATTCACCTGAACTTGTCCCGTTAGTGTCGAGGGTTTTGGTGGAATTCATAGGGATTTTGTCTTAGGGTTTGATTTTTAACTGGTCCTGTAGTGACTTTGGCGTTAGAGGTTGTCAAACTTTGGATCTCCCTGGTTTTGATCAGTCCTCTTAAGAGTCGGGCCTGTCATAGAAGTCACCCTAGTGAGAGACCTACCTTTGTATTTTCTTCATACAATCCCATGGTCTGCGGACCATGGGTAGATCTCAAAACTGACTTGACTTTACATAAACAAGAGGCTAAACCCCTTTTGAAATCTAACTCTCTATGCACTCCACATCCATAATTTGTGGAGACTTCACATATTTTTACCAAATTTTACATCAAAACTTGGGGTTTTAACCCCAAAACTGACCCAGGGGACCCCATCCCAACACCTACCGAACTACAGGTGTGAAAACAGGAAGGTCAACTTCTAAGTGGCATAAATTTTGCATACGAACTCCAATTGACACGATTCTTGAGCCATTAGAAAGATATCTGTGTGTAGAATAGAATGAGAAGGTGCTATACTTAAGAAACAAAGTTCTACCCCAAAAAAACATCATTTGATACCTCAAAATGCTCCTGGAAGGTTTTAGACCCCGTTTTGCCAAATGGGTCCCGCTGGTAAAAACAATCCTGTGATCTGATTCCTCCACTTTTTCCACTCCAAATGCATCGAGATGCATGAAAAAAAAATATAATGATAAATTTGAATCACAACTCCACATTTTGGGAGGTTTTTGATCCCCAAAATATTTTACTGAATGAGGTGAGGAAAGTTTTCCTCCACCTTCTCTCTGGTGTACCATTTAGCTTTGCCTGGAAGTCGTCCCTTCAACCCAATTTTCCAAAGGTATTTTTCCCTTGTCTTGTAGTTCTTGAGCTCTTCTGCAAAACTATATCTTCTTTCATCTCTTCCTGAGCATCTGGTGCCAAATCCTCAACAAAATGTAGGACCTGTTCCTCTTCTTGATCTAGCATAGAAGGCTAATAGATTTTAAAATTCTATACATTTACAACTGAGTAAATGCACATATATGGTGGTAAATTGAGTTGGTAGGCATTATCACCCACCTTTTCCAGTATCTCAAAGGGACCATACCTTAGAGCCTTTATTTTCTTACTAGGCCCTTGCAGCCTCTCCTTGTTCAACTGTAGCCGTACTCTGTCTCCCACCTTGAATGTTTTCTCTATTATGTGCTGATCATCCTTGGCCTTATACTTCACCTGCGACTTCTACACTATTTCTTGTACCTATATATGGATCTGCATTATCTTCTCTATAAAATTTTCAGCCCTCAAAGCATCTCTTGTAAGCTTTTCCTTCACTCCTCCTTGCTGCCCATATGCAATATCCAAAGGTGAAGGTGGAAAATATCCAAAACAAGTTTCAAATGGGGAATTTCCTGTAGAAGTGTGGACTGCTATGTTATAAGAATGTTGTATATATACTAGATTTTCATCCCATTTCTTCAGATGCTTCTGGTTGTAACCCCTTAGAAGCTGCACCAAAGTCCTATTAACTACTTCTGTCTGGCCATCTTTCTGTGGATATGATGATGTTGATCTCTTCAACTTCATGTCCATATTCTCCCACAATGTAGTCCATAATGCACTAAGAAATCTTGTATCCCTGTCTAAAATGATGCTCCTTGGTATCCTAAAGTGTACCCAGACTTGTCTAAAGAACAAGTTTGCTTCTTCTTGTCCACTAATGGTCTTTTTACATGGTATCAGAACACACATCTTTCTGAACTTGTCAATACCATGAACATGTAGTCATGTCCCTTCTTGGTTGTCGGTAAACCTCCCACAAAGTCCATGGAAATTATTTCCCAAGGATCAGTAGGTATATGTAAGGGATGATACACACCCTATTTCCTGTTGCTAGGTTTGCTGGTACAACAAATCATGCATCCTCTTGTGAGCCTAGCTACTTGTTCTTGCATCTTGGGCCAATACACATACCTTTGCAAGTTAGCCATGATCTTCCCTACACCAAAGTGCCCTACAACCTTGGAGGTGTGAGCCTCTCTAATCATCTACAAACACTCGCCTTTAGGAACACATAGCTTATCCAACATGTAGAGTAACCCATCCTCGAGATGGTAGTAAATGGTGTTGTCACCATTGTGCACATGCCTTTGACTCTGCAACTGTTGATCCACCTCCTTGAAGTCCTCATCTTCTAAATATGCCTCTCTGTATGCATCATGGGTGAATGGCTCCATGTGCATAAGAGTCCCCAAAGATGTAATATGTGATGTGGGTGGCTTTGAAATCATATCGGCTAACTTGTTTGTGCTTCCCTTCTTATACTTGATCACCAAATGAAACTGCTGTAAAAACACCATCCACTTGTAATTCCTGGTCTATTATATCTTATTATGGACCTACAGGTACTATAACGACTGGTGATCCGTGTGGATTATTGTCTCCTTTCCGATCAGATAGTGCTTCCACTTCTTCACAACTTGCACCATGGCATAGAGCTCCTTATCATAGGTATCATAGTTAAGAACTGCCCCATGAAATAATTCAAAATGGTAGCAAGCGGGCCTTCCTCCTTGCATCAAGACAACTCCCATAACATACCCACTCACATCTCTCTCCACTTCAAAGGGCCGTTGCAAGTTTGGTAATGCTAGAATTAGTGCTTCACTGATCTTCTTCTTTAACTCATCGAAAACCTTATGCTACCCTTTTCCCCACTGGAAACTCTTGCCACTTTCTATTATGGTGTGGAGCTTACTGAAAATGAGGCTATGAATTTCCTTAGGTACAAGGCTATGAATTTCCTTAGGTACTGTGTTTCTCCAATGAAACTCCTAACCTTATTAAAATTAGTAGGCACCAACCATTTCATGATGGCCTCCATCTCGAAAGGATCTATCTTCAATTCTTGTCCACCAATCACATATCCCAAAGACACCAGGGATTGCTGTGCAAACTCGCACTTCTTGATATTTTCTAGTAGCTGGTTCTTCTTCAATGTTTCCAACACCTGCATCAAATGTGAAATATGCTCCTCCCAGGTAGCACTATATACCAACATATCATCCAAATAGACAATAACAAATGAATCTATAAATGGGCGCAATACATCATTCATTAATCTCATAAATGTAGCTGGTGCATTACATATGCCAAATGGCATGGAGCGGTGATGCTATTGTGAAAAAGGAGGCTATGAGTTTCCTCAAGTACTGTGCTACTCCAATGAAAATCCTAACCTCAGTAAGATTAGTAGGCACTGACCATTTCATGATGGCCTCCATCTTGGAAGGATCTATATTTAATTCTCCTTTGCCAATCACATATCCCAAATACACCAAGGATTGCTGTGCAAACTCACACTTCTTGAGATTTGCTAGTAGTTGATTGTTCTTCAATGTTTCCAACACTTGCGTCAAATGTGAAATATGCTCCTCCCAGGTAGCACTATATGCCAGCATATCATCCAAATAGACAATAACAAATGAATCTATAAAAGGGCACAATACATAATTCATTAATGTATGCTTAGGGGGTCTTGACCCAGGTTCAAAGTTATTTGTGCCAACCAACAAAACCCTACACTACTGGCCCTTTCGGCAACAACCCACGTAGCGCAGGCTTTAGTCTCACTTGAACAAGTATTGGGGGATGAAAGAACCAATTTTTTGCATCGAGAGACTAGTGTGACGTCTTCCAACACCTTAGATCTGCCTCTGTGTAGATTGATAGACTTCTAGGCCACTTTACTGAAGCTTAGTTAAAGCGGCCTGTAGACCTTTGTGAAGGTTCATGACCAGTCCTTATGGACCTTTAACAGTCGATTTACCTACTTACGTGCATAAAAAATAAACCCTAGGTTGGAGTTCGTGTAGATCTACCTTATTCATCAGAAAACATAAGAGAAATGATCTGAAACTTCACAAAAGTGGCTAAGAATTCATTTCATGCATTATTAAAACAGATTCAGTAAATCTGTGTAGCATTAAATCATTATTTCATAAAACATTTCATTCATTGGCAACATATAGCATAAACATATACAAATGGAAATACTCAATAATTGTTTGGAAAACTGTCTTTATTGATCTTTAATTCACTGATTATAGACTCAAACTACCCTGTGTACATAGCTGCAGGGGTCCGCGCACTCAACTGCGGACTCTACCCAGGCCTCCACGCACTCAGCTATGGAGCCTTCCCTTCTCTACCTAAGCACAGGAAGGAGAGCCTTCCTGCCTTAGCTCCTGCCCAAAACTCTTCAATGAACCCAAATCTCTATCAAAACTTGTACTTTTTCCTAAGATTTGATAAGACTCAACTATTTATATACTTTTCAATACAATGCCATGGTTTGCGGACCATGGGTGAATCTCAAAACTGACTCAAAACTTTAATTAAAACAAGGGTCTAAGCCCCTTTGACTCTTATTCATCTACACACTCTGCATCCACATATCATGGATACTTTACATCTTTTACAAAACTGTATACAAAATTTGGGTTAACTAACCCCAAACTGACCCAGGGGACCCCATCCCAACATGGCCAGTTTGGGGTTAGTTAACCCAAATTTTGTATACAGCTTTGTAAAAGATGTAAAGTCTCCATGACATGTGGATGCAGAACACGTAGATTAATAAGAGTCAAAGGGGCTTAGCCCCTTGTTTTAAGTAAAGTTTTGAGTCGGTTTTGAGATTCACCCATGGTCCATGAACCATGGCATTCTAATGAAAAGTCTATAAATAGTCGAGTCTTAGCGAATCTTAGGAAAAAGTACAAGTTTTGATAGAGATTTGGGTTCAATGAAGAGTTTTGGGCAGGATCTAAGGCAGGAAGGCTTTGCTTCCTGCGCTTAGGTAGAGAAGGGGAGGCTTCGTAGCTGAATGCGCAGAGGCCTGGGTAGAGTCTGTAGTTGAGTGCGTGGACCCTTGCAGCTGTGTACGCAGGGTAGTTTGAGTCTATAATCAGTGAATTGAAGATCAATAAAGACAGTTTTCCAAAGAATTACTGAGTATTTCCATTTGTATCTGTTTATGTTATATGCTGCCGATGAATGACATGTTTTATGAAATAATGATTGAATGCTACACGAATTTATTGAATCTGTCTTAATAATGCATGAGATGAACTCTTAGCCACTTCTGCAAAGTTTCGTATCATTTCTCTTATGTTTTCTGATAATAAGGTAGATCCACGCGAACTCCAACCTAGGGTTACTTTTTGATGTGCATAAGTAGGTAAATCGACTGATAAAGGTCCGCAAGGACTGGTCATGGACCTTCACAAAGGTTTGAAGGCTGCTTTAACTGAGCTATAGTAACATGCCCTGGAAGTCTATCGGTCTATGCGGAGGTAGATCTAAGGTGCTGGAAAAAATCACACTAGTCTCTGGATGAAGAAACTTGGTTTGTGCATCCCCCAATACTGCTTCGGGTGAGACTGCAGCCTGTGCTATGTGGGTAGTTACCGAAAGGGCCAGTAGTGTAGGGTTTTGTTTGTTGGTGCAACTAACTTTGAACCTAGGTCAGGACCCCCTAAGCCAACAAATGGTTCTGTTGCTGGGATTAGGATCTGCTTAAAGAGATGTGTGATGTCGCATCATTGGAATCCGACTAAGAAAGAGATTGAGAAGTGGTTATATCGGAAGATTCACGAGTTCGTGACTTAAGAAGACATGAAACCATGCATGTCGAAGGAGGATTGGTTAAATAGATATCTGTATACAGAGATACACGAAATCTTCTTTTGCACCTTCCCAATTGAACTATACGAGCTAAATTGACAGATAGTCAAGGAAGGTGGAAGCTCGATAGTCCTATAGTATGGACTCCAGAACTAGTGCGATGATTAGAGGCCTTTGAAAACAAGATTGCGTGGGTTGTCGATCATTGGATTGATCGAATTCTGGGAGGATTCGTTACAGAATTTGCAGTTGATACCTCAGTCAGCTATAGCAAAGTAGAGCAAATATTCTTCAAAGGACCGTGAGGTAAGTATTTAAGATCATTGAATACTTGGATTAAAATGCTATTATGTGAAAAAAGAGTAATTCCATTACCTTAATGTTCGGAGCTACGTGAAGTGGAAGATTATTTAGAAATCGCGAAGGATCAGGACCAGAGTATAGTCCATTGATTAGACCTCCTTCAAGTGACGATGAAGGGGCAGTGCAGACTATGCTGCAGAGCGCTGTTCAGCTAATAACTCAGGGAATTCCTAGAACAAATCATCCATCCATCCACTCCACCTCCACCTCCACCACATACACCTTCGCCCACACCTCCACCTCCAGCACCACCATTCAACATGGCGAACACAATTAATATGCCGCTCTTCAAGGGAGTAGGAAGCGAAGATCCAGAGAAATTCTGGTTTGTTGCGAACATTGTATGGACAATGCAACAAATCACCGATGATAATATAAAGAAGGCACATTTGGTTACCGCTTTGCAGGATCACATGCTAACCTGGTACATTAAGTATTGCGTTGATAATCCTTGTGCAACGCTAGCAAAGACTAAGACGAATTTGAAAAAAGTGTTTAGTAAGCCTAAATCTGACTCGGAGTCAGTGACTGAATCTAAAGAGATCATGATGAAGGTTGAGGAGACACCTCGGGACTTTGATCAGAGGTTGAAGTGCTAAATCAAATAGGCTAACATGCAGATCACAGATAGCCAGCATCGCGACTAGTTTATTACGTCACTTTTTTGCCCCCTTTGAGAATCGCTCTGTCACAACAGAAGATAGCAACCCAGGAAGAAGCCCTGGAAATCATGATGAGGTTGCACACATCACCTATTAAGGATATGAACCTAGGGGTGCAGTAGATCCACTCATAGTTAGCAAGCCTACACCTAGAAGTGCAAGGGCCACGGGCACGATAAAGATCATTGTCCCGTGTACGTGAATTATATTATAGGAGGGGGGCCAATTCCCATGAAAACAGAAGCCCCAAAAGGGCTGAGCAGGGGGGCTATGCTATGGTGTGCCATTTGTTAGATTACTAGACAACATGCGACGAATATCTTCCATTTACTTCAAAAGTTTGTTTAGACACCCCAACAAATATTCTATAATTTATGTAAATCCATGGGCCATGATGAGTGCTATTGTCGAAGCTTTGAGCTGATGATGGAAAGAACCCCTACTTAGCGTATGCAAGTAGAAAATTGACCTCCAAATCAAGGCGTAGGGGGAGCGCGCAGAGGATTTCAAGGCCGAGGAGGAGGAGGAGGAGGAGGTCGTAGGTAGATTTTTTTCTATAACTGCAGATAGTCGGGGCACTTCATGCAGGATTTCCAAAATCCATCACACCCTTTGTGTCAATATTATAGACAATTTGATCATACCATTGAAGAATGTCTGGTGATGATAGCTAAAATGCAAGAGAAGAAAATGCAGCCTCAACAACCTATGCAGAATTTACATATGATGAGGGCTGAGCCCCGTGAGGAGGATCAGAGCATTAATATTTTACTGCAAAGCGGTGTGATGACTGGCACAGATAAGGGAAAGCATCCCGAAGATGATGGATGGGTTCACAAAGCTTCAGAGAAAGAATCTGCCTTTGACCTTAATCGCATGAAGGAAACATTCATGGAAGCCAAGAAAATATTCATTGAGGCCTCCACCGCAAGAAGCCAGGACAAGACAAAGGATATCAGCGCGACTCAAGAAGTCGATCCTTCCGTACTTACTACATTTTTGGAAACCTGCATAAAGCTACTGCATGAAAGGAAGGCTGTGGAAGGATTGCAGGACTTAATAGACAAGTGCACCAATAAGGAAAAGAATCCCTTGGAGTAGTGCACAGTTAGGAAGATTGGTAAGCATAAGGCATGAATAGGGAATGAAATGCGGCTAACAGCACATATATGTTATTATGAAATGGACCAGGTCATCTTGGATTTTGGGTCCGATGTGAATGTTCTACCGAAATAGAGATGGGAAAGGATGGGGACACCTGTGTTGCAGTGGTGTCTGATTCAGCATAGGATGGAAAATTAGCAGAAAATCATCCCAATGGGACGCTTATATGGAGTAACGGTTGATATTGAAGGTGCAAGTGCGGTAGCGGACTTTGAAGTTATAGAAATTGTCGATGGAAGTAATCCCTACCCTACGCTCCTAGGAATCGAATGGGCTATTGACATGAATGGGCTCATTAATCTGAAAAAGAGGATAATGTCATTTGAAAGAAACTCGCTTAGGGTTATAGTGCCACTGGATCTTGCAGAAGGGGCGCATTATTCTGAACCAGTCTGCGATTATGTTGAAAGTGATGATGAGTTGGATCAAATCTACAAGATAACTGCACGAGATTAGGATTGGATCAATCCAATTGTAGATGGAAGGATTGCATGGGATTGGGAAAGTTCCTGCACCTCTGATTTAGATGAGGAATTAGAACATTGGAAAAAATGCTTACATGAAGTATCTACATTGCTATGCAATATGATGATGAAGTTGCTGCACTGTGTGTCGTCGGAGGTAAGAAAGTTACCTTATTATGATGGTTTGACTGATGTAGATATGTTTTTAGTTGAATTTGAGGGTGAAGTCCCTGAGGACCACAACTTTCCAGCCTTGGAATTGGCAGTGCGCACTACGCCCGCATGATGGTGGGGTACGCATAAGGATATCTTTGCTGGATGGTGAGATTATAGGAGAATGATGAAGCTATGGTTTGGGAATGCTAATATTAGAATGACTGAGAAGTATAATGGGAAGGATGATTTGCACGATTGCCTGGAAATATGGACTAAGGCATGGGGAACAGAGCCACAACTAGAATGGGTACATATATTTTTTCATACCTTAGATACAATCCCTATGAACTGGTACCTTGAAATAGAGCTCTACCACGACACTACAGAATGAGATGTGTTGAAGGAAGGTTTCTTATTGACTTTCAGCTTCAAAAACGTGTTTTCAAGCATCGATGAAGCACTCCAAGAAATTAAAGCGGTTATCTTCAGGACACTGAAGGAACCAATGGAATGGACACAACTAGACTGGAGAACCTAGCTATGCCACACCTTGGAATGTTATAATGTGACCACTGAAGAGGAGGAAGAAGACCCAAGGAACATGAATATTCTGGAGATAGAAGGGAATCACAAAGTCAAAGGCCCACAAATAGAGAACCCAAACATCTCCTCACCTTTGAAAATGAAGCAAGTAAACATAGGCACTGAAGAGGAACCAAAGTTCAAAAATATTGGATACTATTGGGATGACGCTACAATAGACAAAGTTCCTGAATTACTTCACAAATATTAGGATTTCTTCCCTACTAAGTTTTCAGATCTAAAGGGCATACTTGGTGACTTGGGTGTTATGAAGATCACATTGAAGCCGGACGCGAAGCCTGTTAAACAGAGGCATTACCACGTTAATCCCAAGTATAAGGAAAAGGTCTGCCAAGAGAAAGATAAAATGCCAGAGGTAGGCATTATAGAACCTGTTGAAGAGTCTGATTGGGTGAGCTCAATGGTGGTCCAAGAGAAGAAACAAAAGGACGAAATAAGGATTTGCGTAGATTTGTGGAAGCTGAATGATGCATGTGTTCACGATCCATTTCCAACACCATTTACAGATGAAGTGTTAGAAAATGTTGGAAGGTAGTAGGCATATTCCTTCACTTATGAGTTTTCCAGATATCATCATATTAAGATTTTCCTAGAAGATAGAAGCAAAACCACCTTCGCAACAGAGTGGGGTTGCTTTCAGTACACTGTTATGCCATTTGGATTAAAGAATGCGACTATGATATTTTCCTGCGTAGTCATAGCAACGTTCAAGGAGTTCATTCATAAGTTCCAGGAAGTGTACTTTGATGACTGGAAGGTGTTTGGCTTGGTGAAGCGCCATGTAGCAAGTCTGTGCCTTATGTTGGATACATGCCACAGATACTAGATTGTGTTGAATTTGAAAAAATGCATATTCTGTGTTCCTTTTAGGATCTTACTGGGTCATATTGTGTGCAAGAAAGGATTGATGGTGGAGCTTGCAAAGATTGCAGTGATTGTGAACTTGGAGGCCCCTAGGGATGTCAAGCAGCTGTGCGCAACGTTGGGACATATAGGATACTATAGAAAATTTAACAAAGCTTATGCTAAAATTACTGTGCCTATGGAAAAACTGCTAAAGAAGGATGCGACATTCTGTTGGGATAAAGAATTTTAGTGAAACTTAGATGTGTTGAGAGAAAATATGGTAACTACGCCAATCTTGGTATTCCATGATTAGAAAAAGGAGTTTCATGTACATGTGGATGCTTCTTGCATTGCATTGGGTGCAGTGCTAACAAAGGCCGGTGAAGGAGAAATGGACCATCCTATAGCTTTCGCAAGTAGGAAATTATCGAAGGTCGAGAAAAATTATTCAACGACTAAGTGCGAAGGGTTGGCCATGGTTTACGTGCTCCAAAAATTTAGGCATTATTTGTTAGGAGGGCATTTCAAAATGGATAGAGATCATTCTGCCTTAAAATACCTGGTCAACAAGGCTGTGTTGGCAGGGGGGAAATTTGCAGATGGTTGCTATTATTTTAGGAGCATGATTTTGAATTCATTGTGAAATCGGGGAGATTGAATGCTGGACCTGACCATCTATTGTGAATTGAAACATGTGAAGAACCCAATAACTTGGAGGAAGGATTGCCAGATGTGAAACTCTTTGCGATGCATGTAGCTGATGACTATTTTGTAGACATTATTCACTTTTTAACTACAGGGATGGAGCCTAAAGGGGATACCAATCAATAGAAGAAAGAATTAGTAGTGCGCATAACCGATTTTTCAGTCATTGCAAGACATTTGTACAAAATGGGTGCAAATGAAATATTGCGAACATATGTGCCGGTCTTTGAGCGAGATAGAATTCTTGCCAAAGCTCATGGGGGAGCTATGGGAGGCCATTATGCAGGCAAATTAACTGCGCAAAAGATTTTGTGTGTAGGTCTATGGTGGCCAACATTGTACAAGGATTCCAAGGCATACTGTAAGGCGTGCGAGGCATGTCAAAGAGCTGGCAAACTGTCACGAAGGTATGAGCTACCACTACATCCTCAAGTATCTTTGTAGGCATTTGAGAAGTGGGTGTTTGATTTTATTAGGCCAATTCAACCCCTTAGAAAGAAAATAGGTGCGCGCTACATTATCACTACGATGGAATATTTAACCAGATGGGTGGAAGCATAGCCAATAAAGGATTGTACATTAGAAATTCCTACTGTAGATCACCTGATAATGCAATATACTAAAGCAAAATACTAGATCTGCTTCTATAATCAAACTTTGTGGAAGCTTAATCAATTTGAGCTAGATCAATCGGAACACATATAACAGAGAAGAAGAAATCATACACATGAAACAAAAAAGAATATTCTGGGGAAAGCCTCAGCTAAAAACCCTGATCTCTGTATTATCATACAAGTGGAAATATGTCCAGTTTACAAAAATCTTTAGCTCACAAGCTATCTAGCTCTCAGTAAAATCCCTCTGCTGCTCATAGATAGTCAAAGGCTTCTCACAAACCTTCTCCTCTGCCCTCCAAGCTTCCTATTTCATTGCGTAGTTTCTCCTGGGGTCCAATGCTGCCACCTGTGTGAATTGGCCTCCCACATTGCTAACTAAACTTAGAAGTAACTGCGCAATCCTGAAGGAGATAATTCCTTCTGCATGGATGAGTTTCCTTTATAAGAAAAATCCTCCAACTGATAGTACACTGTCCCTTTCTCTAATCTCAACTAGGTCTCTCACTGAACTGACATGCATGAGTTATTTATGAGAGAATATTCAGCTATCCGAAGTGCAGAAGTTGCATGCATGCATGCATTAACTAACTGAACTCACAATTATTTCAACAAACTATTTGAACTAATCTAACTCGACTTAACTTAGTTAACTGAGCTAACTAATTACAACTCAAATTACAACTCATCCTTATCTCTTTAACTAAGGGATAAATTCCTCAATCAATGGGATAACTGTTGCATGTCCTCACATAGACTTCATGTTTGATTTTCTCCAACTAATTAACTCAATATGAATTAATTAATTATTTTACAAACAACTGCTAAGATCAAATTCAAATTTTACTTCACAATTTTTGTTCAGGGACTAAATAAAATTGGAATCTATCTCGAAGTACTATTTATCGCAATGCTATTTTTAGCATTTCCATTTTTCATTCCTTGTTTCTATGTCCAACACTGGTAATTGAAATGATATTTTTAGCATTTCTTGTTGCTACTTTCAACACTTCCTCTCAACAAGAAAGGAATTCAACTCGAACCTGATCCTCAACCTTTGGAATGTTCTGCATGCAACACTTCTCACAAGTGTTATTGCTCCAGCAACTCTAGAAACAAAAAATCTCCCAACTGACCTCCCTGTTGGGATAGAAACATCCTCTTATGCTAAAGCTTCCTCTACCTCTAACAAGTGCTCCCTCTGTGACCTCTGAGCTGCTGCAACACTCCATGCATCTTGCACCATTGCGCACCTCTCTGTGCCATCCTGCACTGGTGCAACACTCCTGTGCCTCTTGCATTGTTGTAGCTGCTAGCTCTGCACTGTCTTGGGATTCCTACACTGTAGCTCTATCTACTTCTCCATCCGCATCTGCCTCTACCCACTCAGCCAGTCCTGCTACTCCTCATCAGGGATCCCGTAGCAAGGTATAATCAAAGAGGTTGGGTACCTCAATGATCCTGCCCCTATTCCATCCTTCTTGGGACTATCACTCCACATTTCCCCACCTCCGACCTACAGGCATGGATGCATGTGATCCCTCTACCCACTTGGCTCGAAATTCCCCCCTACTGGAGGTCTTTGCATGAGTGGATGCCTCCACTCGGTCTCCTCTCAGCTTCTCTAGTTGTGGCTACTCCACAACCTCCTGAAGTTGCTTCACCAATTGTGGCTCATCCACAATTGTCTGAGACTTCTTCTGGCACTGCATGTTGAGAGGTAATGTACTCTCTCTCTCAACCACCAAGTCTCCATCAGTTACCTTGCTCCTTAAGGCTTTGCATGCATCTTGTACCTCAAGTGCATACAGGTTCTTCACTCATGAACTGATCTACTTCACTTGTCTCGTGGTGACGTGTCTAAGGAAAATCTTTCCCTTACTGAAGACTAGATCATAGCCTTTGTGTTCCAACATCGTGATCGATACCAAGTTTTTCTTCAGTCCTGGTACATACTTCACATCTGTCAAGGTAATGCGAACTCCATGCTCCATTTGAAAAACAACTGCGGCTACTCCTGAGACGCTATACTTTTCATCATTACCCATTGCTATGAGTATCTGGAGATCTTTCTCCTCCAAGGTAATGAACAAACTCTTATCGCTGGTCATGTGGAATGAAGCTCCACTGTCAAGAAACCAACCACATCCCAGCATGGATGAAACCATGCATGCGAAGAGGGTGAAATCTAACTCAAACTGTGAGGCCAATGCCTCACCTTCAGATCCTTCCTTGGAACCCATCTTGGATTTCTTCAATGGACAATTTGTTGCAAAATGGCCCACCTCATGACAATGAAAGAATCACACTTTCGATTTGTCAAACTTCTTCCCACCATGGGAAGAACTCGATTTGGGATGAGAATCCTTCTCCTTCCCTTTCTTTGCCTTACTCACTAAGGCACAATTTTCTTCATCCTTCTTGTATGAAGAACCATCTCTGGTGCTTCTCCTTATCTCCTCCTACATCAGATCCGACCAAAGTCATTCCCAATTTGGTAGTTTCTCTCTTCCATTTACCGAGTCTTGGTAGCTATGCCAACTCTTAGGAAGATCGAGGAGAGAAAGACTCACCATTTCATCATCGACTATCGTGATCCCTACACTTCCAAGCTCATCCCTACAGGTGGTGAGCTTGTTCAGATATGTAGAGATCGTGTCACCCTTTTCACACTTGATTTTTCGAAGCTTGTCTTTCAGTGCCAGCTTCCTCTGATCGCTTCTATTCTGATATAGATATTTCAATGTTTTCCACATCGAAAACAGTGTCTCCTTCCCATGGAGGCTCGAGACAATGTGGTCTTGAACTCCCTCCAGGAGCATTTTCCTTGCTCTAGCCACAAATTTCTTCCATTCCGCCAATTCTGTAGCATTAGCCACTGCTGGCTTGGGGACTTCTTGATCAATGAAGTACTTTATACCGTTGTCCTCTAATACTACTTCCATGCAATCCTTCCAAGCTATATAATTCGAGCTGTCATCAAGAGCATACTCGAGCCTCAAACCATTGAATGCCATTGGGGAAATTTGAGATGTGTTAAGAATTCAAATTCTATAATCAGGAACTTAAAACTTCGAACTTCTCCCTTCTTTTTATACTGTTCTTTTCTTTGATCACCTTTTCTCCGATACCATGTATAAATTCCTACTGTAGATCACCTGATAATGCAATATACTAAAGCAAAACACTAGATCTACTTCTACAATAAAACTTTGTGGAATCTTAATCAGTTTGAGCTAGATCAATCGGAACACGTATAACATAGAAGAATAAATCATACAAATGAAACATAGAAGAATACTCCAGGGAAAGCCTCAGCTAAAAACCCCGATCTCTGTATTATCATACAAGTGGAAATATGTCCGGATTACACAAAGTTTTAGCTCACAAGCTATCCAGCTCTAAGTACAATCCCTCTACTGCTCATAGACAGTCAAAGGCTTCTCACAAACCTTCTCCTTTGCCCTCTAAGCCTCCTATTTCCTTCCGCAATTTCTCCTGGGGTCCAATGCTGCCACATGTCTGAATTGGCCTCTCACACTGCTCACTAAACTCAGAAGTAACTGCACAATCCTGAAGGAGATAATTCCTTCTGCATGGATGAGTTTCCTTTATAACAAAAATCCTCCAACTGATAGTACACTGTCCCTTCCTCTGATCTCAACTGGGTCTCTGACTGAACTGACATGCATGAGTTATTTATGAGAGAATATTCAGTTATCTGAAGTGTAGCAGTTACATGCATGCATGCATTAACTAAATGAACTCACAATTAGTTCAACAAACTATTTGAACTAATATAACTGGACTTAACTCAGTTAACTGAGCCAACTAATTACAACTCAAATTACAACTCGTCCTTATCTCTTTAACTAAGGGATAAATTGCTCAATCAATGGGATAACTGTTGCATGTCATCACATAGAATTCATGTTTGATTTTCTCCAACTAGTTAACTCAAGATGAATTAATTAATTATTTTACAAACAACTGCTAAGATCAAATTCGAATTTTTCTTCTCAATTTTAGTTTAGGGACTAACTAAAATTGGAATCTATCCCGAAATACTATTTATATCAATGCTATTTTTAACATTTCCAATTTTCATTCCTTGTTACTATGTCCAAGACTGGTACCTGAAATGCTATTTATAGCAATACTATTTTTAGCATTTCTTGTTGCTATTTTCAACATGTACAGGGGCTACAGCTTCAAAATTCTTGTTTCAATATGTTTTAACAAGGTTTGGATACCTGAAAGTTGTGATGAGTGATAGGGGTACGCACTTTCTGAATGAAACAATTAGCACATTGACAAAGGAATTACAAGTCTACCATTAGAAGAGTATGCATTACCACCCATAGGAAAATGGGACTATTGAAGATTTTAACAAAATTTTGGAGAATGTGCTGACAAAGATCTATAACGTGCAGCGAAATGATTGGGATTTTCACATACCTACAGTACTATGGGCTTATAGGACTACTTGTAAGAAGATGACTTGACAAACACCGTTTAGATTAGTCTATGGGGTCGAAGCAGGAATGCCTATGGAATACATTGTGCCTAGTCTGAGCATAATAGCTTTGACAGATATGATGGATCACGAGGCCTCGGAAGAACGACTCGCACAGCTCATGGAGCTTGAAGAGGATCGATTTTTGGCAAGATTCCATCAACAAGTACAGAAGGAACGCGAAAAATCATGGCATGATCGCCATCTCAGGCTTCACACATTCAAGGTAAATGATGCTATATGGTTATATGATAGTAAGTTCACTAAATTTCTAGGTAAATTCCATATGCATTGGTTAGGGCCCTATATTGTCAAGGAAATTACAAATGGTGGTGCAGTTCAGCTCACGAAGCTAAATGGGGAACCCTTCCCCGGAAGAGTGTTACACAACATTTTGTCACTGTCCCTGTACTCCCCATCTATGATCCTAGAGGACCTCTACAGTGTATCCGACATGCTTTCCTATCATGAAGAAACTCCCATTGTGTCCCTCTTCATGAGCAAAATAATTCCCTTTTGCATAATTTCCCAAAAATATTTTGTTTATCCCAGTTTACAAGACCAGAGCTAATGACTCGTGTCCTCCTCGTGCCAATATGGAGGGATTATAACTGTCCCTAGCGCCAATCGGATCCACTGAGCCCTTTCTCAACAGAAGCTTCATAACAGAAGTCTGGTAAATGGTAAGCCTGGATGGAGTCGAGGAGGTTAGTTTGGGCTCATTTCCCCTATTAGGATGGAACTAAGCCAAGAGATAAGGCCTTCTCCCATGAGAAGAGGAACCATCTCCCCTCCATCCAAGCTATATAAACCTCTATTTTTCCCAAGCACAAGCTAGCTTGTAGTCCTAATTAAGTTCTGGCTGAAGTTTTGATTTTGGAGTAGTCAACAAGCTACCCATAGTTTGTAGCTTTCTAGTTTGTGTTTAAGGGAGAACTGTGAGTTTGGTTTGGTGTGAAGACTAAAGGGAAGAGCCTTGAGACTACCATTGTTGAGTCTATCCATGAGATGTTAGCAAAAGTGTGTGGGAACCTGGATATGTTAGAGGAGAACAAAAACGTCAAGACATCGGTTGTAATCTCTTCTTGAACTAATCTAGATGAAAATATCGATTTGTTTCCTACATGAAATGTCATCTCACATATTTATGGCTTAATGTTTCTTGACCTGTTAAGTAGGCTAAATGCAATTTGTATGTTATCACATTTGTTGTTTGCTGATGTTTAATTGTTTCAAGTGTTTGAAGGAAGGAAATGGAAGATAGCTGGATCAAGGAAGCAATATCATCACCAAGCATAATAGCGTACTAAGAGGTAGGCCGTCTTATTTGATTCTAGCTTAAGGAGATATTCCATAAATTGTTTATTTGTGGCTAGACCCGCTCTCTCGGGCTAGAGGAATTGCTTGTGTCCACACTTAGAATTTACCTGTACCACAAATTGGCGACCCCATCGGGGAGCCAACCCTTCTGTTTATTTGTTTGTAATTTCATGGTTTTGTGCGAACTTTTCTAGTATCACCATTTCCCTTTAGTCTTGTATGTTTTTCCTGGTTTACTACTCTGGGTCTGAAATTTACAGTAGTAATTCTGGTCTCAGCCTTAGAATTTTTTTATGTTTTCCTTGCATCCTCAGTTAGCGCGTTTATTTTCTTAACAGTTGCGCATATCAGCGTGAATTGCTCAGAAACAGTCGCGCCAAACCCCTTCTGGCACTTTTTGTCAGTTTGGTAGTTACGTCGATGCCTGAAGGTAAAGATTAGTGTTTTCCCTAGATCTAGACCAGTGTGTCTTGCTCTCTTGATTTCTACCTCTAAGCTTGTTTAGGTTGTGTTCTCCTTGACTGGAAAGCTTCATTTGGTTTGGTTTATGTGCTTGTTGATTTTCCTTCTTTTTACTTGATTTCTTGAGTCCTTCGATGGTTGGTGGCCCTAGGGCATCTAGGTTGTCATCCATTCAGCTGATTGTGAACTCAGTGAGTCAAGTGATTGGTGAATTTACTCCTTGAATTTCATTTGTAGTCCTCTTGTTGCTTTGATCTCCATCACACAAGTTTGAAAGGTTTCGTTTGCTTAAGCGTATCTTTTCCAGCATAGATCACATTTATTGTCTTGTTTTTGATAGAGTCATTGCGTCATTGGTTTAGAAGAAAATCTCTTTTGTGTCTTTTCATTTGATTGAGGATTGATTGTCTCGAAAATGTTTTCACTGAAGTGTTTTATGAAAGATTCATTCTGTCATTTCATGAAAATTACATAATTCTAGTTTGTTGGATCAATGTGTTACGTTAGTTAGTGTGATTGACGACTAGAGTTGCATTTTCATTTGAAAAGAAAAAAGAATTCTCTTTACTTGTGAAAGGATTGCTTGAAGTGCACTTATTAGGAAAATAGGAACTGGAAAGAGTTTTTAATTAGTTCATTTTCAAATAGTAAAGTAGTGAAAAATCATTTTTCTTTCATTTACTTGATTGTTTGCATTTGAAACCTAATGATCACATCTAGAAGGGCTAGGCTAGAGACGTGTTCCGGTGTCTTTAAACCTTGCAGTTGTCGTTAGCTTCGGCAGTAGACATCGCTAGTACGGACTTGTGCTCCCCGTACCATCATGTATATAAAGGGAGATGCCATCAGGTTGCAATCCTTTATCCATAGGAAGCTGAGTCTTCTGCCTTGTATACGTGATACACTGAACACAACATTTGGGGAGACTGCTTGCCTGTACTTCTTGGTTCGCCGGGAGGTATTCTGTAGTTCACGATTACCTGGTAATCCTTTTTACCTAGATCATCCTGAGTAGTCATTTGATATTTTTGACTTGTTAAACTTAAAAGATCATCCGAGCGCTTGTCCTTTCAAGCTTGTTTGAAATTGAAAGTGATAAAGTCATATTTGTTTCTTTCTTGACTCTTAAAACATGAAAGAGCACTAGTTTGTTTATGGGTCTTAAAGAATTATTTCCCACGATTTCATAACATCCTTGTTAGTATTTTCTAGACCAAATCATGAGTATTCCTTAAAGTACATTTTAAAGCCTTGAAATTTATCTCTCTTTTCTTGTTATTTGAGACGAAGTCATCGTGGCTGAACCATGTTCCTCTTCATGTCCTCCGTCTGAAATATTGTCAGAGGAGCCATTTCCTAAATTACCGCAGTCACTTGAGGACCAAGGTGTTGAACTTAGAATTGTTCTGAGCATTCAACCTTTGTCATCTCGTCCTCCACCTCCCTTAGATACTCAGTCACTTTCTGATATTGGCCTGGAATCTCTGGACAATCCTGTCCAGACTCCTGAGAGTTCGCCGACTACTGAAGTTCAGCTTGGATTGGTTGTTTATCCTCCAAATCCTTTGTTTGATCCTATTCTGATATCACTGCAACATTCGTATAGTACATATGATCAGCTGAGAATTCCCTTAGAATTATCCCCTCGAATATCTTTGGTCGTTCGTCGTCGCTTGTTTCCACCTATGGAATCCAAAGGCGAAATTCTAGTCTCCTCTTTGGGTCACTTGAAGGTCTCCACTCCACACACTATTGAAGAGGAAGAATATCCTTTTCCACTTGAAGGTTTCCCCTACATGGGAAGCATTCCCATAAGTGTTTATTGAGATTTTCCACTTAATTATTTGACTTTAGCACAATTGGTCTCAGGTACACCTAGTGTCTCATTGCTTTATCATAACCTTGTTTGGGCGTCTGGTGCTATGCCTACCATAGGTCCATTCATTCAGAACCCGATCTCCCAATAGATGGTGATTTCTCCAATTACTTTAGCCCTGGTGCGACCCACCGTTCTGAATCCTCTTGTTTCATTGGTTCAAGTAACCTGTCCAGTTCAACCAATGATCTCAAGTCATGTCTCTACCAGTTCGTCAATCTCTCCAACAAATGGACAGGATGTGCCGCCTGTGGGGCAGAACCCAAATGTTTCTATGGTGTCATGCACAACCAACTTGAGTGGCTCACAAACTCACATGGTTGGGATGAACCAACCTTCCTTTGGTGTTATTCAACACCCTTCTGGTCTTACTGGATCAAGCAATGTCCAGTATCAATAGGTCCAAAATCCCATTGGTCCATCTAGGTCAAGCAATTTCCAGTATCAGCAGCCTTATGAGGCTTAGGTTCAGTACCAAACTCATTATGTTCCATATGGTTCTCAAGGAATGGTCAATCCGACTTATGTTCTTCGCCTTGGACAATATGTTCAACCTGGTCCATCCACCTTTCCCGGTGGCTATGGCTAGATATAGTTCAGAAATTTTTAAGCTATCAATACGGGACCTGTTCAAGTACCCTTGCAGCAGCAAGGACAACCTCTGTAGCAACAAGGGCAACCTTTGTGACAGCAAGGGCCATCCATGCAGCAGTTGGGGCTGCCACAACAAGGACAACTGCAACAGCCATAGGGTCAACCCTTGCAACAGTTGCAGCAAACTGTGTAGCCTCAGATGTAGTATGTTAAGAAAACCTTCTAGCCTATGTCTTCACAAGGCCAACCTCTGCAGCCGCAGGACAACCTTTGTAGCCGCAAGGTCAACCCTTGCAGTAGCATGGCCAACCCGGGCAACAACAACCCTTGTACTCATATCAACAGGGGAAACCCTTGCAAGGAGAAGGTCAGGGTCAAGTCCTGCAGCAGTAGGCCCAAAATCCTAATGTCCAAGGGCATAAAGTGCAAAATCCTTATGTACAAGGGTAGAAGGTCTTAAATCCATATGTCTAGGGGCAACAGGCTTAGAACCCATATGTCTAAGGACAGCAGGTGCAACATCCATATGTCCATGGTCAACAGGCTCAACAACCTATGGTTGGACAGTTGCAAAGCTTTGAAGGTTAAAATCCACCTTACGGGCAAGGTAACCCACAATGGGGGTAAACTCAAATGCCCTATGGTCAAAACCCTCCACTATGGGGAGAAAATCCTTACCAGTAGGGATGGGCTCCTCCAGTTGGACCCGCTTATTGACCTCCAATGCATTTTAATACTGAATTGTTGTTCTTGGCTACACTAGAGTTGCCAGATGTGTCTCGACTCACGAATGATCCAATTCTTCATTTGCCATACTAGCCTCCAGTCCATTCCAAGATTCTGAGTGATTGTTCTAAGTTTGAACGAAAATAAAAAGAGGATCCACAAGCCCATGTGATGACATATCACCTCTCGTGCTCCTCAAATTTTTACGTTGATGATTCCATTCGTCTTCATCTTTTCCAACGAACTCTTACAGGTGCTACAGCTAAATGGTATATCAAGCTACCTTGAAATACCTATCATAACTTTAACACTCTCGCCATGGCCTTTCTCACACATTTCCAATTACCAGTTCGCTATGAAACCGACATCCACCTACTAATATCACTCAAGCAAGAAACTGTGGCCCATATCTATGATCATATCCATGAATGGAGGCGTAGGCGTCGCCTGATTAAGTTTGAGATTGCTGATTAGTTGTTGATTGAATGGTTCACCAAATCCTTTGTCAACAAAATTGCTGAGGACATAACTATGGGAGGATGTGTCACCAAGGAACAAGCTATCGCGCGTGCCCAGTATCTAGACCTTGTCTATTCACAATGTGGCACGTTATATGACGTGTTACCTGATGCACCCAGACCATCATCTGATCTGACGTCATCTAAGTCTCCTGCTACACCTCCTGTCGATGGAGTATTTGGATCAATGACACATACCCTTGCAAAATATTCTTCCAAACAGAAGTCGGTCTCCAACACTGCTTCCAATGAGTCTTCTCATAATTCACCTACCCTTGGTAAAACCTCAGAGGTCCACATTGTTCAGTCTACCACAGTGGACAAATCCTCGAAAGGTAAGAAGAAAGTCAAAGGCAAGGGTAAAGCTAATGCCCCAAAATAGGGTCCTCCTAAGTTGCCTGCTGGTGATGCATCTGAATGGAAGCCTAAGTATCCGTGCCTCATTTGTGAGGAGGATCACTATACCCAGGATTGTCCCAGACGATTCGAAGTTAGTCGTTTGCTCAAAGGGACCCTAGCTATCCTAAAAGATCCATTTCCATCCCAGCAAACCCAAATGGTAGACCAGCCTCAATCATCTACTTCCTTAGGTTCACAGGTGTTCATGATGAGTACGCCTATCAATTTGGCTACTAGATAAAAAGATTATCAAACTCCTACCCCGGTAGTAGAGAAAGAAAAATAAGCTACCCCTTCTTCTTCTACCCTGTCAAGTTCTGGTCCTCTTCATATAGAGTGACCTAACCCTGATTCCGCCATTCAACCACCTTCTCGAGGTGTGCTACGAAAGTGCTCGTACAATCATAATGCTTGCGCTGCTCAACACTATAATGTTGTGGAGGATTTGGCTCAAGCGCCATCAGTTATGTATGCTCTTGAGGTACTTCAAAGCTGACCATCTCAATGGAAATCATTACTTTCAGCTATTGGGGGTATTCATCCTGTTGATTCCAGTCTTATATGATTTTATCTAGAAAACCACATTCCGCGTCTTCCTCATCAGATTTCCTTTCTCATTCAGGTAATCATCAATGAGAAAACCATTCATAGGACCGTCATCGATGAAGGTGCCTCTACCTGCATCATGTCAGTCACTTGTTGGAAGGAAATTGGTTCTCCTACTCTGAACTAGTCCCCTAACACTTTGGAAGCTTTCGACGGGTGCGATTCGCGACCATTCGACGTCTTACCCAACCTTGCCATTACTTTGGAGGGCAAGACAATACACATTGAAGTAGAGATCGTTGACGCTAATCTCAATTATAATATTCTACTTGGACGGAGTTGGACCCATGCCATGCATGTTGTAGCCTCCTCCCTATTCTGCATGATTCGTTTTCCCCATCAAGGGAAGATAGTCACAGTCGACCAAGTGCCCTTCTTTGCCTCTTCCTCCTTAGATGGCAATGTTTCGTATGTCAAGCACACCGGTGCTCCTTATGAGAGTGTGGGGGAATTTTTTTTAAAATATCCTGCTTTGATGGGAATTTTTTCACTCCCACTTCCTCATGTTGCCTCTATCAACATGATCTCGGTAAAATATGATCCTTGGTTCATACCTTCACTAGATCTTGTTGATACATGGGGCGAGGTTATGCCACTAAATCCAGCCAAAATCAATTACGTGGAAATTGTTTTGGCCTCACCTTCGGTATCCTCTGATCATCCTATGTTGAGTTCATCTCTTGATGTGTATTCTCATTCCCCGTGGCTTGGTTTTGTCTCGACGGTCATGTCTATGTGTATTGAGAAGTTCTCTTCTCCGCTGCCTATTGACATGTCAGTTTCTCCTACCATTGTCAAGATCTTTCAACTGAGGGCACCTTAATCTCTTCACAGATTGAGGTTTTTTCTCCCTCCCCAAGTTTTTACTGATTGTCCATTATTGCAATGGGGTTGTCATTTCAAACGTAACCCTACCTCACCTAGGAGGCATGGGGGTACAACCTTATATGAGTTATACTCTATTATTTGGCTGAGTCGATGCTTACACGTCTTGTCAACGGTAAAAATCGGACATTCACATTTGTTGATTGATTACCCAAGTTCGAGCATGGACTCTCTCACAAAGTACTATGCTTAGGTCATCTTGCATGGTTACTTTTGTACAATAGTGTGTCATTAATTTTTGTACAATGTGGTTTGGTGTGTTATTTTGTAAGAAGCTTTTCTGCTTATTATTAGATGTCGGTGTTACCTCACGTCGGTTTCATTGATGGTGCTTACCGTAGTACTTAGAATCTATCATCCACGACATGGGCGATATATGGTCGCCATGGTGAGTTGATTGATCTTCAAGGTATATGTCTAGGTCGAACAACTAATAACATCGATGAGTATAGCGCGATTATCAAATTAGTTTCAAAAGCTATTGCTCTTGGCATATGGGAATTGGTTGTCAACCTTGATTCATAGCATGTTGTTCTTCAACTCAACAAGAAATATTCCGTCAGAAACCCTCAAATATTGAGAATGTATCTACGTATTCGTCTGCTAGAGAGAAATTTTGATTACATTACATATCATCATATTCCTCGATACATGAATACATTAACACATGCATTAGCTAATTATGTGCTGGATAGAAATTTGCGAAACATGTAACAAATCAAAAACAAAAACATTTGTACCATAGTAAGAAAAGATGTACAACATATATATGTGTGTGTGTGTCAGTAATGTTTGTTATACATCAATACCTCAAAAAATAATATGTGTGTTCAAAATACATCGGTGGATCGCAGGCCTTATACATTCGTGGCTCGCAGGCCTCAAAAATATGGAATGCTAGACTTCTGCAGTAAACAACATGATGCTCATGGTAGCATGTAACTGCTCAGACTATGCAAGTCAGCAGTCAGCGGATTTGATCTAACACCCCCACCGTATGCCTCTGGTACTGGCACGAGACATCACCCATCCAAGTGTACTCTGGGATCCCATGGGTCAAACCCTCGAGATTCCATGCAATCTACTCCTCGTTGTCACCTCCCTCTTGATAAGGAGTGACCTCAAATTGCCGAGAAATGAGCCTAGCAATTAGGGACATCCCGGTAGGGCGTTCTGGTCCAACATCTGCATTCATAAAATCGAAGTGTCATGAACACCTATATATTTAAAAAAAACAGTAAAAAACATCAAAAACTAAAAATTATTTGTTTTGACCTCCATCATCAAAATCCTCCCCTTCTGGGAGTAGCATATCTATATCTCTGCGGAAGTCAGTACCACTGTAAGGCCAATCCTCCACTACGATCAACTGTCATCGTAGCCACGAGAAAAAGGTGGGCTTATAGGACATCTATTGCCCCCCCGTGACCCAGGGAATCAACTCGCTCCAACGGACCATCCGTGGGTGTTGAGGCATCAATGGATCTACCTCAGTCAGTTGGTATTGGAATAATGGAACCCACTTCAGGAAGAAGGTCACTATCACAGATCGAAAGAAAAATTTCTTTAGGTGTCCCGCCTTAGCTTTTGATAGCTGGCGCTTCATGTTGATTTTCATTGCTTTTGCGCAGTTAAATGTGGTGGGCGCCATGCAATCAATAGCGTACTGGAACTTTGACTTGTTGGTCTCTTTTGGCGCTTGGGACCTAACCACTCTGTTGATCATCAAAAGTAGCACACTCAACACAAGATCCCGAACGGTCATGATCTTGATCTTGGCACTTTTGGATTTGAGAGCTTCTGGGAAATTTTCGGCAAGTAACATAGTCACGCTTGCCCCAATTGGCCTCGACCCATATAGGTTGACTGGCTCCCCTCTCCAAGACCTTCCTATGATGAAATAAATGTCTGAAGTCTCCAACTCCAGCTCTTGGTCACTGATGATGAAAATTTCCCAATTTATGTCCCAGAGGCTAATCAGGTACCATAGTAACTCAGGTTGGGCCCATATACTTGGTGTAAGAAAGAATTTGAGGAACCCACAATTCCTCAAAGCCTCCAAGCAATTTGGATCGGCTATTGCTTGAGTATCAATATCCTCATGCTCATATTCTTTAAAATCTACCATTTTTTCACAATTTCTTCTTGCAAAAACCATGTAATCAAGTCAATGATCATCCTTGGCCAGAAAAATTTGGGTTCAAACGAATGAATTGAGCAAGAAAAATGTAGATTTTTTCTCACGATGCTGGTGCGACTATTTTAAATATAGTGGTGCCAATGGGGAGGTTGGTATTTTTAACCACCCTTGATCGGTGTGATCCCATGCCTGTAAATCGTGTTGATCAAGGGCAATTTTTTTTTGCCAAAAGCACTCCATGAAACCCAAAAAATGGATAAACATAGGAAAAAAATAGTATGAAAATGGAGCTTAAGATCTTGGCTTTTACTTGCAACTGACGGCTCAGTGAATGACCCCCCAGATCTTGTGCGATTTGCTCCAGAAGAATTAGGGCACCATTGGGTAAAAAACTCTTCACACAAAGGTAAACTAGTAAATGGTAAAAAATAATTACTTTTGCCCCATTTTATTTATTTATTTTCATGAAATATTAGGGTTTTTGAGTATTTTTGACCTATTTTGCCTCAAAACTAGATAATGCCTTTACTTTCCTTGTGCAGCGACAGGTGATGGATTGTCGATGATGGTACTGGAGTCATATTTCAACTCTTTTCTTGACTTGTAAAACTGAAATGAAAATATTACTGAATATTTTTTCCCTTTTTGACTCATTTAAGAGAATAAAAATGGGGGGTCTACTTTCAACTCTTTTCTGACTCTTTAAACATGAAAATATTGTTGAGCTCTTGTTGTTTTAAACTCGTTAAAGGCTACAAAATGTCGTGCACCCAGTATACATTTACCTCTTTTTCAGGTTGGGATGCACTATTTACGAAAAGGGTACGCCTTGACTGAAATGGTCAAGCGGTTCTCTCAAGTATCGTTTTCTACCTTTTCGGGCTCGAGAGACACAAATGTACGAAAAGGGACCATGTAGAGTTTTCTTTTTCGTGTCTTTTTCAAACTCTCTAAACATGAAAATGATATCGAGTTACCCCTTTGTCAGACTCGTTAAAACATTAAACGACATCGGATTTGTTGCCATGATGACTGTGAGCTTCTCCTTTCTAGGGGTCATTAAACTTACTAGGTCGGATTCATCCGAAGGATGAACTTACAGTGCAAGAATATGCTATCCCCTTCAATTTTGCGATAAAAGATAATTGGGGTACCTGCTCGAAATGGTGGGGGAAAATTGGAAATTCTATCAGTTGTGTCGGCAACTCACTCTTGAACATGACACCTTTTGTTTCGTTTCGGGTTGGGATATCCTCCTTTTCATCATTGACCTTCCTGGGTTGGGCCGTTCATTTCTGCCTTCCTTTTGATCTCTGCCACGTTATAATGACTATCGATCCTATGGATCCAAAAGCTTCCAAACTCCAGAATTGTGTCGCTGATATGTTCAAGAGTTAGTTCCTATGTAGTTACACTTACTCTTGATTCTATGTATCATCTGAAATCATTTGGATCCCTTTGTCTCGTGTCAATGATGTGGGATACGTCATGGTCATCCTTCGACACAGTTTCTTCTTGTCGATAATTTAGCTCATTATCCAGGAAGCATGCCGAGAGACTCCCTTCGAGTACCTTAGAGCTTGCATGCCCTAATGGGAAGTTCTTCGCACTCGACAACAAGCTCACATCATTGGATTTCGATCGGGTGGTTTCATGGGTGTTCGACATCAATTCCTTTATTCATATTTCGTAAACTGTGCTGCCAATACCTTGAGAGCCATTGTCATTATTGGTTGTTTCTCTCGTCCTTGTTAATGGTTCACATCATTGACCGGTAATCAAGCGACTTCTTAGAATGTTTGACTTAAACACATTCATTCGCATGTTGGGATTTGTACTTTGATCGGGTCATTTGAAGCGCAAGACCCTGGGTTAAGATTACAAAAGTCCAGGTTGCGAGGCGATGTGACATGGTCATGTCATATACATTTCTCTTTTAGATGGATGGCTGTGACCATACCATGAGTTGTTATATGTGATCCTTCTCATTATTGTATGGCTGCGACCATACCTTGGTTTTGTTATGATCCTTTCTGCTGGATGGCTGCACCCGTGCCTTGGATCCATTTACATGATCATTCTTTGGATGGCTGTGTCCATACCACGATTCATGTATTATTGTTAAGAGTTTTCAGTGATGTATATGTCTCTATGGTTTCTTGCAGGTTTGCCGATGACAGACTTTGTTCCCCGCTTCCACTTGTAAAGCATTTCACACCTCACTCTAGCTCAACCTTCACACTTGAGGGGGCATCGATTACACAAATTTTTGTCATTGTCCTTGTACTCCCCATCTATGATCTTGGAGGACCTCTACAGTGTACCTGACATGCTTTCCTATCATGAAGAAACTCCCATTGTATCCCTCTTCATGAGAAGAAAAATTCCCTTTTGCATCATTTCCCAAAAATCTTCTGTTTATCCCAGTTTACAAGATCGATGCTAATGACCCGTTTCCTCCTCGCACCGATATGCAGGGATTACAACTGTCCCTAGTGCTGATCAGATTGATTGAGACCTTTCTCTGTCATACTAATCTTCTTTTAGAATTTTTTTAAATATGGAGCCGATGCTTCCAGCTCTAGAAGCTTCGTAATGGAAGTCCGGTAAATGGTTATAACGGATGGAGTCGAGGAGGTCAGTTTGGGCTCCTTTCCCCTATTAGGATGGAACTAATCCAAGAGATAAGGCCTTATCCCATGAGAAGAGGAACCATCTCCCCTCCATCCAAGCTTTATAAACCTCTCTTTTTCCCAAGCACAAGCTAGCTTGTAGTCCTAATTAAGTTCTAGCTGAAGTTTTGATTTTGGAGTAGTCAACAATCTACCGATAGTTTGTAGCTTTCTAGTTTGTGTTTAAGGGAGAACTGTGAGTTTGGTTTGGTGTCAAGACTAAAGGGAATAGCCTTGAGAATACCATTGTTGAGGCTATCCATGAGATGCTAGCAGAAGTGTGTGGGAACCTGGATATGTCAGAGGAGAACAAAAACTTTAAGACATTGGTTGTAATATCTTCTTGAACTAATATAGATGCAAATATCGATTGATTTCCTACATGAAATGTCATCTCACATATTTATGGATTAATGTTTCTTGACCTGTTAAGTAGGCTAAATGCAATTTGTATGTTATCATGTTTGTTGTTTGTTGTTGTTTACTTGTTTCAGGTGTTCGAGGGAAGGAAACAAAAGATAGATGGAGAAAGGAAGCAAGATCATCACCAAGCTGAATAGCTTACTAGGAGGTAGGCCCTCTTATTTGATTATAGCTTAAGGAGATCTTCCATAGATTGTTTGTTTGTGGCTAAACCTTCTTTGTTAGGCTAGAGGAATTGTTTGTGTCTGCATTTAGAATTTACCCGCACCACAAAGAGTGAATGGGAGCAGGTTGAAATTGTATACAGGGGATCCTGCATAATGACTATATGACAGTAGGATAGTCTTAGTGCTCCAGGCAGTTGCAAGGGAGCGAGGGACTATAAAATACATTATCTAGTTTGGGGGACAAGGTAGCAACCCGTTTGCATGGAAATTGATGAGGATGCACCAGGTGAAGTTGCACTCAGGACGTTGCGCGAGAGGGAAAGGTACTGCGCAAACCAACAAGAAAATGACCATTGGAGTTACTATTCATGATGGGATGGCCAGAAAGCAGTGAAGAGGAGTGAGGAGGTGGTAATTAAGGCAAAAATATTTGAAGATCTGTTGCTAAAACAACATTTATTAATAGAATTTGGGGGGAACAGTTTGATTTGAATTCAAATCCCGCTATAAATTGCGCATACTGGTCCAACATAGAACACCTTGCGCTCTAAAACTTGCTGGTGCATTTTGCTGACTGTTTCCTATGAGACGAGAATTTTGGGAGGAATTTGTGATGCAACACTCACTTGCGGAATGTTCTACAGAAGAACGAAAATTATTCATTGAGAAAATGACTTCCACTAACCTCAGTGAAGCCCTTAGTTTAGAAGTAGTTGTGTTCGACGCGCCAGGACCGGAAGTATCCAGTATGGAGGCTACACCTGCTCTGTCGATGACACCGAGGTCGCCTAGGCTGAAACAAGTTGTGGCTAAAGAAATACAACCTGCTATGAAAGAAAAGCAACCAGCTGCGATGGAAAAACATAAGAAGCCGGTGCCAGTGTGCATGTCACCAAGAAAGCATACAGAGGCACAACCAAGACAGAAAAAAGACAAGAAACCACAGAAAGTAGTGGATTTAGAGGAAGAGGAGTACCAAGGCATTGAAGAAGTTGATGCTAGGGGCGTTGAGCCCCTCTCTATGCTACCTGAGTACATCCCTCTGTGGAAGGGAAAAACTAGGGTGACCAAGGATCCTGATTCAGGAAAGTTTGGGATATCCACTCCCCTACTACCGGAGTAGATCACATTTGAAGGCCCTAAGCTTGCGCATACCCCTCTATTGAAATTGGAGGATTGGGACATTGTGGATCAAGAAAAATTTCTGGATATGGTGATGAATAAGTATATGACAAAGATATGATGACACGGGAGTTACAAAGCTGGAACCCATGAAGTGGGTCTGTGGCATTGAGTAGTCAGGGCTGTTGAATATGTTATTAGTACCGCAGTACCACTGCTCCCCTATCAATATGGTATGTGTGCACCATATCCTCGCACTGGTGCATAATGGGATTCTGTTGCTAGGGAAGCCTATCCCAATAACATACATGCTAATCCATAGGGTAATAGGGTTGCCCCACAAAGGAGAAAAGGAGCTAGATGACAAGATGAATAAGGAGTATGGTATTATAAAGAAGTCGTGAGGATACTCAATTTTTCCCATACAAGACCAGGTAGTTCAATTCACTTCCTAGATCCTCACGAGAAAAATCATGAGAAAGTGGACGAAGTTCCGACGCCTATTATAGCGCTTTCTACATAGTGCGCGAAGAGTGTGCAATATAATTAGTCAAGGTATCTCTGTCAGGAGTTCCTCGCGAACTACAAAGAAGCCTAGGATGAAAGGAAGCCATTCCATACTTGGTTTCTATTATCAATTGTATTATTTGCATGGATGTTGCCAGAGGATAGCCAATTTCCTCCGTACAATGAAGAATTGCCTGAGGCCATGAGGTTCGCCTTGATTTGGGCTACAAAGGATGTCTCGCGCATACATAAATGAATATTTTCCTGGTCCTATTGGAGATGGACCTTTGGATGGTCATCAATCAGCGGCTGAGGTTGTCCCTAACCTTGTTCGGGCAATCAACAACCTATGTGGAGCTCAAGGCTAATTTTCACAATGTCTTGATCCGTGCGCGAAAGGACCCTGAAGGAACGTGGCATGTACTGTCGTATTTAGTATCCGAGATGGATGTGCAGGAAGTTATTGGGTTTTGGCCATTAGAGTGGTTTGAACCTATGGAATTAGATGCAGGAACCGACAAAGGTGCATAAATCTCTGCTACGCAAAAGTGGAAGGATGCCGCTGAAAAGGCTGCGCGCGCACTAACAGAAGAAAAGAAGAAGGAAGCTGCTAAGGCAGATGCGGAAAATGCTTGAATTGAAAAAGAGTGCACTACTAAATAGAAGGTAGACAAAGAGAAGAAGAAGTTGTAGGAAGGTGACAAATCAACTTCACTCGAAACACAAGAACAAGAGTTGTTAGACCAGGGCACAGGTGGTAATGCAGGGCAGAGCACCCCGCTCATTCTGAAGAAGTGAGGGTAGGAACTGACATGAGGACCACAGAAGAAAAAAAAGTCTGATAAACAGACACATGTCGATCCGATGATATTAATAGAATGTGATCTCGATGAGATCCACGACAAGATACAGGACACCACAAAAAAAGTGCTGCAGCAGTTTGAGAAGTAATACATGTAAACGCTAGGAACCATTTAGAAGGATCTGTGCAAGCTATAGATCTAGGCGAACAAGATTCAATAGGATGTCAGAAAGGTGAGCAACATGCAAATGAGCCTGATGCATGGCTGTAGGACTGTCATGGAGCTTGACTGTCCTTTGGATCTCTGAGTCTTTCCTCTGCTAGAGGGGTAGGTCCGCGTGGAGTCAAACGAGGATCGCGCGGTGCTTCGAACAGTAAAAGATATGGGGCTAAACCTTGCCGCGCTTCCGCTTGAGTCTCTTCATACGCTACATGAGGGGGTTACTGATGAGATAAATATCACAGAACAATGCGCACTCACTTCCGTCAGTGAGTTCAAAGTAAAAAACCAACAACTTTTCTTAGAAAAGACTCAGGCCCTGAAGGAGTAGGAGGAGTTGCAGACACAATGTCAGAACTTGGTCACAGTGATTGAGAAGGCTTGCAAATCCATACCTGAGTTGGGTATACCTGATGATGTAGAGGCTTCAAACAAGGTAAGGAAACTGGCTGCTGCAGTGCATGATTCAAAGAAGAAGGTTGACATGGTGACTTTCGACCTACGGATGTAGATAGCTGAGCTGCAGTTGAAGTTGCAACCTACCACACCGTTGAAGGTTCAGGAACAAAGAGGTGCGATGATTAAAGAATCCATGGCTTAGTTAGATGTCACCATTCAAGGGTGTGAAAAGCTCTTCACTTAGGCATTGGGTCTTTGGGATACATTGCAGGAAGATCCTACGTTGCAATAGTTGAACACAGAAATCAGGGAAGCACAACAATAGTATGATGAGATCAATATGATAGCATGGACATTGGAAATAGTCCAGTGATTCACGCACTTACAGGAAGGAAAAAAATCACTACAGATACATGAATTGCGGAAGAAGAAGTCATTGCTCAGTGCATGGATTGAGCCTTCAACAAAGAAAGCCAACCAGTTTTCACAATACAGTTATGAGAAGTTGAAGGCAATGAAGCAGATAAAGAGGACTATGCAACTGGAATTAGAGGGGCCAACCACTGAGAAACTGGTCCAAGAAGTACAACAAGCAGCAGAGCAGAGTACTGCAGAGCTTTAGGTGCTGATCATGGCATTCAACAAACTTCGCTAAAAAGTGGAACAACCAGCTGAGTGACTCGAGGGTGAGTCACGATATTTGTGTTGGGGGCTTGTTGGGATGGGGTCTCCTGGATCAGTTTGGGGTTAGTTAATCCAAATTTTGTATACAGTTTTGTAAAGGATGTAAAGTATCTGCAATATGTGGATGCAGAGCATGTAGATGAATAAGAGTCAAAGGGGCTTAGCCCATTGTTTTAAGTAAATTTTTGAGTTGGTTTTGAGATTCACCCATGGTCTGTGAACCATGGCATTGTTTTGAAAAGTTTATAAATAGTCGAGTCTTAGCGAATCTTAGGAGAAATTACAAGTTTTGATAGAGATTTGGGTTCATTGAAGTGTTTTGGGCAGGAGCTAAGGCAGGAAGGCTCTACTTCCTACGCTTAGGTAGAGAAGGGAAGGCTCTGCAGTTGAGTGCACAGAGGCCTAGGTAGAGTCTGTTGCTGAATGCACAGACCCCTGCAGGTGTGTGCATAGGGTAGTTTGAGTCTGTAATCAGTGAATTGAAGATCAATAAAGACAATTTTCCAAAGAATTACTAAGTATTTCTGTTTGTATATGTTTATGTTATATGCCACCAATGGATGCCATGTTTTATGAAATAATGATTGAATGCTACATGAATTTATTGAATATTTCTTAATAATGCATGAAATGAACGTTTAGCCACTTTCGCGAAGCTTTAGTTCATTTCTCTTATGTTTTCTGACGAATAAGGTAGATGTACGCAAACTCCAACCTAGGGTTACTTTTTGATGCGCGTAAGTAGGTAAATCGATTGTTAAAGGTCCGCAAGGACTGGTCGTGGACCTTCACGAAAGTCTGAAGGACACTTTAACTGAGATGTAGTAACGTGCCCTAGAATTCTATCGATCTGTGCAGAGGAAGATCCAAGGCACTGGAAGACATCACACTAGTCTCTGGATGTAGAAACTTGGTTCTTGCATCCCCCAATACTGCTTCGGGTGAGACTGCAGCCTGCACTATGTGGGTTGTTGCCGAAAGGGCCAGTATTGTAGGGTTTTGTTGGTTGGTGCAACTAACTCTAAACCTGGGTCAGGACCCCCTAAGCCAACAATTAATCTCATAAATGTAGCTGGTGCCTTACATAGGCCAAATGGAATAACTAACCACTCATACAAACCTTGCCTGGTTTTGAAGGCGATCTTCCATGTATCTTATTCTTTGACTTGAGCCTGGTGATATCCAGACTTCAAGTCCATCTTGGTGAAATAATTTGTTTGCTCTAGCTGATCTAGCAGTTCATCTATCCTAGGTAGGGGGTATCTCTTATTTAGCATGATTTTATTCAATGCCCTGTAGTCTATACACATCTGCCAAGTACCATCCTTCTTTTACACAATGATGATGGGTGAAACACATAGTGATGTAATTGGTCGAATGACACCTTGTTCCAACAGCTGCTGCAACTGTTTCTTCACCTCACTTGCTTCAATAACAAACTACCTGTACAACCCAATATTTGGCAATGAGGAGTTTGAAAATAGCTGGATCTCGGGCTCCAGTTCTCTCCTAGGGGGTAGCCCTTTAGGTTGTCGGAACATGTCCTTGTATGCATGTAACAACTCCTCCAATTATTGTTTTTTTTTTTTAGTACACCCCTCTAGGGATGCCTTGTCTCTTATTGACTCCTCTACAGACTGATTTTCTCTTAAAAACAATAAAACATACTTCTTGCTAGAATTGGTAAATTTATTGGCTTGGTTGGAACTTACAAGTGAAATTTTTGACTTGCCTTTGTGTGCGTTGATGATGAATTATTTTACATCCTTGATGAGACGGTACTGATTATCTCTCCTAATGAATATTGCATCACACATGTACATGTATGGAATCACAAACATGACTCCACATACATTAAGGGGAATCACATCCAGATCTACTTCATCAATAAAATAAACACTGATAACAAATCTAATTTTACACTATTTTGTTCCCTTTAGCTCTGCATCCTTATGTACTGATCAGGTGCTCAAAATTAGGCTCAAAACTCAAATTATTAGAATCTTGATAAACTTATCTTTAGATCAAAGTTCTCTTCATTTTGATTCCAACAATGTGAATGACACTCGATTCCAAGCTCGTATGAAGAAGTTAGAGAAAGTCAAAGTTCAGGTTTGACTTAGACAGATGGCAAGAAAAGATGATGTGGCAAGGCCCTTTAGCGAATGGGGAAGTGCCAAGTGGCAAGCCACCATTGGTTGCTGCATTTCAAAAATTGCATACTACATGTGGGTCATGTTAAAGAATCGGCCCCAAGCAAGTCAAGGTTGTGATGCGATAAATCGCAATCGCACTTCGCAACAAGGAAGGAATTTCAGAAATTGGCCCCCAGCGTTGCCAGGTTGTGATGTGATAATCACAATCGCACACCACAGAAGGCAGAGTCTCGCATTGTGTTACTTGTCAGTTCTCCGCTGATTGCAATTTGCAAAAGGATCCCGGATGCGATGTAATTAAGGGTTATAGTTAATAGTACTGTTGGGTCTTCCCTATTATAATCGCACATCACCCCACCGCATTCACAGGCCATAAGATGGTCAGTTTTCCACCGATTGCAATTTACAATGGGACAGTTGGTACCAATAGGTTATGGACCACCGCACAGTGAAATTTTTGTTTAGTTAGCGCTTTTTGGAGCTATTTTGTAGGATCATTCCGAATTTGGAGCAATTTGTTGATCGAATCGTGGGAAAACTAGGATAGGTCATAAATTCTTTAGTTTTCCACCAAATTGGATGCAAAAAGAGGCTGGATAGCCATTTTTGGACATTCTAGAACTGATTGGAGTAGATTTTAGAAGCATTTGAGCATTATAAACACACAATTTTACAATTTTGAGCATAATAGAGAGGCTAAAGCCATTGGAAGCTGGACCAAGGAGACGTAGTCCAGGAGGGTTGAACTCCTTTATCATTTGCTTGTTGCAATGTGTTTTTGATGATGTTCTGTACATGTTTAAGCTGTTGTTCAGTCTCTTATTTATGTTAAATTTCTCATTAAATTAACATAAAAACTCATCATTTCACTTGCAAAAATTCATGAATACTTAAGCACAATGAAATAAT
Source organism: Pinus tabuliformis (assembly GCA_031772625.1). Taxonomy (NCBI): domain Eukaryota; kingdom Viridiplantae; phylum Streptophyta; class Pinopsida; order Pinales; family Pinaceae; genus Pinus; species Pinus tabuliformis. Next base: position 311,494,190 of record CM062810.1, on the reverse strand, counting down.
TTTGTTTTCTAATTTGAGGAGGATCTTAGCAAAGTAATATAATATTCTAAACCAGATCATTTTGGTATTAGAGCCCTAGGTTTTCTTTGGGAAAGAAGGATTTAACTGTTTTCAAGTTTATGTCATGCTTACAAGGTTAAAACTCAAAAGAGGAGAAGGGAAGCTAGTTGGAAGCCCTGAAGTTGTGTCAAGGGGAAGGAGAACAAGGTTGCCACAATCTCCAACACTAGTTCAACCTCGAGTTGTAGTTGAGACTCCAGAGATCATGTCCCATGAAGGAGAACCTACAAACATGATAGAAGATGAGAAGACCTTCAGAAAGACTTTCTTTGATATGACAAAGATGTTGAAGGTCCTCTATGAAGAGAGGAATAACATGTTGCAAGGGGAAAGTTCCAAACCTCCCAAAGGATAATATTCTTCAGGAGGAGGTAATGGAAAAGGAGGTAATGGAAAAGGAGGTAATAGAAATGGAGACAAATCTCCACCCTCTCCACCATCTTCTTCATATTCTTCTTCACAAGCATGTTCACCCTTTTCCACTAACACAACCCTTACTCATACTCATCGTCATACTTCAAAAGGAACTGGTAAATCACCATTTTTAAAACTTGACGTTAATTTCGAGTTTCCAATGTATAATGGTGAAGTGAATGCAGAGAAGCTTGATAATTGGATTTGTCACTTGGAGGTCTATTGCAGGATTGAAAACCTTCAAGAGGTTGACATAAATATTCAGTTAGCTTCCTTGAGGATGGAGGGTGCATCAATAGTATGGTGGGAATCAAAGATGCAAGAGGATATTAAAAAACATGGTAAGATCTCAATTTCTTGGAATGATTTCATTGCTGCAATCAAAAGACAATTCTACCCTCTAGCTTATATCCAGAAATCCATCATGACTTGGCAAAAATTTAGACAAATTAAAGGTGAAAATGTGCAAGATTACACCCAAAAATTCAGAAAAAGGTCTTTGATGTTAGGTGTAGATTTGCAATCACAGGACACATTGCTGAAGTACATAGGGGGTTTACATAGTTATCTTAGGCATACTACCTTAATGTTTAACCCCAATAATCTAGATGATGTGTTTTTGCAAGCCATTCATCTTGAGGCAAGAGGGAAAAACACCCCAAAAGAAGGTAGTAAAAAGCCATTTAAGGGTAAAGAGAAAGAAAAGGGTTTCATGGGAAAGAAATATGCATCCATTAAAAAGGAAGGAGAGCAAAAAATATGTAAACATTGTTATAGAGAGGGTCACAATGAAGCTCATTGTTGGAAGCTTCATCCCGAAATGAAACCAAAGAAATTCAACAACAAAGCAAAAGAAAAGATAACTACCATCATTCAAGAGGATGGATCCGATTTGGGTGATGAAGCTAAAATCACAACCATGGGGTTAAAAGGAAAAGAATCCATTGCCAGTGGTAGTCCTTCAGACTCGCAAAACGAAATTCTAAATGAAAAGAGGAGAATATAATTTTTTCACATAAGGGTGATCTCAAAACACAACAAGATTGATACCCTTTTCGATAGTGGCTCTCAAGCCAATCTTATCTCTGAAAACATTGTCAAAAATTTAAACTTGGAAACCGTTCCACATCATAAACCCTATCCACTTGGATGGGTGTGTGACAATGCATAGTTGCAGGTTACTAGAAAGTGTAAACTGAGATTCACTATTACTGCAAATTTCATAGATGAAGTGGAGCTTGACGTTGTGCCGTTAGATATCTGTGGCATAGTTTTGGGAAGTGTCAGGCGGAAAGAGTCGATAGTGCGGACACAACCAACCTCCCTAGGAGCCTAAGACTCTCTAGTGACAAACAAGACAAATAAGAGCAATCCTTCTCTAAACATGCATTTACTATATAAGAAATCAAGTGTTTAGATCCTACCTGTAATCCAACGCTGTTGTAGCAGTCCAGCCTCACTGATCCGGATGAGCTCCTCCTTCACTTTGAAACCTGCATCCACTAACAATCAAACGATTAAATAGCACTTGATAATCTCATAGAATAAAACATATTTAACACATAGACCAAGGAGTACATGAAATAACTCATAAATAACAAGTTATTGAGAAGAATGGACTCATTTGCATTAATAGGTAACAAAAGGAACAAATACAACCTGAGCCTTGGTGTTGTGCAAGTCCCTCCCAAGGTCCATCAAGAGTTCTCCTTTACTTTGACAAAGCTCACCCACTTCCAAATAGAACAAGCAAAGATGGCAATCTCTCCTCACAAGCTTCTAAATGGGAGTCCTAATTCCAGCAGCATCTACCCTTAGAAATGTATAGCTTCCAACCTCCCCTCCTTCTGGCCCAATGCCTGTATTTATAGTGCTCAAGAGGAAGTTAATCAGGTCCACCATCAATGGGATAATCCCCTCTTTGGATGGGATAGCTCCCTTATTGATGGGATAAGTTCCTCTTTGGTAGGGGTACATGAACCATCTGGAGGCACTCAATACACGTCGAACAACCTTCTAGAATGCTCTAGAAATGACCACAAGTAACTTTTTAAAGATGAAACTTGTGCATTTTAACCTTTATAGGGGGACGCACCTGCCCCTTTACATACAGAGCGTCCAAAGACGCAGCTTTTGTGAACATTGGGTGCGTACCCGCAGGTAAGGTTGAGAGAACCTGCGTACCCAGAGATAAATACATTTATAAAGACTTTCTCTCTTTTTGGAGTTTGACATGGAGATCAGAGGCATAAGACTTGCCTAAGAGGATAGCATGACTGTTGATAGAGCCATACTAACCGTAAATAGTCATGGTGACATTTTTTAGTGTAACAGATTGCCCCCTAAAGTGCGAAGCCTGTAATAGATTAGGGTTTTGTATTATCTAGGAAGGGTGAAGCGCTTTATCATTTCAAGGATTATCTCGTGGAGAGCCTGGTCAGAACCTGCAATTTTCAACACAAAATACATGTATAAGATTATATCATCATTGAGGTAGGCATTCCCATACTCAGATCAAAACTTTAACTAACAGACTAACTACTCTGATACAGGAATGATCTTGCAGTACATCATAATCATAGACTTTTGTAGACACAGTATGGGCGCAACCATCTGTTTATGATTAGTCTACTTAGATAATGAATACAAAACTCCTCGCAGCCTGGATGGTGGAAACTAGATCCAGGGTCTTCATTTCTACTTCCCGAATTGGTACGATTCTAGTCATGCGAATAAATGAGCTGATGTCGAACATGGTAGAAACCACTTGATTACCAGTCGATGATGTAAATTGTTAACAAGTGTGAGAGAGACCACCAGTAATGTCAATGGTTCTCAAAGTACCCAGTACAATCCATGAGATGTGAATGAATGAGTTGATGTCGAACATTTCACGGAATCCTTCGATTGAAAGTCAATGATGTAAACTGACGTCAAAGGCGAGAAACCTGCCATTGATGCATGCAGACTTCAAGGTACTGACGATTTCTAAGTCATCTCTCTAGATAATGTGCTGATGTCGATAGAAAGCGACCCGTTGCAGGCAAGCCCACAACACGAAATCATTGTTCAAGTTGAAGAAATGTTGCTGTAAGGACTGACCCAGGGATGGTCAAATGGATGACAAGTATTTTGCAGATGAAAGTTTTGCTCGCAGACCTCTTGAACACATAACGACACGACAAATGGCTTGGTGATGAATAACTCAAAGTTAATCCTCGGAACCCGGCTGAAGACTTTCAAAGTAGTTTGATCAACTGTGAGGTAAAAGATTTCCCAACCCAGGTGAATGAAAAGTGTCGTGTCCAAGAGTGGTAATAAAGTTTCTTCTGAGACAAAAGATAACAAATAGGCTCATTCTTCTCTCTTTTCCCCCACCATTTCTGGCAAGTACCTCTTTATTTTTAACAAGCTTGAGGAGGATAACATATGCTTGATTATAGGCTCATCCTTCGGATGAGTCCAACCTAGTTTTGATTCGAACCCCAGGAAGGAGTGGTTCGTTCCTGTTTGTAATTGAACAGGTCCTTTACTGTGAAATGTTTAACGAGCCCAGTATAGGAGAAACTCGGCGTTTTTCAATTTTAGAGAGTCTGAAAAACTTAAGAAGACTCCAAGTTGAACTTTTTCGTAGATTTGGGTCCCTCAAGCCCGAAAAAGTGTAAAATAATACCTGGGGGAACCGCTTGATCTTGCGACCAAGGAGTACTTTCATAATTAGTGCCACTGACCTGAAAAGTAAAAAGCGATCAAGGACACGTCGTTTTATTTCCGTATCGAGTTTGAAACGACAAAAACCCGGCAATCTTTTCCTGATTTTACGGTCAGAAAAGAGCTATAAGGGGACCGTCTTTTAATTCCATTTTAACGAGTGTAAAAGAAACGCTCGGCAATCTTTTCATGTTTTGAGAGTCTGAAAAGGGCTTAAAAGAGAACTCTAAGCTTTCACTTTTTCGTAAGTTTTAATGAGTTTGAAAAAATGATAAAAATGTACTCATATGGCCGACTTTCAATTTAATTTACGAGCAGGAAACGACGGAAAGAGCTCGGCATTTTCATTTGTTTTACGAGAATGAAAGATAGCAAAATAATCTCGAGATTTTCATGAGTTTAACGAGTCTTGAAAATAACTGAAATTGACTCGAGATAGGTTTCATTTTTACAAAAGCTTGAAACAGATAAAAACTATGCTTCAAAGGAGTTTCATTTTTACGCAAGCTTGAAACAGAGAGGAAACTGTGCTTGATGCCCCCTAAGCATAACTGCTAGAGCGCATGCCCCCCAGCTTCATTTCATTCAACCAGTTGGATGAAATGAAGGTTGAGTTACGAGATCATTTGAAAGACTCGACCTAAAACTGTAAGAAAATTATGCAAAAAACTGAAATAACTAACCTAAATATATAACTTAACATTTCTGAGATTTAGTCAAACTCTCGATTCAAGTAGAGGAGGATTTGTTTCATTTTTTAACGAGCTTGACACAGGAAAAGAACTATGCTCGGATTCAGTTTCATGTTTACGCAAGCTTGAAACGAAAAACTATGCTTGTTATAAGTTCGCATGCCCCCAGCATAATGACGCAAAACGAGGTACATGCCCCCCAAGCTTCATTGCATTCAAATGAGGCGGACGGAATGAAGCTTTACTTTCAAGATCTTGGAAAGACTTGTGGGAGTTGTTTCATTTTTTAGTGAGGTTGACACAGGAAAAGAACTATCCTCAAAACCCTTGTTTCATTTTTTAAACGAGCTTGACACAAGATAAGGAACTATGCTCATAACTACTCTCTACAATCTACCTAACAAAAAACTTTACTCTAAAAGCCTTGATTCATTTTTAACGAGCTTGACACAAGACAAGGAACTGTGCTCTAAAATCCTTGATTCTTTTTTTAATGAGCTTGAAATGAGACAAGGAACTATGCTCATGACTACGCTCTACAATCTACCTACTTAACCTACCCTTGTTTCATTTTTTAAAGAGCTTGACACAAGACAAGGAACTATGCTCAAGACTCCTTGTTTCATTTTTTAACGAGCTTGACACAAGACAAGGAACTGTGCTCTAGAAGCTCGCATGCCCCCAGCATAACGATGCAAAGCGAGGTACATGCCCCCCAGGCTTCATTGCTTTCAACCAGATGGATGAAAGGAATGAAGGTTTACTTTCAATATTTAACTTGAAAAGGGAGTTGTTTCATTTTTAAGGAGGTTGACACAAGAAAAGAACTATCCTCATACCTGATTCATTTTTTAACGAGGTTGACTCAGTAACAGGAACTATCCTCATACCTGATTCATTTTTTAACGAGGTTGACTCAGTAATAGGAACTATCCTCAAACCTGATTCATTTTTTAACGAGGTTGACTCAGTAACAGGAACTGTCCTCAAAATCCTACTTTCTACAATCTACCTACTTAACCTAAAATCTACCTGATTCATTTTTTAATGAGGTTGACTCAGTAAAAGAACTATCCTCATAACATCCAGTTTCATTTTTTAACGAGGTTGAGACGGGAACAAACTATCCTCGCACTCACTGATTCATTTTTTAACGAGGTTGACACAGTAAAAGGAACTTTCCTCGGACTCCTTGTTTCATTTTTTAACGAGGTTGATACAAGAAAAAACTATCCTCGCTACAGCCTATTTCATTTTTTAACGAGGTTGACACAGGAAAAGAACTGTCCTCGCACTCACTGATCATGGCTTCCAACTGGAAGAAAGACATGTCAATGGACACACCTTGATCATGGCTTCCAAGAGGTCTTCATCAGAAGGAAGAATACTTCTCTGGAAGGAACCCATGTCAAGGGACTCAAATGGGATAAGAACATCGTGTTCAAATAATCCCATAGAGTTTTCCATGTCAATTACCGGATCTAAATCAACAGTGAGAGGCTCACTTACATCGGTAACTGAAAACATGGGACCAGTTGCCACATAATTAACCCGTGGCAGGGTAGATACCACTTTAGAATCAGGAACATTTAGGGGTGTCATATTATTGTTAGTTGAAACAAGACTAGGGAATGAAAGCTGGTCTACAGTCACAATACTGCCATTGTGAGGGAAAGACATCATGCGAAAGAGTGTCGATACGACAGCTTTCATTGCATAGACATAGTCTCGTCCAAGGAGTAAATTGGAATCCAACGGACCTTGAACTACCATAAGATCAATACAGACAGTTTTACCTTCCAAGGTAATAGAAAACTTAGGAAGGATCCCTAAAGGTTCACTAATGGTTCTGTTAAAAGCTTTCAGATTCTGCGTAATAGGTGCAAGCTGAGGGGAACCCAAAGCTTTCCAAACAGTTGAGGATAAAATACTAACAGAAGCACCTTCATCTACCTGAGTACGATGTATGTCCCTACCACCAGCCTTGACAATGATTTGAAAAGGGATGGAGGAAGGAAGACAAGGTTCTGTCAGTCTATTCCAATCAAAGGAAAAGACCTCAGTACTTGGAGGGGGTTCTATAGAAATAGGTGAAATGCCCCCTGGCGTAGAAGAATCTGATGTAACAAGAAGAACCTGAGCGGTATGAAATTCACTCTCTAAAGGGAAAGTGGGATCGACTCTTTGTGAAATTGAATCGACCACTTGATCAACTAATTGATCGTCAACCTGAGTGATATGAGTTTCATTCTCCAATGGGAGAGTGTGATCGACTGTATGTGAAATTGAATCGACCACTCCGTCAGTTGACAGTAGGTTGGGAGAAAGTTTACGGTAACCAGTTGGAAATTCTTGCTTTGGAACAGTAAGGTTTTCCAACAATGTTGAGGCTTCATCCATGTGAGGGCAAATGTGAGTTTGATGACTCCCTTTGCATAACTTACAAGGAAACCTAACTTTACCCTTTTTCCCAGGAACCTGACTATCACTGGTTGATGGATCAACGGAAAATTGATGAGATTTTTCTGACCAGACTTCCAAGACCTTTGGAATACTAGGACAATTGACAAGGAAGTGGTCACCCTTACAAAGCCTGCAAGGGTATTTGGGTTTATGGTGCATGTCGGAATTTTCCTCAACACAACTAACACTTACAGCCATGGTTGGTTGGTTGACTTCTTTCTTATCTTGCTTCTTCTTCTTCTTCTTCTTCTTCTTCCCTTTCTTCTTCTTCTTAGCCTCCTGGTTACTAGCATCAAGGCTTTTACCAGGCGAAGAGGAAGAAATGGAGGAAGAAAAATTAGGCGAAGAAGGTAAAGGGTCAACAGAAGGTTGGTGATGTTGAGATGGTGAACTCTGTTGAGGTGAAGCATCCGGTTGAGATGGAACAATTGGAGTACTTTGGGCCAACGAAGTTGAAAATAACCATATCGGTAATCCTATTGTAAATCCAGGTAATGACAAAGTAGCCATATAAGGAGGACCAACATTTCCAAAGTAAGGAAAAGTACTAGGATTCTCGTTAGGAGGGGTTCCTAGGTTGGTAAATTTCGGAACATTTGCCATTATATTCAACTTCAGTGAATTTTATTAACAATTTATAACTAAAATTAACAATTCACAATTCACACCTAACAATTAAAATTCACAATTCACACCTATGGTCTCTAAAAGTAAAAACAAACAAATTAACACGCGCTATCAAATCTAGGAGTCAAACCACAGACAAACAGTAGCCTTCCGGACCGAAAACACTAGTTGGTGATGAAGCCCAACATCGTCGAATTTAGTACAGAAGTGGCGGGTGGAACAGTTACCCCGGCAACCTGCTTAATGAATAGACTGGACCAAGTTCCTCCACTTTAACCGTCTCGAGTGAAGTGAACCCCCCAGAAAATCCAAGTGAGTCTAGCCGACGTCTGCTCCAGGTACAGTGGGATCTTCCCTCCACCGTCACCTTGGGTAGAACCCTAAAGATAATGGTCACTAAGGTTACCAACAGCAACAAATGTACCTGGGGGAACAGTCTACACTCCGACAGCACGCAAGGGCAGAGTATCAAGCTCAATCCCCTTGCCGGTTCCTTGACAATAATCCAAGGTTTACCGACAAGTGACCCCTGTCTCCTCGACAATGGTTAATCCGAGGTTTACCGTTTGTAATACGTGCGTGTCTGGCGTCGTTCCCAACGAGGGAGGATTGATCCCCTCACTGGTTCGGACACGAGCTCGTGTTTCTCCTTTAAGAGGAGCTTTCCCAGAGTACAAATGAAACAATTGGATTTATCCTACCACAAGATGAGCTACTTGTTTGGTTTTGTTGTCTTGGAGAGTTAATTACTCTCCTACTCCAAGACACTAGCCTGATCTATATTGGTGTTTCAGAGCCCTAGAAATGTAAAAATTACTAGATGAATTTTAATTAAGCGTTGTGTTATTAAGGTTATTATTACTCAAAATGGGTAAATGGATACGAAACCAATGGTGTTATGACCCGACTCAACTGAATGCATTCGAATATGATAATGTAATCTTTTCAATTCGATGAATCCTAACTAAAGTAAGGAGAGAGTTTCCATTCACTTCCGACAATGCAAAAAATTGATCACTAAGAGAAGATATAACAAATTCTCTAATGCACTAATTTCATCAAGAAAAACTAATGCAAATCAATTCCAAACCATTTTTTTATTTTTATTTTTGTGTAAATTCAAATCAAAGAAAACTGATCTAAATCTACGATTGATTTTTCAGAATGTAAACTATGCAATTGTAATCTAAGCACAATCCACTTGAAAAGTATGCAAATGTAATCTATGCACATTTTTCATTCATATTCTGAAAATGAGAATTCTAATTATGCAAATGTGATCTATGCAAAAGAATTCTCAAACACAAGACGATTCTAAAGTGATCTAAGAACCAATCAAGTGCAAGTCGAGAAAATTGGGTGAGAGTTCCAAAGATCAAAAAATAAAAACACTCAAAGGCGATTAACACTCATACTGAGAGAAACCTCTAAGTAATGACCAAAGGAAAACAAATCAAGAATTTCTCAAGAAAGAGACTCAAAACACCCAATTGATGAAAGCTTAGAGTAGGAATGCCAATGAAACAAGCTTGGGTGAAGATCTTTGACAAGAGACTAATGGATCTGGGCAGTAAAAACTAAGAAAAAGCAAAATCTAAGAGAAAAAATGCAAAAAATGGAATTTTCTTAAATTTTAGCAGGGGACGCAGGCAACCCGTTAAGACAGGTGCGGGCCCGCTCTGTGCACATAGCGACAGTGCGTACAGGGACGCACTGTGCAATACTCAGAGGGTGCGTCCTACTGGAAAATTCAAGAAAAACTAAAATGAAACTAACCCTAAGCTAACCCACCCAAAAACAAAGTCACAGAGCCAAAAACCAGAAAAATAAACCAATTTTCTCAGAGCAAAGTTCATACAAAGGAAAAGACTTTCACATCAGTGGATTCCCCAGCGGAGTCGCCAATTTGTCAGGCGGAAAGAGTCGATAGTGCGGACACAACCAACCTCCCTAGGAGCCTAAGACTCTCTAGTGACAAACAAGACAAATAAGAGCAATCCTTCTCTAAACATGCATTTACTATATAAGAAATCAAGTGTTTAGATCCTACCTGTAATCCAACGCTGTTGTAGCAGTCCAGCCTCACTGATCCGGATGAGCTCCTCCTTCACTTTGAAACCTGCATCCACTAACAATCAAACGATTAAATAGCACTTGATAATCTCATAGAATAAAACATATTTAACACATAGACCAAGGAGTACATGAAATAACTCATAAATAACAAGTTATTGAGAAGAATGGACTCATTTGCATTAATAGGTAACAAAAGGAACAAAGACAACCTGAGCCTTGGTGTTGTGCAAGTCCCTCCCAGGGTCCATCAAGAGTTCTCCTTTACTTTGACAAAGCTCACCCACTTCCAAATAGAACAAGCAAAGATGGCAATCTCTCCTCACAAGCTTCTAAATCGGAGTCCTAATTCCAGCAGCATCTACCCTTAGAAATGTATAGCTTCCAACCTCCCCTCCTTCTGGCCCAATGCCTGTATTTATAGTGCTCAAGAGGAAGTTAATCAGGTCCACCATCAATGGGATAATCCCCTCTTTGGATGGGATAGCTCCCTTATTGATGGGATAAGTTCCTCTTTGGTAGGGGTACATGAACCATCTGGAGGCGCTCAATACACGTCGAACAACCTTCTAGAATGCTCTAGAAATGACCACAAGTAACTTTTTAAAGATGAAACTTGCGCATTTTAACCTTTACAGGGGGACGCACCTGCCCCTTTACATACAGAGCGTCCAAAAACGCAACTTTTGTGAACATTGGGTGCGTACCCGCAGGTAAGGTTGAGAGAACCTGCGTACCCAGAGATAAATACATTTATAAAGACTTTCTCTCTTTTTGGAGTTTGACATGGAGAGCAGAGGCATAAGACTTGCCTAAGAGGATAGCATGACTGTTGATAGAGCCATACTAACCGTAAATAGTCATGGTGACATTTTTTAGTGTAACAGGAAGCCCGTACCTTTATGACAGAAAATATATCTTCCATAGACATGAATACAAATATCATTTATTCAAAGGTGGAGGAGAATATATTGTGAGAGCTCATCACAAGAAAATAAATATTTCGCTTGTTAATGTAGGGCAGATGAAAATAATAGTGAATTCGAGCAAGAATTTTGTGCTTCTAATAATCAAACCCAAGGATGATGTTGATAATGAAGCTTTTAAAGGTTGTGATTCAAATTTGAAATCTGAATTGGTTGAGGTAGTTAACCAATATGACGAGATGTTTTAGGAACCAAAGGGATTACCTCCCAAGAGAGGAATCCAACTTGAGATACAGTTTCCGTAAGACTGTCCTCTTCCTAACATTGGCATGTACAGGATGTCAGTGATGGAAAGCGCAAAAAATAAGACACAGATCTAGGGATTGTTGAATAAAAGGATCATTTGACCTTCTCCTTTACCATGTGGTGCACCTATTGTTTTGGCGCCCAAGAAGAATGGTAAGCATTTCCTTGAATGGGATTCAAGAAGTGGTTTTCATCAAAGTAGAGTTGTTGAAGGAGATATATGGAAGACAACATTCAAGAACAAGCAAGGTTTGTTTGAATGACTTGTTATGCTTTTTTGTCTTTTCCATGCTCCTACTAATTTCATGCATATGAAGCAAGATGTATTGAAGCCATTTCTAGACATGATAGTCTAGTTGGATGACATTTTCATTTTCAAAAAAATTTCATTATGAACATGTCATGTATGAGAAAAAAATATTTGATGTCATTTGTCAAGAAAATTTGTTTATGAAGAACTTCTTTGATGTACTTGAGCCATGAAATTAGTTCTTCCAAGCGCGTTCAGGTTCCCAAAGGCTTTTTGGCAGTCTGTGTGGGACGTGGAGAAGGTGAGTTGAAGTTAGACCTCTCCAAGATTGATGTCGTAATAGTTTGTGGTGGTATTGAATCCATTCATGTAGATATAGGTGAAATAATTATACATCCTTGTAAAGCTGTAGACGCCTTTTCTCTGCTCACAATTTACGCAGGCATGCTCAAGATAGTCATTTGGATAAGAGTTTTTTTGGGAGTAGCTCAATGTTGGAGGAGAGATTTTGTTAATTTTTCTTCTATTGTAGCTCATTTTCATTCGTTGGAAGTTGTGGAAAAGGTCTTCCAGTGGGGAGGCAAACAATGAGTAGCATTTGATGCTTTAAAATAAAAGATCAATACAGCTCCAAAACTTGCACCTCTAAACTTGAAAAATTCATTTAAGTTTCAGGTTGATGTATACGACTATGCCATGGGCATAGTATTTATGCAATGTGGTAAGCCCATTTACTTTCATTCAAAAATTTTCAATGGTGAATTGTTTAAGTTGCAGCGACAAAGGCACTTCCATTGGATGGGTTTTCTTCTACTATTCCACTCGGTCAAAAGGTATAAGCGAAAATTTTGTTGATGTACTTTCTAGGCCTATAGTTTGTATAACTACTTTCCTCAAGGATCATCTTGTTTTACATGAAAGTCATGTTCAGAAGAATACATACTTTCAATATTTACATTCAAGCTTGAGTCAAAGGAATCAAGTGGAGGAATTTGTTTACCATTTGCATCATAATGTATTGTATTAGAATGGGGAAATGCCCTTCAGCGAATGGGGAAATGCCAAGTGGTAGACCGCCATTAGCCCACACATTTTGCAAATCACATATCATAGGCAGGTCATGTTAAAGAATCAGTCCAAGCAAGTCAGGGTTGCGATGAAATAAATCACTATCACACTTCACAACAAGGAAGCCATTGTAGAAATCGACCCCCAGCGTACCAAGGTTGCGATACGATAATCACAGTCGCAGATCCAAATCACACACCATAGAAGGTAGAGTCCTGCATTATGTTACCCAAAGGTTCTCTATCGATTGCGATTTGTGAAAGGATCCTGGATGCGATGCGACTAAGGGTTACAATTAATAGTATTGTTGGGTTCGCCATATCATAGTCGCACATTGCCCCGCCGCATTCACAAACCATAAGGTTGCCAATTTTCTGTCAATTACGATTTGCGATGGGACAGTTGGTGCCAAAAGATTATGGACTACTGCACGGTGAAATTTTTGCTCATTTAGCGCTTTTTGGAGCTAAGTTGTAGGATCATGCCAGATTTGGAGCAATTTGTGGAGCGAATAGTGGGAAAAATAGGAGAGGTCCTAACTTCTTTAGTTTTCCACCAAATTGGATGTAAAAAGAGGCTGGATAGCCATTTTTGGACATTCTGGATTGATTGGAGCAGGTTTCAAAAGAATTTGAGCATTGTAAACACAAATGTTTACACTTTTGAGCATAATAGAGAGGCCCAAGCCATTGGAAGATGGATCAAGGAGACATAGGCCAAGAGGGGTGAACTCCTTTATCATGTGCTTGTTGTAATGTGTTTTTGATGATGTTATGTACATGTTTAAACTACTTTTTAGTCTCTTATTTATGTTAAATGTCTCATAAAATTAACATAAAAACTCATCATTTTTCACTTGCAAAAATTAACGAATCCTTAAGCACAATGAGCACATTTTTTTTTCTATTCTGAGGAAGATCTTAACACAATAATCTAATATTCTAAATTAGATGATGTACCCATCCCAAATTCTTGATAAGAACTACTGGAATGAGATTTTCTTGCAATCTTGAGTCAAACAGAGCATCGATCTTTGTCTTCTTGACCTATATCTTTGCATGGAAGAGTTTGGTCATTTCTTTCTCTTCCTGTTGCTGAAGGCTACTCAGATTCACCTCCTTCTGCACTGATGTACATATGATCTTCTCATCCACTTCTGGGCTACTTTCAACCTGGTTTCTCGAATCTATGGCTATGAGATTCTTCTTCTTATTATCTTTATTCTTGTTCTTCAGGTTTAGCTCTGGATGCAACTTCCAACACTTCTCCTCTGGATGGCCACCAATGTTGCAGTGGTTGCTAGGATATTTGCACTGGTGTGCTGTGGTTGCCATCTTTTTATCTTTACCCCATTTTTTCTTCTTCTTCCCATCCTTAGAAGTGTCTTTTTGCTCCTTTTGCTTCGATCTAGTTGATTGATCTCTTTCTAGGCCCATGTTCTTTAGGTATTGTGCTTGTACACAAGCCTCGTCCACTATTTTGGGCTTGAACAACATCACTTTATCACGCAGATGGCGGTGCAGACCCCCCAAATACTTGAGGAGTACATCTAGGTTATTTGAAGAGATACAAAAAATTATAACCATCTTTTTGAATTATGTTGTGTACTCTTGCATGCTTTGGCCAGACTTTTGCCTGAAGTAATGCCACCGGATCCACTGGTCTTCCATGTACCCAATGGGATAAAACTGTGACTTAATGAGGGTTTTTAAATCCTCCCACTTAGTCACTGGATGTTCTCCCTCCAACCTTAGGGTTTCTATGTGGATCTCCCACCAAGTCAGTGGATGGACCTCCAATTTCAGCTGTGCAAATGAGATCTTTTTCCCTTCCTCAATCTGATGGACATTGAAATAAATTTCCAGTTGTTGAAACCAGTGGTTTAGCTTCAGAGCATCGATATCATCTTGGTATGGCTTGATATCGACTTTTGCTTCCACTTTAAACAAGGATTGGTTCATGGCACTCGAATTGGGTTGATCTTTTCCAGGTTCTTTCTTCATCTACTTATCTGCATCTTCCCGATCTCCCGATCCCCTTTCTGATTTGTCCTCTGCATTCAAACCCCCTTCTTCTCCAAATATCCCCAGTTTATTTCTTAGGTCCGCCATGAGGAGGTTTACATTGTGTTTTATATTCGTGACTTGTTCTTTGAGCCGTGAAAACCTCACCTATGTATGATCACGAGGTTTGTTTACAGATTCGTTGCCCATGATTAGGGTTTTACAATTTTAGGCCTTGCCGGTCTAGATCCCTTCAATCTCCAAAAAATACCCAAAGAAACCTGGTCTAATCACCAAATGATCCATAAAATTTTGTGGATATTCCACTGGACAGTTTGTCACAACATATCTGATAATATTATATTAAAAATATGAGATTCTACACTATTACATTTTTATTTAATTTCTAGATATGTAAAATTAACTGTAATTAGTGCATGCATGTAAAATTAAATCAGAAAGAAAGTATATAATGAAAAAATAAGCTCACACACACATAATACATAAGATATTCTCTCTGGGAAACCCTTTCTAGAGAAAACCTAGCTGGACGGTGAGGCCGCTTCACCCTCTTTCTCTGTCTAGAAATATGGTTGTAGATACAAAGAAGTGATGTCTGTGGCCCATGGGTTGCTACAATGCACATATCCTCTCTGTTTGATCTACCTCCTATCTCTACTGGATATCCTTTCTCAACTATGGAGCAAAATTCTCTCGAAAGAATGGAATGCCTCTTCCTCCTAGTGACCCAGTTATAACACAACCCAATAGCCTACTAGTGGTTAAGTTTGACTATATCAACTCTTAACTAGAGTTATAAAATAGAATATTCTACAGTATTTTACATCACAAAAATGTGGCTAGCCCCTTTTTCATGAATAATGGGGGTTGACACAACATCCTTTCGACCTATAGGTGTGAAAATAGGAAGGTCAACTTCTGAGTGGCATAAATTTTGCATACGGACTCCGATTGACACGATTCTTGCGTTGTTGGAAATCTCTCTGTGTATAATAGCTTGAAATGGTGCTAAACTTTATTAGAATTTTTTTACCCCCAAAAAATGTTGTTTGATTCCTTAAAACGCTCGAGGAATATTTCGGATGCCATTTGCCAAACCGGGTCCCGCTGGTAAAAATGGTCCCGTGAGCCGATTCCTCTACTTTTTCCACTCCAAATGCATCGATATGGATGAAAAACAGTATAATGATCCAATTCAGATCATAGTAGGTGGATCTATTTTGAATTATTTTGAAAAGTGGTCCACAAGAAGTTGAAGAAGGAGGTGGGTGTCTCCACTGAGGTTGGTGCCTCAACCATGTTGGAACCTAGAGAAAGTCAAAGATTTATCATCTCTGAGGTTGATATTTAATTAGGGTGTAGCCTATAGTGAGTTGTTTCTTGCACATTTTCAAGGTTAGTGCCTTAATCAGGTTGTAGCCTACTACAAGTAGAAACTTATGTATCTTTGGGATGGGTCCCTCCATCAAGTAGGTTCCTACAAATATATGTAATGAACTGAAGGAGAAGAAGAAGAATTTATGATTTTCTCTAGTATGGGTTTTCAAGTAAAAGATTGTGTCTCCTTGTGTTGATGTGATGGTTTCTTGATGCATTGTTATGATGATGGATTGTTGATGCATTGTTCTATTTATTGATATGATACAAATAGTTATGCTACATTATTACATGATTGTTTATTGATAAAAGTTTTGAAATGCTAAAATTGCTGGCACATTGATTCGCAAGCCCTCTCAGTGTGATATTTGGTCCAACAAGTGGTATCATAGCCAGTTTCCTTTAGGAGTAGTTAACTATTGGAAGGTATATTGAAGGAGATATGTAGAATAAAGGGAAGAATAAGAAGAAGCTACCTCAAAAAATGAAGAGCTACAATCATGTGAGTAGTGTATGTGATCACAACGAAGACTCCTTGTATATACTAATGGATGTTGAAGAATCAAGTATTGCATTTTGTTTCAGTTGTGGTAAAGAAGGACAATATACATTTATGTGTCCATATATTGTTCTATATATGAAGATGATATTCCTCAAATTGATGAGGAAGATGAAATTGAAGCAAAAAATAGACTATGAAGCAGAACTAAAGAGTGTCATAAAGGAACTAAAAGCTTCAATAAGAAGGTTAGTCAATTAGAAGAGAAGCTCCAAGAAAAAGATGTCCTCCAAAAGAAGCATGATCATGACATTAATACTATTAATTCCCAACTTGAATAAGAAAAAATAGTGGATGAAGTATGGCAAAGAGACCACTGTGAAACCCTAAAAGTAGAAAATATCTCCTTGAGAGATAAGCTAGAAAAATTCAACAATTAGATGATGAAGGAAATAAAAAGACATTAGGAACTCTTCGAAATTAGGCACTATGATGATATTTATTTAAAAGTACAGTTGAAAGAATCCAGGAAATATGAAGATGTCTTGGTGAAGCAGCTGGGAGAAAAAGTGCAAGACTCCGAAGAAAAGAATCACAAGATTATTAAATTAGAAGAAGAAATTGGATGCTTAAAGAATGGGGTAAAAGAAGCAAGAAAGAAAGAAGAAATTTTGACAAGTCAACTTAAAGAAAAATATGAGGACTTGAATAAGCTTGGAGTAGAATTTGATGAACAAGAAATAAAATTTGAAGGAGAAATCATCTCCTTGAAATCCCAAATCGAAGAATTTCTTTCATTGAAGGTTGAAGTTGACAAGATCAATTTGATCTTGAAAAGTTTGCAATTATTGAATAACATTTTGGGTAGTTAGAAGTATTCAACCAAAAAAACAAATCTTGGTTATGCAAATAAGTCTCCTTGCAAAAAAGGCTCACACTCATTGTTGCAAAAGGTTGAATTTGAAGACAGAGATGAACAAGGTCACAATGTAAGCATTACTACTCTAGGAAATTGTGTTGAAATTCTCATGATGCCTCATCAAAGAAGTTGCATGGTATCCAAGAACAATGGTCACCCAAGCACATTCATTGCATCTAGCAACAATTTCCTTGAATGATCTAGGTGGATATTGGTGGCCACCCACCTATTCCACCTAGACCCCCTAGTCAGTTTCATCTATTTCCTTGTTTATTTCAACATTTACTATTTTTAGCAGTTTTTCGGGTCGTGAACTTTCGGAGAAGTTTTTACCCCCCTAAACGACATTTTTTTTGGGTTTGATGCAACTCAAAATCAATAGGTAAGGGCTTGTGGTGAAACTTGTAGTACTCAGAGATACCTTTCCAACAAGGTATCGTACATGCCAAACGATGATAATATGACCAAGTTACGACCCCGGGAAGTTGGCTGCATAACTAACCACAACAAGGCCCACAAACTCTTGGCGTTACATCTCCTGGGGTTAGGGTTTTCTCATGTTTTTCAATAATAAATAGGCCCTTGAGCCTCGTTGTAACATAGTTCAGAGACATGTAGCCACCACATCTCTTCTCAGAGATAAGGTACCATCACCCGAGCTATCTTATTTCCATTATGTTTGTAAGCATAGTTCAATACTTTTCTATTAATGAAATGAAGTGTTTTTTTGCTGCATCTCTGTATTTATGATTATATCTGTAAGATTTTGCGTTCCTGTTTTAAGTTCGGGTCATTGAAGGTCCTAAGAAAATGATGAAATAGCCCAATCATGTTCATTTCAATGATTCACATGATGATTCCATGAAGAAGCAAGGTACATTCAAGTCACAAAAAGAAACCAGAATGGAGGAAGGAAATCTCCCATGAAAATTAATATTCATAAAGGATCCACAAGAAATAATGAATACGGTGTTGGAAATTAGAAAATGAATGAGGCTCCTCCAAGTAACAACTTTAGAATATCAAGGTCACCCTATACCTCTAGGTATCAAAATAAGTTCTTTGGTTATTATTTTTCATGTACAAAATTTGGCCACAAAGCACATGACTGTATAGCCAAGAATATGGTTAAGTATAGAGGATATGATCATGTGCCTAGATGAAAGAATGTGGACCAAATTGGAAGAATACCTCAATCATTTTCATCAATGTTAAAGACCAATGTAAATTGTACATATGTCACAATGAAGGACATACAATGCGATATTGTAGAATCAACTTCAGGTGGCACAAGAGAGAGGGAATTCCTATTAATCCAAGGACTAAATTTATAGGATGGTGAAGGAGACAAGAAGAACCATAGTTAGATATGACTCCTTAGATCTATAATACCTTGGTGAAGGCTCTTCAAAATCATTATTTGTTGAGTCAAAACTTGAAGAAGCAATTTTATGCAGGATGATCACGTTGATATGAAGGCTGCATATGGACAGTGACAGGGGGAGATTCTAGATGAAAAGTGATGACGCACACATACATATATTAGTAGATAATAAAAGGCATGTACATGTATAGAATTTTTTCAGGTTCACCATAAAAGACAATCCAAAAGATAAGCCCAAGAAAAACTTAGTCTCAAAGGGAGACTTTATTAGGTCCATTGGAAAGAAGCATTGAAAAGAATTATGTTAGATCAGGTCCACAGGAAAGCAACATGATATTAGGAGGAGATTCTATTAGGCCCATAGGAAAGCAACATGATCTTAGAGGGAGACATTTTTAGGTCCACAAGAAGGTGTAGGAACAATTGGAGAAGCATGAGCATCATGGTCATAGGGGGAGACATTGTCACATTCAGGAACAATTTCTAATTATCGACAAGAACTTAGAGAATGCAAATGTTGTCAAATATGGCATAAAGAAGAAGATAATCTCACAGAAAATCTATAGGATTGTTGGCATTGATGTGTGTTGTTGGATGGCATTGATGTCAACCTGGTAGTATGGGTTGCAGGAGAGTTTGTTAACACTTGTATGTTTGGTTACATGTGAATTGTACATGGTTGATATATTGCATTGGTTTTGACATGCTCACTAACATGGAGATGTGAAGATGGAGATATGATTTGCAGGCGATACATACAAAGTGTGAGTAGAGGATGTCATGTTCCATTGATCATGTTCTTATGATAATCATTGTTGCATGGAGATGGATGGTGGTGTATTGCACTAGTTTTGAGGCCTTCCTATGACGATTAGTTGTGTAGAGGAGGAGTTGGTTATACAATGTTACCAAGGATGTTTCCCATGGTATTTGGTATGGAAGCTAAATTGTTTACCTTAGTATTTGATTGAGCATGATTAAAATATTACCATGGTACAAGTTCCCTTGGTATTGGTATTACCATGGTATAGGTGCCCTTGGTATTGGTATTACCATGGTATAGGTGCCCTTGGTATTGGTATTACCATGGTATTCACACATGGTATTTTGGCTTGTTTCTTTGACAGTTGTATAGGTGCCCTTGGTATTGGTATTGCCATGGTATTCTCACATGGTATTTTGGCTTGTTGCTTTGAAAGTTGTACAAGTTTCCTTGGTATTGGTATTACCATGGTACAAGTGTACTTGGCATTGGTATTAACATGGTATAAGTATGCTTGGTATTGGTATTACCATGGTACAAGTGTACTTGGTATTAGTATTACCATGGTATTTTCCAGTGGTACTTTAGCTTGCATGGTATTTACACTTGGTTTTGGTATTACCCTAGTATCTACCCATGGTATTGGATTCAAGATTGATGAGGATAGTATGCTATATACTTATGTGTTTCTTGTTGAGTTTGGTTGGTTCTTTTGAGAGTGTGAGAGAATGTCATTGAGAGGGATCTGAGAGTGAGTAGATATTGCAGAAACTGCTCACATAGTTTTGTAGAGTTATATCAGAGTGTTGTATGAAGAAATTAGTGATTTTTTTGAGGAGAGAATTAAGATTTTTGTCTTGTAGGTGGCAATAGTCAGAGTGGAGAAGGATTGGAAGCTTATGGTGTATTAGTGTGAAAAAAATTGATGTGATATTTCTCCCCTCTAGGTCATATTTTTGATTGATACTATATATTGAAGAACGATGGTGCTATTGGGTTGCTTATGTTGAGAAGATTGAGAACCTAGTGTGAAATATTCTGAAACGTGGTTCACATGGAGGATGTGAAGGTGTAGATGCTTCAACGTAGACATTGATTTGATAGATCAAGTAGAAGGAACATATTTTTCCTTTCAATAGGAGTTGGATAGTCCAATTGGAGTTGGGAGAGGATCGTTGGTCATGGGGGCTTCTAACATATAGATTTCTGTAGATCTGTGAGAGAAATAGATTTCCTAACTGGTAGGTTCCTGCATATTGTGAAGGAAACCAAGTATTTTGGATTATGGTTGAAAGCTAATCCATGTATAATTTGTTCAACATATTAATAGAAGAATTGAACAACACACCAACAATAGGGTGGTTTTTCTCTCGAAAGGGTGTCCACTAGAAATACTTGTGTCCTTATGTTTTCATGCTTGTGGTGATGTTTTTCTTTTTTATTGTGTTATGAGTTATTGTTTCTTTCATGTTTTGATAAGCTAATATTGTGGATGTGTGTTGCAAATTGATAATCCAACAAAAATATTTTAAATTGATATAAAGGCCATCATTACTGATTCACCCCCCTTCTTAGTAGTGAGCTAGTTTCCAATAAGGATCAAGTTTACACATAATTATGGAAGCATTGGTTTACAACCATGCCCCTTTTCTATTGATGTCAAAGGGGGAAGAATGCATACATTGATGCAAACTTTGATAGAATTTGAGAAAAAGAAGCAAAAAGATTGGAGGAGAGAAAGAAAACTTTAACAAAATAAAGGAAAGAAAGGAGGCATACTTGTAGTCAAACGAGGGGAATCCTCAACACTATGTTAGGGGGAGTTTGATGCATGTCAAGGAGAACTTGGTCTATCGACATCAATGACCATTAATGTTTGGTGGTGTTTCAATCAATGACAAAGGGGGATATTGTTGCACATAGTGTTGTCATTGATGTCAAAGGGGATGACCAAGACAACAACAATATTTTTCATGAGTCAAAGAAAATAGAATGATAGTTATACATATTGCATGTCCTCATCAAGTGAAGTCACATGAGATGGAAAGTTATTGACATTTAACAAGGTTATGATGCTTTGTTGATCTTATAAATAACATGATTGGGTATTCCTTGTTGAGACCTTTTTGATGCTATATCACACTCTGAAAAAATCGTCCCAGATGGTAAGTTATGAAATTTAAAAATAAGCATTAGTTGAGGGCCCAAAACCATAGGGAAAAACCCTCAAATATCAATACGTTAAATAGTGTGAAAATCTCGGGCAGATCCATGGTTCAATGGTTAAGTTAATGACATATAGTGGCTAAATCTGTATGAACCTTAATTTTATTAAAATTCATGTATATATGCACCGATCAGGCGAATGCAATGTTGGGATAAATATTTGACTGATAGGAGATATGTTAACTTACATGATAGTTAATGGGTTCCACCCCACCATGGTTTCCCAATTCCACATTGACACTTGGAACATTGTAATTGGATAGATTTGATGACATAGATTACATGTGGTTACCCTTCCTATTCAACTAGGACGTGATAGCACATTATAGGACATGAAATGGAAACTTGTATGATGTGGTAACAATGTGACATGACACGTTATTAGTTGACATCAACACAGTGGTGTGACACCACTAGGGGCCGCCACATGGAAGGTACATTTGGAAATTTTTTATTGGAAAAAAATTCAAATATGGGTGACACATGGAACCTCTCATTGGCTACCACATGGCATGATGATGTCATGCTGATGTCATCATGAAAATGTTGGAAATAAGATGAATACTGAGAGGGGGGGTGAATCAATAGTGTCAGAGTTTATACATTTTTAGAAATTTTCTCCACAACGCTAAACAATTAGTAAACCAACATAATACAATATATATGAAATATGTAAATTCAACATAAATTTAACACATCAATGCCATAATAGATATATAGAAAAAACATGCATAAGGAGACAAAAAGTTTTCTAGTGGAAACCCTCAAGGGGAGAAAAACCAGCTTGCTACTGTTGCACTGCTCTAATTTTCTATTATTGTCAAGCAAATGTTTACATAGATAAGCTAGTCACTACCAACTAGGACATATGACCCCAACTACAGTTTGTTGGCAACCAATAGCTAGAAAGCCCCAACTTTTTATCAACTGTTTGTTGGCCACTACAAACAAGAAGACATACTCCTAGCTTGGCAAGCCATCACATGCCAGAGGCCCCAACCTCCTCAACCTCCATGCCAACATCGGTTCAAAACTTTAGCCTGGGCACAATTTGATCTACTCAACATGCATGCAAAAACATCATCTCAAGTCTATAAATTAATCTTTAAAACTCCGTCGATCAATGCTACAAGTGAACACGAAGCATCATTATGCACTATAGCTCTCTTTCTCACGCACACCCTCCAATGTTAACATATTACAATTATAATTTCTTGTCATCACAATTGACCAAATTAAAACATTAATTACCTTCCATTCCTCATTATGACCATATCAAATAAAATAAAATTAATTAACCATTATGTTCTCACACCAAATACCATGGGAAACCATTAAGCTCTAACACCAAATACCATGGGAAAAATCCTTGTTAATTTTATCCAAACACCTGCAACTAATCAAACACACTTAACATTGCATATCCAAACACTTGCATCCAATCAAATACACTCAACACTACATATCCAAACACCCGCAACCAATCAAACATATGCATAACCAAACATCTGCAACTAATCAAACACATGCTACAAGGTTGACATCAATGCCAACCAAACACTGTCGATGCCAACAACAGATGACCAAGGACTCCTAGAGACTTGGTCACAAGGAAAAATCATATGGAATTCGATAAAAAATTTAATGGCATGGTTTGAGTAGTTGGGTTTTAGCAAGGTCATATGATTATGGTTGTATGTTCTAAATGTACAATACTAAATGTGAGCCCATGGTCGACTTTGTTAAGCATCGAGACCATAAGGATTAGTATTTATATGACCTTGTGCTCAAAGATAAAACACCACTTGTGAATATAATTCATTTCTAAGTCTACATGAGCAATATGAGCTTTGTGGTTGGTTGACAAGTTCCAGTTTGTTGCTATGGCTTGGTTTCGATTTCAAAGCTCCTAAGGTGAAGGATGATTTTTTGTATAGAACAGATAAAATTCTATTTTAAGCTCTTTTCATTCAGTTGTGCTATTTTGTTTTGGTTTCATTGTTTGTAGCCATGATTATGATAATGGATCAAGGTTCAATAATAGAGGTCGCTAGTTTGTTCATAAAAATTTTTGAGTGCCAAATATTGCGGCAAAGTTCTATTATACATTGAAAAATGTGTAACTAGGTTCGGTCTTCATAAATATGAAATGTACTTTTGATGCTTATATTTTGTAAAATGAAAGAAAAATCATTATTTGCATTTTTGGAGCATGGGTTTCATGCTCAAGGTATTTTATTTTAGAGGTCAAGCACCCATTGAGTGCTTCTATGGTTTTTCCTAGGTCAAGAAGTCAAAAGGGTCATTGCCATAAGTTGAAGAACCCATTAGGCACATTGTAACTTGTAAAGAAAATTATTTTTGTAATTAAAAGTGTCAAATACCCTTCAAGACCAAGTTGGCCTAGTAGTTGAGAAGTCGTCCTATTTTGAGGAGCCACACCCACCTTAAGAAGCCTATATAAAGGAGGGAACTTGACCTCCTTGAGAGACGAAGGAAGAATTTTTTTGGGATAATTCTATCTCACATGTGCAAAGAAGGAAGGCTAGGGTTTGCTACTTCAAGGTCGAAATTCTCTATTCGCTGAAGAAGGATCAAAGTTGTTGGAAGAAAGGCCTACTATGTCACCTTCTAGCCCCAGGAAAGGAAGCAAAGCAAGTGAAGTTTCTCAGAGGCTTTGAAAGGATAAATTTCGCTCACACGTGTGGATGCAGTAGTAGTTGCCGGGGGCCAAAATTTTCAAACCTATAGTAGAGGCCAAAATTCTGAAGCTAAGGGTTGAAGTTCTGTTGCTGGAAGAGATTTGAATGGGTTTGACTTGGAAAAAGGAAGCACATCATCAAGAGAGGTCAAACTTGGCCTTGGAAGGGTATTGGTCTTGGTATAGAGGTATTGGAAATGGGAAATTGAAGAATCTATAAGAAGAGAAGAGATTTACGGGTTTTCCTCTCAAGAGGAGAGGTTTTGGCCTTAGCTTGCAGCCTATATCCTATGTACTTGTATATTATTCTTCTTCTTGTTTTTGGTATCCATTTGATGATAAACGAACATAATAATAAGAGAAGCTAAAAAGTAAGAAAAGTAAAAAGATATCACAAGCAGTTTTCATAGAAAGAGAAATCATACTAACTACTTCCCTCTAGTTTTCTCAACATGGTATCAGAGCTAAGGTTGGCTAAGGGAATAATGAAGATCTTTATTACACTGAAGAAGCTTCTAAAGAAAATATAGTTACCAATCAAACGAGAACTATTACCTCAAAACGGGTACTCTAGCCCAAAAACCCCCCAAAAACATGGAAAAGAAACCCAATAACGAAAAATTGTGTATGCCAGAACAATGATTTTTTTAGGGTAAATTTTCAACATTTTTTTTAAATGGAAGCAAAAACCATTTTTTTTTGTAAAATGGATGAAAAAACACCCTCAAAAAAATAAGTGTTGATGCTGGAACAAAAAAAAATTGGGTTATAATTTTGACACTTTTTAGCAATGGAATTAAAAATAAAATATGTGGACTATGAAAAGCTGTAAAATTCCAACAATTCTTGGACATGATGTTAAAGATAAAATATCATGTCTCAAATCCTAATAATTGCAACAATTTCCATCCATGTTGTTAAAGATAAAATATCTTGACTCTAAAAAACCCTGAAATTGTAATTGTTTTCAACTATAGCATTAAAGATAAAATATCATGACTTAAAAAACGTTAAAGTCTTGACAATTTTTCAACCATGCAATTAAAACCAAATATTACGACTACATACAAATCTTAAGTTTTCAAAATATTTCAAGCCTGGCATTATGGAAAAATTTTATGACTAAAAAAAATTTAAAAATGAATGTTTGAACGAAAGAGTTATTATACCAAGAATAATTTATTTTTTAAATGCTAAATATATAGCAATTTTAAAATCTTAGCCTAAGACAACTTGATACATTGCAACAAATATTTAAAAACCAACCATCAAATTGACACTTGGTGTAGGTGAACTTGATCCATTGTAATGAAAACTTAAAGACCAACCATCAAATTGACACATTGTGGGCGCAGACTTGATTCATTATAACAAAAATTTTAAAATTAACTATCAAATTGCATATAATGGGATCGGGTTTGTAGGCGAGCATCAACACTAATAAAAACCAAAATAATAAAAATAAAAACAAAAATAATAAATAAATAAAAATGAAA
This sequence comes from Pinus tabuliformis, assembly GCA_031772625.1. NCBI lineage: Eukaryota > Viridiplantae > Streptophyta > Pinopsida > Pinales > Pinaceae > Pinus > Pinus tabuliformis. Next base: position 311,468,211 of record CM062810.1, on the reverse strand, counting down.
AATACAAAAGAAAACAAAAATCCAAATATTGAAAAAAAAAACAATAAAAAAAACAAAAAAAATAATACAAAAGAAAACAAAAATTCAAATATTGTAGAAAAATCAAAAGAGTAAAAAAACACAAAAAATAATACAAAAGAAAACAAAAATTCAAATATTAAAAAAAACAATAAAACAAAATCACAAAAAGTTTTAAAAAATAATAACAAGTAATAAAACATAAAAAAAAAAAATTAAAAACATGACAAAAAAATCAAATATAAAAAATATAGAAAAAATATAAAAGCGTAAAAAAAAATTAAAATTAACCTGTAAAATATATAAATAAATAAAAAATAAAAAAATGAAAAAATTTAAAATATAGGCATAATTTAAGAAAAATAAGATAAAATTAACTTGTAAAAAAAAAAATCAGAAAAAAATAAAAGAAAAAGAAAAAATTTAAAATATAAGCATAATTTAAGAAAAAAATAAAAATTAACCAAAAAAATTAAAAACATTTTTTTTTTCTAAGTAAAATAAAAACTACGTAACTTAAAAAAAAAAAAAAAAATTTAAAAAAAAAAATTAAATTAAAGAAAAAAAACAAAGAAACCCACCCACAGGTGGTATGGCTTATTCTGTGAATCAACCCTGCCACACTTGGGTGGGTTGGGCGAGGAGGTAACTGCATGCAGCGGCCTCAGCCCAACTTGCCTAGGGGTGGCAAGGGTCGATTCCCGGCATTGGACTTGCCAGCCCTTGGGAAGGGTGGGGCGGGGAGGTGGCTACACACAGCCGCCTCCCTGCCCATGCTCGCGACCCACCTCGCCCAAGGGCTGGAAGGGGCGATTTAGGGAATCAATCCTGCCAACCCCTGGGCGAGTTGGGTAGCAGGTTGGGTTGGCCCAACCCGCCCGGGGGTGGTGGTTTTTTTTTTGTGATTTTAGTTTTTAATTGTTTTATTATTTCATTTTTTCTTTGATTTTTTGATTTTAATTTTATAATTTTTTTCAATTATTTATTTATTTATTATTAATAATATATTTTTTTGTTTTTGTTTTTTTAATTATTATTCGATTTTATTTTATTATTTTCTCAACTTAAAGAAGCTTGTTATAGATGTTTTGCTTTGTTTTGGTTAATTTCCAATTTTTTTCTTTAAATTATATGTTATTATTATTTTTTTTAAAATTTATTTTAATTTTTGATATTTTTTAATTTTTGTTTAATTTTTTTAAATTTTTGTTTAATATTTATATTTATATTTATTTTTACAATTTATTTATTTATTTTTTTGTTTTTTGTTTTTTTGTTTTGTTTTGTTTTGTTTTTTTTTTTTAATTTGAGTTTTTTTGACATGTCTTTTTATTTTTTTATTTTTTATGTTTTATTACCAACATGAAAATCACTAAATTTAAAAAAAATGTTCATACTTGATACATAAAAAATTTTAAAGTGTCAAAAATAAGCCCTTTAAAAAAATGTGTTGATGCTACATCAACACTTTTTAAAATCAACATGAAAATCACTAACATTTAAAAAAAAAGTTCATACTTGATACATAAGAAAATTGAAAGTGCCAAAAATATGCTAAAAAAAAAGTGTATTATGAATCGCCAATTTTCAAAATTGGGTGACTTTTTGCAACCTTAAAAAAACGAGTACTAGGTAATTTTCTCGTTTGATCGGTAACTATGTTAGAAGTGTACGAAGGTGGAAATTTAACTTGAGAAGGGCATCAAAGAAGTATGGGATATCCTATTTTATTCTAAGAAGGAAGTGACTAAGACATCGACAAAGGATGAAGGACTATTATCAACACTCAGTGACACATTTCAAGATGAGAATATTTGGGTAATCGATAGTGGAGCATCAAGACATATGATAGGGAAACACAAAAAATAAAGACATTATCAAAAGGAAAGTCCTCTTACTCTGTAGAGATTGGTGACAATAAAAGCTACCCCGTGAGATGAATTGGATCAACTTTTCTTAAGCTGGAGAATGAAGGAAACATTCATCTCAACAATATCTTATTTGTTCTAGGTTTGCAAAAGAATTTACTTTCCATTTAATTTCTAGAAGAAAAAGGTGATAGAGTTTCTTTTATTGATGGAAAGGTTGTAGTATGGGGTAAAAACTCAAGCATAGAAGATGCAAGAATTATAGTCACTGGTGAAGGAAGAATTTATAGATTATTAACTCCCCTCGCTCAATCTTTTGTTCATATTGAAGTTATTCTATCTGAAATTTGGCATAGAATATTTTGTCATCTTAACTACAAAATATTACCAACCCTAAATTCTAAAGTGAATGGCATCCCCGAACTAGAAGAAGATCAAGAAGGAGTATGCAAGGGATGTGCATTGGGTAAGAACACTAAGAGACCATTTGGAAGTAGTGCTTCAAGGTCAAAAGAAATCTTGGACCTTATTCATTCCGATGTCTGTGGTCCTTTGAATCCAAGTTACCTTGGAGGTCATCTATATTATGTCACATTCATAGATGACCATTCAAGGAAAAATTGGGTTTATTTAATGAAATCCAAGAATGTTTTAGAAAATTATATATTACAGAGCAATGGAACACATAAAATATTGCAGAAATATAAACACAGAAAATGCATAAAACAAGAGAGACACAGATATGCGTGGTTCACCCAGTTTTGGCTACATCAATGGAGAAATAGCCAGTCCTTCCTTTTATATTATCCAGCAAACTAAAGAGATACAACCTACAACAGATCTACTGTAATTCCCTCTTTGCTCTTAATCTCCTCTCTCTTCCTCACTCAGAATACAGATCTACATAGACGTAATACAATTCCCTCATATACAGCGAGGGGTTTCCTTCTAGGGCAAAAAACCCTAAATTAAACATAACTTCTACCGTCAGATCTCCGCCTAATGAATAGCCTAGATTGACTACGAAATTACAACATTTTCCAAGCCAGCCCCCCCCTTGGACCCCCCCTGCAACGAGTATTTTATGGGCGGCGTTGCCACCCCATTACAAATTAGGGTCCAATGGGGCGATACCATTGAATACAGAAGATAATCAGGCTCCACACCCAACAATCTCCCACTTGGAGACTGATTATAGCAACTCCATCGCTGCTTCATTTGCTCGACAATGACTCCACTTTGGACCTCGCTGTTTCTCATCTTCTTCATCATACCTGAAGACTAATTGCTTAGTTTCTCGCTGGTTACAACTTTTGTTAACATATCTATAGGATTATGGCTAGTGTGTATCTTTTCCAACTTCAACTGTCCATCTTCCAGTGTTGACAGTATGAAATGGTACTTGAGCTGTATATGTTTAGTCTTTGAATGAAATGCAGAGTTCTTAGCAAGATGTATGGCACTCTGGCTATCACTGTATAACTTGCCCAACTCCTGCTTTTTACCCAATTCATCCAGAAACCTTTGTAACCAAATCATTTCTTTACTAGCCACTGTAGCAGCGACATACTCTGCTTCTATTGTTGAGAGTGCAACAACACTTTGCAGTTTTGAGTCCCAACTGACAGTTGTTCCACCTACAGTAAACACATACCCTATTGTGCTCCTCCTATTATCTCTATCACCTGCCATATCTGCATCAACATATCCCTGTAGAGCCATGTTTGAACCATCAAAGCATAATGCTTGATTTGTGGTACCTCTCAAATACCTGGGAATCCACTTCATCGCCATCCAATGTTCTTTTCCTAGATTGTTCATGTACCTGCTTACAACTCCCACTACATGTGAAATATCAGGCCTTGTGCAGACCATTGCATACATTAAGCTTCCAACTGCTGATGCATATGGAAATTTAGACATATGAGCCATTTCTTCCTGAGTCTTGGGACACTCCTCCTTACTTAATTTGAAATGGCTAGCCAAAGGTATACTAACTAGTTTTTCATTCTGCATATTAAACCTTTTCAACACCTTTTCTATGTACTCACTTTGAGACAATGTTAATTTACGATTCTTCCTATCTCTAGTTATTCTCATACCAAGGATTTGTTTTGCAGCACCCAAATCCTTCATTGCAAATGAGTTCGCCAATTTTCTTTTGAGCACATTTATTTCCTGCATGTTAGAACATGCAACAAGCATGTCATCTACATACAATAACAATATAATATAGCTGCCATCATTTTGCCTTTTGAGATAAACACAATTATCATAGTGACATCTAGTATAACCTTTTTCAGACATAAACCTGTCAATTTTTAGATACCATTGCCTTGGAGCCTATTTTAAGCCGTACAAGCTCTTCTTCAACCTGCAGACTAGTTTCCCCTTCCCTTTTCCTTATATCCTTGTGGTTGCTGCAAATATATCTCTTCCTCCAAATCCCCATGGAGAAAGGTTGTCTTTACATCTAACTGCTCAAGATGCAAATCTTCAGCTACTACTAGACTTAAAATAGTTCTAGTTGAAGTCATTTTCACAACAGGAGAAAATATCTCATCAAAGTCTTTACCCTTTTTCTGTGCAAACCCTTTCACCACAAGTCTAGCTTTATACCGTTTTCTATGTCCATATTTTTCCTTCAACTTATAAACCCATTTATTTTGTAATGTTGTTTTACCTATAGGTAACCTGACTAACTCCCAAGTCTGGTTATGTGCTAAGGAGTCCATCTCTTCTTTCATGGCTTGCTCCCACTTCTTCCTGGTTTCTACTTGCACTGCTTCTTCATAACATTCTGGTTCACTATTGACAACGTGGGGCCTGAATCAAGTTCAACAGTGATTTTAGCCAAGAAAATCCTAGTACTATTGGCCCTTTTGGCAACAGTCCGTGGAGCGTGGACTAAGGTCTCACCCGAAGTAGTATGGGAGGGTGTTGGAACTAGGTTTCCGCACCCTAGGGATGTCTTGATGAGGGTTCTGGAGGTTCGTGATCCTAATCTGTGCACTGCACTGCTCCGCGCAACCTGTACACACCTTCGTATTAATCTAATCCGATCCTTACTGTGCTATTATATTAGTGCTTAACTTAGTCTGTCTGGGACCAATATTCTTATTACTTATTCAACTTCTCGATTAGCGTGAGTAATCGAAAACAATATAAATGCATAAAGATAACCAGAACATAGAAATATAGATCTACCAACAGACGCACAATATTCTGAATCAATATTATCTTTATTAGTACTCAAATTTAGTTACAGACCTGACTCTGCCCTGCGCACTCAGCTACAGGGATCCGTGCACTCAGCTGCAGACTATACTAGGCCTCTGCACACTCAGCTGCAGAGCCTCTACCTACCACTATGACTCAATACCCTTCAGATTCACTTCTATCTTCTAACCATGCCTTCGCATCTATCTGTTACTTCTCAAAAACCCAAGACTGCCTTTACACTTAGAGCCTCGCTCTATTTATACAATCCCATAGTTCGCAGACCATGGGTAGGCCGACACACTTTACATTAAATTACATTATCTTAGGGCGAACAACCCTAGACTCTTGCGCTCCGCACCCGCATTTCACGGGGTGTTTACATTACACTTGACCAAAATTCGGGCTTCAAGCCCCAAAAACATGATATGGGGGGATCTGCTGCCCAACATGCTCCCAACGCAATCATCATGACTCGTCCCGAGTCACTCTACTGATGCGGCGATCTTTGTGTGAATTCCATCCAACTGTGCTTGTGCGGCGTGAAGGTCCGCAATGCACCATGCTGCCGTCATTTGGATCTGCTCCATTTCTGCCTCTGAATCATCTGCGTCTGACCTGATTCTCTACTATAATGTCGAATTCTAGTACCTGTGTTTATAGTTCTGCACCTTTGTCCGGCTTGTCAGGTCACGAAGACTGTGCTTTGGTTGGTTAGTCAGACAGCCGACCCACCCGTGTAGGGATTTAGGCGACTGCCATTTACTCTTCCTGGGAAGGGTTTTCCATTAAGTTTGACTAGCTGGACTGCGCCTCTGTTTGTGACCTCTTTTACCACATATGGTCCCAACCAATGCATTCTAAATTTTATAGGAAATTTTTCGAACTTGCTGTCATACTATAACACTAAATTGTTTACCTTGAATGTGTGCAACTTGATATGGCGATTGTGCCAGGACTTATTGCGTTGTTTCTGTACTTGCTGATGGAATCTCGCCAGAAACCGTTCTTCCAATTGTGCGAGCCTCTCTTCCGAGGCTTCGTGGTCTAACATGCCTGTAAGTGCTGCTATCCGCAAACTGGGTACGATGTATTCCATTGGCATGACTACTTCCGTGCCATAGACTAACCTGAAAGGTGTCTGACCTGTCAATTTTTTGCACGTGGTTCTGTATGCCCATAATACGGCAGGTATGCGCAGGTCCCAGTCGTTTCGCTGCATGTTACATACTTTGGTCAGCGCAGTCTCCAAAATTTTGTTGAATGCTTCTACTGTCCCATTAGCTTGCAGGTGGTACAATGTACTTTTTTGATGATACACCTGGAATTCCTCAGTGAGTGCGCTGATGGTTTCATTCAGGAAGTGCGTCCCACGGTCACTCATTAAAATTTTTGGGCAACCAAACTGTGTCAACACGTTGTCGAACAAAAATTTCGCAGCTATAGCAGCCGTGCAGTCCTTAACCGGCTGTGCTTCCACCCATCAAGTTAGGTATTCTGTCACGGTGATGATGTAGCGTGCACCCGTCTTCCCCTGAGGTTTGATTGGTCCCACAAAGTCGATTGCCCATTTTTCAAATGGCTACAACGTCATCTATGGATTGAGTGGCATCTCATCCCTTCGTGATGGTTTCCCAGTCCTTTGACATATGTCACAGGCCCGACAGTGTGCTTTCGAATCTTGATGTAGGGTTGGCCACCATAGCCCAGCGTGAAGAATCTTCTGTGCTGTCACGCGTCCTGCATAGTGTCCTCCTGCAGCCCCCCCATGTGCTTCCGCAAGGATCTGTCCTCGTTCAAATTTAGGTACATATCTTCACAATATCTCATCGTTTCCCATTTTATGGACTATGCGTGGTTCCCCTGACCCTGTGCACCTAGTGATCAGCTCCTATAGTCCCTTAACTACCTTACTGTCATGCAGCAGTTTCATGCATGTCTCCAAAAAGGTAGTAAGCATAGAAGGATCCATCCCTAGCTCTAGTTGATCCTTACTACTTGAAGTGGAGGCCTCCACGAAGCTCTTCTTAGCTTCCATGAACGTCTCTTTTGCGCGTTCTAAGTCAAACTCAGGTTCCTTTGTAGGAGCCTTCCGAACCCATGTATCTTCCTTGGGCTGCTTCCCCTTATCCTCCCCTATGGCGCATTGCTTCTGAGCACCATGTTCACATTTGGGTCTTATTCACGTGGTTCAGATCTCATCATTTGAATATTTTGGGTCGAAGGAGGCTAGAGTACCCCTTTCTCATGCATTTGTGCGATCAACGTAGGACAATCTACCATTTCATGATCAAACTAAGCACAGTATGAACATGATACTCTTGTAGGGTTGTTACAATCGTGGGCATAGTACCCTAGTCCTTCGCAATTGTAACAAATTAACTGTCTGCGGCCCCTTCCTGGTCCCATTGCTCCTCGTCCTTGACCTCGCCCCTGAAGTCCAGTGCGTGCCATCCCTGCTTCCGGGTCAATGGCTCGTGTCTCTGTCTGCATCCTATATGTTGGGGTTTGATCCATAATTAGCTCGTAGCTGCGAAAAGTACGCTCATCGTGGCCTATTGACCTACAAAAATTACAAAACAACTGTTGGGGAGTCTGTGTATACTTTTGCAACAAATGACAATTATCCATCATGTGTTTTCCTCCTATTTGACAGATCGCGCACCATAACATGGGTGTCACACTTGGCCCTACCTGTGCCTTGGGTCTCAACGACATTGGTCCTCCTCCTACCAAGTAGTTCGTGAATATTGGACAATGGTCCTTGTCATGGCCCTGGCCTTTGCATTTTATGCACCACACTTCCTCGTGTGCCTCTGGCTGCGGTGCCCTATCCTGCTTCAAGATCTGCATTTCCAGGTAGAGATTCTGTAGTTGCACATGGATTTGTTGAAATCCCAGCCCCGGATCCTGTATCGGTGTCTCATGCAACCTCATCGCCATTTCCAACGCTTTGACCTGGGTAGAAAATTTCTGTTGCGAAATCTGTCCTCAGGTGTAGTGTCAGAGATGCCATAAACCATGCGCGATGTTGTGCATCTATGAGCATCATATTAGCCTTGCAGATCGTACTCTTTAGTCACTGATCCAGATCCCAGGGGGTCTCACCTGGAAGTATCGTAATCTCTTTAAACCCAATGATTGACTGTGCCTCTGATTTCGGCCGGCTAAATTCTCTGTTCAGCGTATTTTGGATCTCTGCTATTCTTGCATTTTGGTGATCATTAAAGTACTTGATATACCATGTCAAAGCGCGATCCTGCAGCATGCTCACCAATGTAGCCTTCTTAATTTTTTCATCCGTGACCTGTTGCGCTTCCCACACTGTTCTTACCACGAACCAGAACTAGTTTGGATCCTCATTCCCTACTCCTCTAAATACGGGTAGCTTGATCACGCTCACCATGCTGAACTATGGGGTTGGTGGAGGTGGAGTGGGTGGAGACGGAGGTGAAGCGAGTGGTGGCATGGGTGGGGGTGGTAACTGCAGAATGCGTTGTCTTATCAAATTGACTGCACTTCTTGGAGAGACCCGAGTGAGCTCTTCCTCACTCTCTCGCGAAGGTGAAATTAAGGGACTATTTCCTAATCCCCCGCTACCTTTGTAGATCTTTCCACTCTCCGTCGTTCCAAACATTCACATAACCTGATTTTCACATAACAACATCTTAATCCAGGTATTCAAAGATTTAATGTACTTACCTCAGTGATAAATCCCCCTATTATTTGGTCGAGCCAGTTTTCCACAGCTCGCGCGATCTTATCTTCTGATGCCTCTAGTCCGCACACTAATTCTAGAGTCCACACTATCAGTTGGTCGAGCTTACACCCTCCCTGGATGTCAGCTAACCTCGTGATCCACTCATACAATTCAGAAGGAAAGGATGTGAAGAAGATCTTGTGGATTTCTGTATACACGTAGCAATCTAGCCACCTTTTCTCGGATACCTGCAGAGTTTTGTTTTCCTGTGTCACGAACTCATGAATCTTCTTGTCCAACCACTCTTCAATTTCCTTCTTTGTTGGGTTCCAGTGGCATGACATCAAACATCCCTTAGGCAGATCCCGGTCCCGGCAACAGAACCATTTGTTGGCTACGTGGGGCCTAATCCAGGTTTAGCAGTGAGTTTAGCCAAGCAAATCCCAGTACTATTGGCCCTTTTGGCAACAGTCCGCGGAGCACGGACTGAGGTCTCACCTGAAGTAGTATGGGAGGGTGCTGGAACCAGGTTTCCGCACCTTAGGGATGTCTTGATGAGGGTTCTAGAGGTTCGCGATCCTAATCTGCGCGCTGCGCTGCTCTGCGCAGCTTTCTATTCTTCACAACCCATGCACACCTTCGTATTATTCCGATCTGATCCTTACTGTGCTATTATATTAGTGCTTAACTTAGTTTGTGCGGGCCCAATATTCTTATTACTTATTCAACTTCTAGATTAGTGTGAGTACTTGAAAACAATATAAATGCATAAAGATAACCAGAACATAGAAATATAGATCTACCAATAGACACATAATATTATGAATCAATCTTATCTTTCGTAATACTCAAATTCAGTTACAGACTTGACTCCGCCCTGCGCACTTAGCTGCAGGGGTCCATGCACTCAGCTGTGGACTCTACTAGGCCTCTGTGCACTCAGCTGTAGAGTCTCTACCTACCACTACAACCCAATAGACTTCAGATTCACTTCTATCTTCTAACCATGCCTTCACATCTATCTGTTACTTATCAAAAACTGAAGACTGCCTTTACACTTAGAGCCTCGCTCTATTTATAAGGCCGAAACACTTTACATTAAATTACATTATCTTAGGGCGGACAACCCTAGACTCTTGCGCTTCGTGCTCGCATTTCGCGGGGTGTTTACATTACACTTGACCAAAATTCGAGCTTCAAGCCCCAAAAACATGCTATGGGGGGATTTGCTACCCAACATTCACTAGAATCAGTCAATAGTACATAATATAATGAAGGAGAGTATCGTTCAGGGGGTCTACTTATCCAGGTAGATCTTCTAACACCACTTTCAGGCATTTGAGGTGCTTGTTGCTGTTGTGGTTGTTGTTCTGGCCATTGATCATTATGATTTTTAGGAACCATCACTTTTTCTGTGATCTTATCAAGCACTGTGTATTCGTTGTTTATTTTTCCTGTTTCGTTTCCTGCATCCGATCCTTGTACAAAATCTTTTCATTTAATATGACATCTCTGCTCCTAATGATTTTGTGCTTTTCATAATCATAAAAGCGATAACCAAAATCATTAACACCATATCCAATAAAAGTACATTTCTTTGATTTTGCCTCAAGCTTTGTTCTATTTTCTTTATTAATGTGGACAAAGGCTTCACAACCAATTTTTTTTTTTAAATGAGTAGTTTACCTTTTTACCTGTCCATGCCTCCTCTAGAATACTACCATCCAAGGAACTTGAAGGCCCTCTATTTATTAGATAAAAAATAGTATCTACAACATTTGCCCAAAATTGTAAAGGCAATCCTGCATGAAATCTCATGCACCTTTCATGCTCCATGATTGTCCTGTTCATCCTTTTTGACACACCATTTTCTTGTGGTGTTCCTAGAACTATCTTCTCTCTACAAATTCCATTCTCTGAACATTACCCATCAAACTCTTTGCTGCAATATTCACCTCCATTGTCTGATTTGAGACACTTCAACCTTTTTCTTGTCTCATTTTCAACCAAAGCTTTCCATTTCTTGAAAGTATCAAATACATCAGATTTATTTCAAATACAATAAATCCAAGTTTTTCTCGTTGCATCATCAATAAAAGTAACATAATAACGAGAGCCACCAAGAGATGATACCTGAGTAAGTCCCCATACATTTGTATGCACAAGCTCAAATTTTTCGCTCTTCTTTTCTTTCCCAACTCCGAGGAATATGAATCTCTTCTGTTTTCCATAAACACAATTCTCATAGAATTTTAAATCAACATGCTTCTGACCTGGCAACAAATTTCTTGAGTGAAGAATCTACATCCCCTTCTCACTCATGTGCCCGAGCCTATGATGCCACAATGCCGTATCTTCTCCTATAGAGGTTAAAGAATTAACATAATTAGAAATACCATTGCATAAATACAATGTACAAACCTTTTCTCCTTTTTCTATTACTAAGGATCCTTTAGTGACCTTGCAGGTTTTATATGTAAAAGTAGTCACACAACGTTCACCTCCCAACTTCCCAGTTGAAATAAGATTTTTCTTCAGATCTAGAACATGCCTCACCTCCTAACTGCCCAGTTGAAATAAGATTTTTCTTCAGATCTAGAACATGCCTTACCTCCTTCAATAGCCATTGATTTCCATTCTGCTATTTTATGAAAACTGTACCCATTCCAATGATTTTACAGGGTTTATCATCACCTAATCGAACCTGTCCAAAATTTCCTTGAACATAATCATGAAAATGTTTCCTATCAGGTGTGGCATTTAATGAGGCCCCTGAATCTACCACCCAGGCATCAATAATATTTTCTAAAGAAAGAATCAAAGCATCTTGCAACACATCACCTGTCACATTCGCTTCATGATTGTTTTCTTGCTGCGTGTCTCCTTCTTTTCCCTTCCGAGACTTGCAGTCTTTCTTTAGGTGTCCTTTCTTCCCACATTTCTAGCACACTATCCCTGATTTGGACTTGGATCTACCTTTCCCTGACTTACTGCGATATTCTCGGCTCTTTCCTCTTTCCATTTTTCTTCCCCTAGTCTTTGCAGTCAAAGAATTACCTGATGTCTCACCAGAGCTTTTCCATCGCATTTCCTCGCTAAGGATTGCACCGAAAACATCATCAAACTTTAAAGTACTAGATCCAACGATAGAGTGACTAACAGCCATAACTAAACCATTCCAACTTTCTGGTAATGAGCACAGAAATAACAGAGCCCTAACTTTATCATCAAAAGTTACCCCTACAGAACTTAACTGACTGGTAACTGTATTAAATTCATTTAAATGATCAACAACAGATCCACGTTCTGACATCATATTAAAAATTCTTCATAAGAAATACCTTATTTGAGGCTGAGGGTTTTTCATATAGTTTGGCCAATGTCGACATTAAACCCTCTGTTGTTGTTTCCTTTGAAATATTAAATGCTATTGACGCCGCTAGGCACAGGTGTATTGTTCCAAGTTCCTTTCTGTCGAGAATATCTCATTGTGTCTGTCATACTCATCGGCTTCTTTGCCTTTCCACTTAATGGTTGGTACAAATCTCTCTGATATAGATAATCTTCCATCTGCATCTTCCACAACTGGTAGTTTTGGTCGTTAAATTTTTCGACCCTAAACCTACCATATTCCGCCATTCCTCCCACTCGAACTAGGAACCCTTCTCTGCTACGAGTTTATCAGCCATATAGACCTTCGGATTTGCTATCAGTTGTTAGAAAATTATATATTATAGAGAAATGGAACACATAAAATATTGCAGAAATATAAAAACAGAAAACACATAAAACAAGAGAGACATAGATATACGTGGCTCACCCAGTTTGGGCTATGTCGGCGGAGAAACAACCAGTCCTTCATTTTATATTATGCAACAAACTGAAGAGATACAACTACAGTAGATCCACTGTAATTCCCTCTTCGCTCTCAATCTCCTCTCTCTTCCTCACTCAGAATACAGATCTACATAGACGCAATACAATTCCTTCATATATAGCAAGGGGTTGCCTTCTAGGGCAAAAAACCCTAAATTAAACATAACTTTTACCGTCATATCTCTGCCTAATGAACGACCCATTACAAATTGAGGTCCAATGGGGCGATACCTTTGAATACAGAAGATAATCAGGCTCCACACCCAACAGGATGAAGCATTTATCAAATTTATGTTGAAAATGCAACAAGATGATGGAGCTTAGTGGAAAGGAATCTCCTTCACTAAGTGGGCCTGCAGGCTATTTTTGGCGCAAAGTCTATTTTTAGACTATGTTTATTTTTAGACATATGGATCATGGTCTATGAGTTGCAGGATGCTATTTATGGATGACTGGTCATGTTGGGAAAAATTGATGGACTTCTATTTTTGGTTCACATCGGAGTGATCAGAGCCTATTTTTAGATTTCCAGGCTAAAAATCGAAACAGTCAAATATTATTAGCCCTTAGTAATATTTGGACTCTAAACATTATCTTATTCTCTTGGAGCACTTCAATTCGAGCTACAGATGTGGCACATGTAGCTGACAAAAGGAATCATGTGGTTTCTTATGTGTTAGTTGAGCTATTGCATGGAGGACTTCAGTTAGAAATCATGCATGTGAGTTCTGTGGAGTTGTATGTGGAGTTGATGGAGTTGTGTTCAGTTTAACTTAGTTGAACTAGTTGTATTTAGTCTAACTAAAGAATACACTAGTGATGAGTTGTGTGAATTGATTGTTAATTAATTCACTAATTATTAACTCATAAAGCAACTAAAGAATACATCAGTTAACTCAGTGCATGGACAATTCAACAGAGACAGGTATTAGAGGTAAGTGAAAGGGTGAGTTGTGACTATTAGTTGTGCATGAGATTTGCACTTGCATGGATTGAGTAATGCCAATGAGGATTGCGTAGTGTGGGCCAATATCTAGGAAATTGTAGCTTGTGCTCACGTGATTTCTCTTGTAGATTGCGCAGTGGAGGCAGGCAAAGCAGCGGAGGAGATTTGAACCTGTGACTTGTTCGGATCTGAGCTAGTTTTGTGTGTAACAGGTGGAGATAGTGCTGGATACTTGTGAGGAGTATTGTACTATGTATTGTTACATGTTCTCAATCATTAATATACAGATAGTGTGGGGTTTTCAGTTGTAAGCTTTCCCCGGGATACATACTGTGTTAATGTGTGCATGCGATTGATGTTTCATTGATTTTGATGCTGCTAAATTGATGATTAACGTAGAGGAGGTTATGTATTATGCATGTATTCCGCAATAGTGTATAATCGGGATAATCTCTGTGAATAAGTGTTTATTATTCAAAATTTATACATGGTATCGGAGTCGGTTGATTTGTAGAAAAAGTTCTATAGGATATCAAAGCGAGGATTGATCATCAGATCTATTATTTAGAAAGTGTTTACATTTTATTTCTTCAAGGAGAGTCTGTAATCGGGCCAGGTAGCCTCTGGATTCATCCTTCTTTTGGAAGGTGATATATCCAGTGAATGCCCATACAGTCGATCTTTGTACAAGAAATACTTTGTTCTCACAAATTTTAGATCAGAAGCGATTAAGTTTTGAGCTGGTGGAATGGCGCTCAAGGATAAACTCAGAAACATCTAAGTGTGAGAATGGAGACAGTATGCCCCAGTATCTCACAAAGTTCACCCAATTCCGGGATGAGCTGGGAAGTGTGGGGGTGACTATCGATGATGAGGACTTGGTGAGCTTGGCTCTCCTTGGTGTCACACGGAATGAGTCATTCTTGCGGACAAGACCGACCTCCCTAGGATCTAATGATATCTAGCGACAAGCAAACCAATCAAATTCTATCTTTCTCCAAATATGCAATTTATAAACAAAGGAAAACAAGTGTTTTAGGCCTACCTTGGGTCCAATGCAAGTTTATGGAAGCCTCGCTCCTTTGATCCAAATGTGCTCCCTTGTAGAGAATCTGTAAACACAAACAAGCACACAAATTAAATAGCACCTGAAAAGACAATATAATAAAGCATACTTATCACGATGATCAAGGAATTCATGAAACAAATCACATAAGACAATTTGTTGAGAAAAATGAATCTGATTGTATTAATTTAAATCAAAGAAGAAATTTACAACCTGTGCCTTGATGCTGTACAAGATCCTCCCAGGGTCCAACAAGAAGTCTCCTCTACTTTGACAAGTTTCACTCTCTTCCCAATGAAGCCAAAAGTTATGTGATCTCTCCTCTCAAGCTTAACTAGGAAGTCCCAATTCCACCAGCATTTACCCTCGAAAATGTTTAGCTTCTCACCTCCCTAGCAACCAGCCCAATGCCTTAATTTATAGTGCAATGGAGGGAAATTACTAGGTCCTCCTTCAAAGGGATAAAGCCCTCCTTCAAAGAGATAAGCTCCTCTCATCAAGGGATTAGCTCCTTCACTTTTGGGATGCATGAACCACCTAGGAGCGAACCATCCACGTCAAGATTCCTTCTAGAATCATCTAGAATTAACCCAACATGAGTTTTTAAGAATAAACTTGCGCCTTTTTGACTTTCACAGGGGTCTGCACCCACCCCTTTAGAGGCAGAGTGGGCAGGTCCGCAGGTAACATGAACAGGGGGTGCGGAACCAGAGCTTTATTTATTTTTAAGGTCTTTCTCTCATTTTCAAAGCTTGACATGAAGAGCTGAGGTTTGAGACTTGCTTAGGAGGACAGAATGAATGATGATAGACCCATACTGACTACAAATAGTCATGGTGACAATATTTTGTGTAACAGATTGCCCCCTAAAGTGCGAAGTCTGTAGTAGATGAGGATTTCATTTATCATCTAGGAAGAGTGAAGTACTTTATCATTTTGAGGATCATCTTATGGAGAGCCCGGTTGGAACCTGCAAAAACATTCAATGCAAAATATATATATGAGATCATATCATTGCTGAGGTAGGCATTCCCATACTCAGTTCAAAACTGACTAGAAAACTAACTACTGCTTTGATATAGGAATGATCTTGTAATACATCACAAGTATAGACACATGTAGACACAGTATGGACGCAACCATCTGTTTATGAATAGTCCACTGTATAATGAATACAAAATTCCTCGCAGCCTGGATGGTGGAAACTAGATCCAGGGTCTTCATTTCTACTTCCCGAAATAATACGATTCTAACCATGTGAATGAATGTGTCGAAGTCGAACATGGTAGAAACCACTTGATTACCAGTCAATGATGTAAACTATTAACAAGTGTGAGAGAAACCACCAGTAATGTCAATGGCTCTCAAAGTACTCAGTACAATCCATGAGATGTGAATACATGTGTTGATGTCAAACATGTCATAGAATCCTTTGATCGAAGGTCAATGATGCAACCTATCGTCGAAGGCGAGAAACCTGTCATTGAGGCATGCAGATCCCAAGGTACTGACGATTTCTAGATCATCTTTCTAGATAATGAGCTATAGTCGATAGAAAGCGATCCGTCGTAGGCAAGCCCACAACACGAAATCATAGATCAAGTTCGAAGAAATTTAGTTGCAAGGACTGACTCAGGGATGGTAAAGATGGATGATAGATATTTCACAGATGAATGGCTTATTTGCACTGACCTCTTGAACACATAACAACACAACAGATGGTTTGGTGACAATTGACCCAAAGTTAATACCCAGACCCGCTGAACACTTTCAATATGGTTTGATCAACTGTTAGGCAAAGGATTTCCCAACCCAGGTGAATAAAAGTGTCGTGTTCAAGAGTGGTTACAAAGTATGACAAACAAGCTCATTTTTCTCTCTTTTCCCCCACCATTTCTGGCAAGTACCTCTTTATTTTTGACAAGCTTGAGGAGGATAACATTTGCTTGATTATAAGCTCATCCTTCGGATGAGTCCAAGTTAGTTTAAATTTGAACCCTAAGAAGGAGTGGTCCGTTCCTGTTTGTAATTGAACAGGTCCTTTATTGTTAAATTTTAACGAGTCCAGTATAGGAGAAACTCGGCGTTTTTCAATTTTAGAGAGTGTGAAAAACTTAAGAAAACTCCATGGTTTTCCTATTTCGTAAATTTGTGTCTCCCAAGCCCGAAAAAGTATAAAATAATACTTGAGAGAACCGCTTTATCATTACGACCAAGGAGTACTTTTCATAATTAGTGCCTCTGATCCAAAAAAGTAAAAAAGCGATCAATGACACGTCATTTTATAACCAATATCGAATTTGAAACGACAAAAATCTAGCAATCTTTTCATGTTTTTACGGTCAGAAAAGAGTTGTAAGTGGACCGTATTTTTAGTTCCATTTTAACAAGTTTAAAAAGAAAAACTTGACGATCTTTTCATGTTTTAGGAGTCAGAAAAGAGCTTAAAGGTGACTCTAATGTTTTTTCGTCGAAAATGACCAATTTCGCTTGAAAAATCCGTTATCCTGAACAAAAACTCAAACATTACTCATACCTGTTTAAAATGGATAAAAATGCTTCAAAAGTTACCTCTTTAAAGTGAAACATAAACAAATTAAAAACTCATTTACTCAAAAAACTTATAAAAAGGGCTTTTGTAAATTCATTTTTACCATTTGACTTCAGAGTGAGAAAAGAGAGCTTTTGGGCAGAAACTTCCCGTGAAGATTGTGGAAAATCCATCCGTTGGAATCGAACGCCGTCTCCTCCAGGTAATCTACATCATCCTACTCTTTAATTTCATCCGTTTCAAATTTGTTTTAGGCTTTGATTTCATTTTTTTAAGGGATTTTTAGGTTAGAAAACCGCGTGCGGGGGTCCGCAGGCATAGCACAGGTAACCTGCAGACCCCGACTTTTTCGTAAAAGGAAAAAAGTCAGGGGTCTGCACCTACCGTGAAGGGAAAGTATGAACCCACGCACTGTCTCTAACAGAGAGGGTGCGGTCCCCGCAGCAAGGGTTTTTAAACCTAAATTTCTCAAATTTCACCCAAAATTTTTGCTTTTAGATATTCTAATTCGCCTTTTAATGAATGTAGGATATACATCATACTTGATTGGCGAGAACAGGAGCATGAGGATGTAGATCTCGCCGCAATAAATCATCAACCTTCGATTGATGCATTGAAGGCATGCGGCTTATACAAATTCTGGGCCATAACTGGCATGAGGGCCCAGGTGGACTTTTTGCAGTGGCTGGTAGACAGGTGGAGCATACAGGACCAGTGCTTCTTTATTGGTGGTCACCAGCTCGAAATGGATCCGGAAGACGTTTACTTCGTGACTGGTTTGCCTAAGAGAGGTGAACACTTGACTCTATTCGGGACTAGGTCGGGTGGCCAGTCTATTGATAGCCTCCAGCTAGAGTTTTGCAACGATCAGACTAGAGACAAAGGGATAGATATCAAAACCATATCCCTTCTTGAGCTCAAAGTGATTGCGTTTACTGTTACCAGGCTCTGCGGAAGCGCAGCACTACATATAGCCACTAGATCTGAAATGCGGATGGCAGTAGATTGCTTTCGAGGCACCATATTCAACTGGTGCGATGCTGTGTTGGCTAATATAAAAGGCCAACTGACTAGAGCAAAGAACGGACAACTGAAGACCTTTGGATATGGTGCTTTAGTCATGAGCTTTGGTCTGAAGAGGGTCCCAATGTTGGTCCCACAGCATCTCACTGTCGGAGCTGGACTTCGTCGAGAGCCCAAACTGATGTGTTGGGTTGCAGTTATGGCCCGTCATATTGAGGAGGGGACAGAGGTCATTCGATTCACTCCTGAGTATTTCCATTGGTTGGAGAACCAAGTTTTTTCTATTCAAGACTTTCCTTACGCTGGGGTAGATTATCGTGGTGACCCAGACATGGCTCTTCCACCAGGAGAGCAATGGGATGACTCAGGTAAAATCATTTTCAACATTTTCTAATTTAATTTTTTTGTTTTGTTTTTATCTCGTCCAAAAATTGATAGTAAAAGTTTTAAATGCAAATGTAGGTCCACGGCGACCAGCCACTCTCCAGCCCTATGAGAGGAAACAACCAGTTGCAGCAGCACCAGCCCCACAGGATGAATCCACAGAGAATTTGGCCGAATTGGAGAGTCATCTAGAGCATTTGACAGTATACATTCTAGAGACCAACATAGATGACATTCCTCTTAGGTTATAGCACTATGTGGTTGGGGTCCCAGGACCTTTCAGGAGGTTCCTTTGTAAGGTGGCCCGTACAGTGGTTTCTTATCGAGATCATCACCAGTGATAGGATGATCGCCTGTTGTAGACACATATGACTTTTTTTGCTTTTTGTACTATCATTTTTGCCGATCATAAGGTGTTTTTCAACCTATGATCGAAGACGATGTATATTTGACACACTCTTATGTTATACTATATCACTATTACTGGCTTATCTTGTAAAACATGTTATGGAATGTTTTTAAATTTACTTGTATGATTATTGCAAATGTCCACTTAACATTCGAGAAGAAATTGCATCTGCTAATGTATTTAAATATCTTGGAATATGCTGATATTCAATATAGTCAAATTCACATTCCGAGAGACGAACTCTCAAAAATAATCTCAATAACACTGGATTTCTAATGGCATATACTCTATTAAGCTGTAATACAACGAGTTCAAAATCTAACCTCACTATCAAACTCCGAATCCCAAATGAAATAGATTCAGATAATAACTCAATCACTGCACTATACTCGGCAATGTTGTTCGTTGTTTGACCGAGGCTTACCCCATGCAGAGATACCAACTCGTCAGAGGGTGAATAGATAACCCAAGCTGCGGAAGAAATGTTCCATGTATTACGACAAGCACCATCAGCAAAACCAATGTATGTTTGGAGAGGTGTCGACATCTGCAATATCAAGAGTAAAACCAAGATAAGCAGGAATAATGATGAAAAACACTCTCTAAGCTAAGCACACTTTTTAAAACTAAAACACACCAGCTAGAAAGAAAACTAACCTAACTGAAAATCTCCACACCCAGATTTAAGCATAATACCTCTTCAGGTAAAGACCATTTCTGGGTTTACCTAAAGAGACCCCGTCAAAGTCTACCAATTCATAGGCCCCTTTTGCTAGCTTTCGCTTAACAACATAAGGACCATGCCACATGGGTACGAATTTTCCAGTGCCTAATTTATCATTTTTTTGATCGTACAATAAGACTAGGTCTCCTTCCTAAAAATTTCGAGGGGTAACATTTCGATCATACTGAACTTTAATACGTTTGGCATGAGTTTCGATCGCTAATGCAGCATCACGTCGATTCTCATCTAGCTGAGCCAAGTATAACAAATGTTTTCCTCTTCAGAAGTGGCTGGAAGTAATTCGATGGCCATTTGCAATGACGAGATTTCGCATTCAATGGGTAACACAGCTTCTAGACCATAAACTAGTTGGAAAGGAGTGAATCCAGTTGACGTTTTTACTAAGGTTCGATACGCCCAAAGCGCTGAAAATAGCATGTTATGCCAATTCAACCTATGAATCCCAATGATTCGTCGGATCATGATGACTAGAACTTTGTTGATGGCTTCAACCAGACCATTAGCCTGTGGATAATATGGAGTTGAACTGTCATGACGCAAGCCAAGTTGGTCTGTAAGTTCAGTCATCATAATGTTTCGAAAATGATGCCCATGATCAGTGATAATCACTTGTGGAACACCAAACCTAGCAATTATATGATTGAACATGAAAATCACAACAGTTTTTCCGTTTGCCTCAAATGTAGGCATCGCCTCGGCCCACTTGGTAAAATAATCTACCGCAAGGATGATATATGCATGCCCCCCGGCCGAGTGAGGGTTACATGTAATAAAATTGATACCCCATTTTGCAAAAGGACCGACGGCAATTATAGGGTGGAGAGGAGCAGGTGGAGTGTGCATCTTTCAATAAAAAATTTGGCAGTTGTGGCATTTTCGGATCGCATTAATACAATCTTTAAACAAAGACGGCCAGAAATAGCCAGCGCGCAATATCTTTTGGGCTGTGGCAAACCCAGACATATGACTGCCACACGCTCCAGAGTGACAGTCATTTAGAACCCTTTTAGCTTCCTCATGAGTTAAACAACGTCGAAAAACAGAGTCCGCCCCACGACGATAAAGTGTCTCTCCAATAATTTTGAATTGTTGGGATTGGAATCGTATTTTTCGACGTTCTGACCTTGAAATTTCTGGCCGAAAGGTTTGGATCTGGAGATAAACTATGATATCCCCATACCATGGATCTAAAGTGCTGATTAGAAACAAGGATTTGTCTGCAATGGGCTCCCCCGCCACAGTTTCCGTGTTAGCACGCGGGAAGTCACACATTAACTCCGCAAAAACTAAAGATTTCTTCGACTTAGACTTTTCAAATTCCAAGTCGAACTCCTGCAGGATCACAATCCATTTGGAGTACTTGCCCCCTAGCAATTGTTTGGTCAAAATATAGATCATAGGGTTGCAATAAGAAATTACTGTAGTTTTACGTAGTAAAATGTAATGATGAAAACGTTGGACAACTTGAACAACTGCCAATGCCAATTTCTCCACATGTGAATATTTTAGCTCAGTTGGATTTAAAGTGCGACTAAGGTAATATATCACATGTTCAGTACCGAATTCATCTTCCTGAACTAACACCATTTCAATGGTGGAATGCGAGGCGGCGAGATATAAGTAGTCCTGGTTGTAGTTGGGAAGATGCAATAACGATGCATGGGTCAACGCGTGTTTTAGTGCATCAAAAGATTTATCAGCTATGTCATCCCAAAATAATGGAGTATTCTGTTTCAACAACCGGGTAAAACCATTCAGGAGAGTCTTCCGAAGAGTTGGCATTCCTATCAGGACTCTGTCAATGGTCGGGAGAAATTGCCAGGATGGGAGAGACTTTGGTCAGATCTTGTGCAAGAGGAGATCAGACGGAGCACTAGAGGTAGTTCTTCATCCATGCATGATGAGGAGAACTGTGCCTTAGCGAGTAAGGTGAAGAAGGGGAAGGAGAAGGGTTCTCTTTCCGAATCCAGTTCTTCCAATGTTGGGAAGAAGGTTGACAAATCGAAAGTGTGATGCTTTCCTTGTCATGAGGTGGGCCATTATGCTACTAATTGCCCAAAGAAGAAGTCCAAGAAGGGATCTGGGGAAGGATCTGAAGGTGAGGCACTTGCTTCATAGTTTGAGTGGGATTTCACACTCTTCGCATGCATGGTTTCATCCATGGTGGGAAGTGGTTGGTTTCTTGACAGTGGAGCTTCTTTCCACATGACCGGTGACAAGAGTTTGTTTAGTACTTTGGAGGAGAAAGATCTCCAGATACTCATAGCGATGGGTAATGATGAGAAGTATAGTGTCTCAGGTGTAGGCACGGTTATTTTTCAGAGGGAGCATGGAGCTCGCCTTACCTTGACCGATGTCAAGTATGTACCAGGACTGAAGAGAAACTTGGTGTCGATCGCGATGCTGGAAGACAGAGGCTGTGATGTATTCTTCAGTAAGGGAAAGGTTTTCCGTAGACACATCATCTCTAGACAGGTGAAGCAGATTGGTTCACGGGTCAAGAACCTGTATTCTCTTGAGGTTCAAGATGCATGCAAAGCCTTGAGCAGCGAGGCAACTGATGGAGACTTGGTGGTTTAGAGGGAGCGTATATTACCTCTCAACATGCAGAGCCAGAAGAAGTCTCAGACGATTGTGGAGGAGCCACAATTGGTGCAGCAGCTTCAGGAGGTTGTGGAGTAGCCACAACAAGGGAAGCTGAGAGGAGATCGAGTAGAGACATCTACTCATGCAGAGACCTCCAGTAGGGGGAAACTTCGAGCCAACTGGGCTGAGGGATTGCATGCAGCCATACCTCTAGGTAGGAGGTGAGGTGATGTGGATTGATCGTCCCAAGGAGGAGGGGCAGGATCCTTGAGGTACCCAACCTCTTGGATGAGACCTTGCTATAGGAGCCCCGATGTGGAGTAGCAGGAACTGACTGATTGGGTAGAGACAGATGTGGATGGAGCGGCAGAGAGAGCGACAGTGTAGGGAATCCCAGGACAACGCATAGCTAGCAGGCTGCAGCAATGCGAGAGGCACAAGTGTTTTGCACAGTGCTAGGTGGCATAGAGAAGTGTGCAATGGTGCGAGATGCATGGAGATGTTGCAGTAGCACAGATGTCAGAGAGGGAGCAATTTTCAGCAGCAGGTAGAGCTTCAGCATCAGAGTATGTTCCTAGCCCAACAGAGTGGTCAGTTGGGAGTGTTTTTGTTCCAGGTGTTGTTGGAGCAAGTGGACCGGGCAAATGTGTTGCATGCAGAACATTCAAGATTTGCAGGATAGGGGTTGCAAATTATCCATATCTTGTTGAGAGGGAGTGTTGAAAATGCAACAAGATGATGGAGCTTAGTGGAAAGGAGTCGCCTTCACTAAGTGGGCCCACAGGCTATTTTTGGCGCAAAGTCTATTTTTAGACATATGGATCATGGTCTATGAGTTGCAGGATGCTGTTTATGGATGATTGGTCATGTTGGGAAAAATTTATGGACTTCTATTTTTGGTTCACAGTGGAGTGATCAGAGTCTATTTTTAGACTGCCAAGCTAAAAATAGAAACAGTCAAATATTCTTAGCCCTTAGCAATATTTGGACTCTAAACATTATCTTATTCTCTTGGAGCACTTAAATTCAAGCTATGGATGTGGCACATGCAGCTGAAAAAAGGAATCACGTGGTTTCTTATGTGTTAGTTGAGCTATTGCATGGAGGACTTCAGTTAGAAATCATGCATGTGAGTTCTGTGGAGTTGTATGTGGAGTTGATGGAGTTGTGTTCAGTTTGACTTAGTTGAACTAGTTGTATTTATTCTAACTAAAGTATACACTAGTGATGAGTTGTGTGAATTGATTGTTAATTAATTCACTAATTATTAACTCATAAAGCAACTAAAGAATACATCAGTTAACTCAGTGCATGGACAATTCAATAGAGACAGGTGTTAGAGGTAAGTGAAAGGGTGAGTTGTGACTATCAGTTGTGCATGAGATTTGCACATGCATGGATTGAGTAATGCCAATGAGGATTGCATAGTGTGGGCCAATATATAGGCAATTGTAGCTTGTGCTCACGTGATTTCTCTTGCAGATTGCACAGTGGAGGCAGTCAAAGCAGCGGAGGAGATTTGAACTTGTGACTTGTTCGGATCTGAGCTAGTTTTGTGTGTAATAGGTGGAGATAATGCTGGATACTTGTGAGGAGTATTGTACTATGTATTGTTACATGTTCTCAACCATTAATATACAGATAGTGTGGGGTTTTCAGCTGTAAGCTTTCCTCAGGATACATACTGTGTTAATGTGTGCATGCGATTGATGTTTCATTGATTTTGATGCTGCTAAATTGATGATCAACGTAGAGGAGGTTATGTATTATGCATGTATTCCGCAATAGTGTATAATCGGGATAATCTCTGTGAATAAGTGTTTATTATTCAAAATTTCTACAATTTAAAGGATTCAAAGCTGAAGTAGAGAACCTTACGGAAACGAGAATCAAGATATTAAGGTCTGATAATAGAGGAGAGTACACATCCAAGGAAATTATAACATTTTTTAAGGAGTCTGGGATTAAGAGGGAGCTGATAGTCCCGTACAATCCCGAGCAAAATGGAGTTGCATAATGAAATAATCGGTCCATTGAAGAAAGTGTAAAATCTATGCTACATGATTAATATTTACCAAAATTTCTGTGTGGTGAAATTACGAAGACAACTGTATACATACAAAATAAAAGTCCCCATAGGTCACTAGATAACATGACTACTCAAGAAGCTTTCACTGGGAATAAACAAGCATGGATCATCTCCAAATTTTTAGTTGTCTTGTCTATATTCATATACCAAATGAAAAGAGAAAGAAGTTGGACAATTAGGCATGCAGGGAACATTTTTTGGCTATAGGAATTATTCTAAGGCCTATATGATCTACATGAAAGAAGGACACTAAATAGAAGTCAATTGAGATGTCATATTTGACGAAATTATTGCATTCAAGAAATTGAAGGATATCCCTATGGAATATGATGATGAAGAACTTTTTGGTATTTGAAAAGGAAGTTACTAGGGAGGAAGAAGAATCAAATTATGAAGTTGAAGGTCCCAGTGAACGTATACAACTTGTGATAATCCCCAAGACTAGAAAGAGACCTAACTAGTTGAAATCTACTCTATTAGATGTAGAGGGTCATGAAGCTGCTAAATGCACATTTAGAGAAAGAAAGAAGGCCAAAAGATATTTAGGGTATGCAACATATATGAAAAAGTTAATAGAAGCAAATCCATCCACTTTTGAAGAAGCTGTAAATTATCAAGAATGGAAAGATTCCATGGATGAAGAATATCAATCGATAATGAAGAATGGGGTATGGGAGATCGTACCTAGGCCTGAAGACAAGTCGATGGTAACTTCCAAGTGGCTTTACAAGATTAAACATGCAACAAATGGAAGTATTAACAAGTATAAGGCAATATTTGTGGATAGGGTCTTCTCTCAACAATAAGGCATCAATTATGAAGATACATTTTCTCCAACGACAAGGTATACAACTATACACTCACTGGTCTCATTGGTAGCATCTATGGGACAAAATATACATCAAATGGATGTTAAGGCTACATTCCTCAATGGCACAATTGATGAAGAAGAATATATAGAAAAAAACTTGGGATTTTAAGTCAATGATAGAGAGGCTTATGTTTGTAGGTTGAAGAAGGCATTATATGGTCTTAAGTAAGAACCAAGGGAATGGTGTGCTAGGATGGATGCATACATACAATGATTAGGCTTCAAAAATAGTTCTACTAATCCAAATATTTACATCAAATTTGTAAAAGGCGACCCATGATTATTCTTATGTATGTGGATGGTATTCTCTTGACAAGTGTGGAAAGTTGAATCCAAGAATAAAAGAATCAACTAGCAACAGAATTCGATATGCAGGATCTTGGGCCGATGCACTACTATTTGGGACTAGAAGTCTGGAAGGAGATGATGAGATCTATCTAGGTCAAGGGAAGTATGTGATTGAGATGTCGAAGAGGTTTGACATAATAGATTGCAAACCAATGACAACCCCAATGATCACAAACTTAAAGAGACTAAGGGGTTCTGGATCAAGCCCAGTGGATCCAACCAAGTATAGACATTCGATTGTCTCACTAATGTACTTGGTGAATGATTGACCAAACATATGTTTTGCAATGAATATTCTCAGTTAGTTCCAAGTTGAGACAAAGCATGATAATTGGATAGCATCCAAGCATATTTCGAGATATATGCAAGGAACAATCCACTACTTCATGAAATATGATAAGGGGAATGATGTCTGCTTAATTGGATATACATATTCCAACAGGGGAGGCAATGAGTAGGATGGAAGAAGTACTACATGATGATGTTTTATTTTGGGATCCTTCATGGTTTCATGGATGAGTAGGAAGAAAGAATCAGTTTCTTTAAGTAGTGCCGAGGCTGAATATATTGCAGCCTGTGAAGTAATAAGAGAAGCATTCGAGTTGAGGAAGCTATTGTCTAACATGTTTGAAGGAAAAATGGACCATAAAGTGATACATTGTGATAACACCAATTGTATAAGATTTTATGAAGACCTAGGGTTTCATGGAAAGACAAAGCATATAAATAACAAGTATCACTACATTTGGAAGCTAGTACAAGATGGTGAGTTGTAGCAAGAATATATCTTCACCGATGAGCAGGTAGCCAACATATTTACAAAATCTCTTCCTAATAAGAAGCTTTTATATTTGAGAGACAATCTTGGTTTGGTTGATATATCCTCCTTCATTGAGAGGGAGAGATAGACACATCATTCTTGTGTTCACTTGGGAAGAAAAAATGGAGGATTGGGTAAACATCTGACATATGATACTCCTTGAGGACGAGGTAGGGCATCGAAGATAAGAGTGGTTGAGGACCGATATTATTTGAGGACTAGCTATGCAAGATAAGAATATTCCAAGAAGGACATACTTTGTGAACACCAGGGTGGGGTATGTGTCTTGAGAGACAATGATGATGGTGTCTATAAACCATTGATCTCACCGGCATTGTGCTCTAATCTTGTGGAGATATAGAGATGTTAATCAAGGCCTTGCTATGTGACAATGCTGGTTACTATGATGCTAAACAAATGGGTTACCAATCCGAATCTTCTTATGAGATCTCTTCAGATTGAGAATGTCCATGTACAATTTATGAATACCTCCGTAGTTAAGAGGGAGTGTTGAAAAATGTGTAAGTAGGTTCAGTGTTCATAAATATAAAATGTACTTTTGATTCTTGTATTTTGTAAAATGAAGGAAAAATTATTATTGGAATTTTTGGAGCATGGGTTTCATGCTCAAGGTATTTTATTTTAGAGGTAAATCACCCATTGAGTTCTTCTAGGGTTTTTCTTAGGTCAATAAGTCAAAAGAGTCATTGTCATAAGTTGAAGACCCAATTGGGCACATTGTAACTTGTAAATAAAATTATTTTTGTAATTGAAAGTGTCAAAATACCCTTCAAGGCCAAGTTGGCTTGGTAGCTGAGAAGTCTACCTATTTCGAGGAGCCACGTCCACCTTAAGAATCCTATATAAAGGAGGGAACTTGACCTCCTTGAGACACATTCACTTCTTATCTCATTCATGCGAAGGGGGAACCAAAAAAGGCTAGAAAAGAAGGAAGAGGATGAAGGAAGAATTTTTATGGGCTAATTCTATCTCACACGTGTGAAGAAGGAAGGCTAGGGTTTGCTCCTTCAAGGTTGAAATTCTCTATTTGCTGGAGAAGGATCAAAGTGGTTGGAAGAAAGCCTTACTAGGTCACATTATAGCCCTAGAAAAGGAAGAAAAGCAAGAGAAGTTGCTGGGAGGCCTTGAAAGGATAAATTTCGCTCACATGTGTGGATGAAGTAGCAGTTGCTGGGGGCCAAAAATTTTAGACATGTAGTAGAGGCCTAAATTCTAAAGCCGAGGGTCAAGGTTGTGCCGTTGGAAGAGATTTGACTGGGTTTGACTTGGACAAAGGAAGCATATCATCAGGAGAGGTTGGACTTCGTCTCGGAAGGGTGTTGGTCCTGGTTCAGATGTCTTGGAATTCTTTAATTGAAGAATCTATAGGAAGAGAAGAAATTTATGGGTTTTCCTCTCAAGAGGAGAGGTTTTAGCCCCATCTTGCAACTTATATCCTGTGTACTACTTTTCTTCTTAATTTTGGTAGTTGTTTGCTGATAAAAAAGCATAATAATAAGAGAAGAAGCTAATAAGTAAGAAAAATTAAAAAGATATCACAAGCAGTTATCATATAAAGAGAAATCATACTAACTACTTCCCTCTAGATTTCTCAACACTATATAACCATGATAAACTGATTCTATGCTCTACAGAGGTAGATAACAAAGAAAACACTTAAATACTATTGAGTGGACTTGATTGAAGTTCATTATCCTGACAAGGGTTGAATTCAAGTTTTAAAGTGGATTTGGCACAATTTATATATATATATATGAGTCTGGTCTCTTAGCAGAGGCAAGGGCATAATATAACATAGGGTCTGTGGCTAATTTTTGGCGTAGACAAAGTTTATATGCTTCAAAACATTATAGTTTGATTACATGTGTTGCATTTTTTGGATAGATCGAGGGCATCGAAATCTGTATTTTATACACGTCGATTAACATGTTGAATTCTATCTATACTGTGAGTTGAGCCACATGGAAACACACTCTTAAACTCTACTTAGTGATTGGTCATTGTGTGCCATAGTAAACATGACGATGAAGTAAAGTTGGAATCATTCCCACTATAATCAAAAACTTCACAATAATAATAAATATTGAGGATGTTGTTACGAGTCACATAGCATAGCAAATTTGGTTATCAACATGGATTATGTTCACTGAGACCTTGGTTTACACCCTAGCATATCTCAAGTTAAAAAAAAAAATATTATACTATTGCCTACAAATTACAATTTGTAGAACACACAGAAGTTTAGAATTGTGCCTTTTGTAGAAGCATTTCTAGAATGCACCCATTCTATAGAGTGCACCCTAAAAGGGGCATTTTGTAGAAAATTTAGTTTAATATATGTTTTATATTATTTTTGGGGTTTTATGGTCTCATTTTTGAGCCAAATTGGATTCCAAAAGAAGCATGGTGGTTAGGGTTCAAAGGTGAACATTTATAAAGGCATGAAAAGCCTTGTTGATATATTTTTGATGGTCAAAATCAATATTATGTGCTTTGGGAGATTATGAGAAGGTTGTAGTTGGTTTTGGGTATATGGAAATAACAACTTCTAAGAAGGGATTTTACATGACTAGATTGATGAACAAGTTGGACTAGAGTTTGAATGGGCTATGATAGGTTGTTGATAGTAGTATGACAATAAAATTCTGTTTATATGAAATATTTATATTGATTGAAGAGTAGGTGGATACAATTTGAAATATTTTGAAACGTGGTCCATAAGAAGTTGAAGAAGGAGGTGGCTTCCTCCATTGAGGTTGGTGCCTCAATCAGGTTGGAACCTAGAGAAAGTCGAAGCTTGCTCATATATGAGGTTGGTGCCTCAATGAGGTTGTAGGCTATAGTGAGTTACCGGTTGCATGTTTTCGAGGTTAGTGCCTCAATTAGGTTGTAGCCTATTGCAAGTAACCATTTTCATATCGTGGGGTTCGGTGTCTCCAGTAGATCAATGATTTCAAATATATATATTGAATTAAAGAAGAAGAAGAAGAAGAATAATTTGTGTTTTTCTCTTGTATAGGTTTCCATGTAAAAGATTGTGTCTCCTTGTGTTGATGTGAGTGTTTGTTAATGTATCATTATGAGGATGACTTATTGAGGCATTGTTCTATTTAATTATATGATGAAAATAAATATGGTACGTTATTACATAATATTTTATTGATAAAAAGTTTTGAAATGCCAAAATTGTTGCCACACTGATTCACCCTCCCCTCTCATTGTGATACTTGGTCCAATAAGGTCAATAGGTATACTAGTCTTTGGCTTTATGGGAATTCTAAGTGCTACCAATGTAGCTAGCATCTATTTCCCTTCTTCCTCTAGGAGTTCTTCTCATTTTCTCTATCCCATAGGGCTTTCCAGTGCCTTTCCTTTCCTCTTCTTATTTGGCCTCTTTTCCAATTCTTCCTGAGGTTATTCCAAGTATGTATGAGGTATTTCTAAATTAGCTTGGACCTCTAATAAGGTTTGTCTATCCATATCCACAAAGTCTACCTGTGGAATGGGAACTGAATATGTTCTAAGGAATCTGTGACTATTAATCTGACTAGGTTGCGTTGGGCCAAGTAATTCTATTTACCCTCCTTAAATTTGGTGCTCACGTCCTCTATGGATTTAAGGAGAAAACATGGGACACTTAAACGCTCATGATTTGGTAGATCAACTTGAAATATTAGTTGGTATAAGAGTCTAAATTGATAAGCATACACTATGTTTATCATTCCTCCACAAGATATGTACTTGAGAACATGGTAGGCTATCTCATTCCAAGGGTAATGAAATATTTCCCTTCTAATCCCATTCTTGTACTTGTCTAGCTATTCATTTTGAAGGAAAAATCCTCTCTTTGCATTGATAGATTTTGTTGCCACTTACTTCAAAATGTGTTTTCAACTATCCAAAGAGTATATGAGTAGAGAAGTTTGTAGTCATATTCTAAGATTCAAAAGGACTGAAAGCCCAAATCGGACCCTCTCTATTGGAAAGTTCTCTGAACAAGATTTCCAATGATATGTGGAAGTCGAAAAATGGATTCCTGGAACAAAAGTTATGGTCTTCTGAAGTTTCAAGGATTGAAGCCTTTTGAAGGCATATTGGATTATCAAAGATCGCAATATCGGAGGTCTAGAGATATCGACGATTGCATATTGGAGGTCAAAGACATTGCAATTAGGCATATCAATGATCATACATCAGAGCATCAAGTGAATTAGAGAATTAAGCATATCACAACATCGACAATTGCATATAGGAACTTCTGAACATGTGAACCTTTAAAGAGTGGTGATATGGGAAAAGTTCCAATAGCATTTAAAACCACTTGAGAACACCAATAAGGCTTTACAAAGGATTTCATCACAAAGCCAAAGGCAGACAATCCCTTTTCTCTCTCCTCCAGCAGGATGCATGACAACATATGATTGGTTCTGATAAGCTACACATGGCAGCATATGGTTGGCTCCAATAAAGACATGTGGTAGCATATGATTGGTTCCGTTAAAGCTACAATGGAATTTGACATCAACATGATATGTGGTACAATAGGACACGTGGCAGGTAGTTTTGGCATTATAAGGGTCCTAAGGGGTAAAATATGGGTGACACGTGTTACCACTCATGAAGTTCCATGTGGAGTGATGATTCCATATCGAAGGTTGGCATATCGAAGAATTAGAATTTCACAACTCCAAAGTTATTTCTTCGATTGGAAATCGCCGAAGAGAGGGGATCTAATATTTGGATATCGCATGGTCAAGAGGAAGTTAAAGAACCTTTGGCACTAAGAAGTTAACAAAGGAAGGATGGTCCCCCAAAAAAGTCTAAATTCCCTAGCACCTTAAGGCTAAGTGATAGGTCACGACACTCGGTTTTATGAGATACGCTTTTCAAGGGGCTAAACAAAAGGAGCCAAGGAACATCAGAACTCACTGTTTTCGTAAGGTCCTTTAAGAATAAAGTTTCGATAAGGCATAACTCTGATATAACATTATGTCTATATTAAAGGGAATATAACACTCTGATAGTGAAATGCAGAAGTGTTATGTGATGGATGAGTCGACAACTGTGATTTTACGACACCACTAAGGCCACCACAACTGATCGCTCCAAACTCTAGAAAGTGGGAAGTTCAAGCGGTTAAGAGGAAAGCGACAGGTGAATCAGACGAGGAACTGAAGAAGAGCATTGTAGTAGAGACGTGGCCTGATCATGGGCCATCACAGGAATGGATGGGAGATATTTTCTTCTATCATCATTTAGTTTTGCTTTTGTCTTTTATTATGTAATTTCTACATTTTCAAGAAAGGAATTGAATCCTTTGTAATCATTTAGGAAGTAGAGCCTTCACACGCCGAGACAGCTAATCGATAAGACAACTAGAGTCTGGTAGAGATACTTTGTAACTATTTTTAAGCTCTCTCTCTTCTTATAAAAGGGGGAAGAAACACTTAACAGATGTTCCAGAATTCTGCACCCAAGAGGCCATAATTCTGTGGTTCCAATTTGGTTCAATTTTCTTGTTCATGAGGGACTTGAGCGATACAATTGCTAAATGTAATGGACTTGTGATTTGGACTCCATCTTGAAGGTTAATGAAAGTGTTTTGTTGATTCCTATCAGAGAAATGCGCAGTATGTTTCCCTTTTGTTTATCACTTCATGTACACCTTTGCTCCTCTCAAATAGTGTAATGAAGCTGCTGGTATCGCTCTCATTCATGGTTGTATATTTGCTGCTAAGTAGTAACAATACCTGTGTTAAATACAAATTTACTTATGTTATTTAATAGCCTACAATACCTATAACATGCACATATTTACTTAATGTTATTTGGTGACAAATGTATTCATGATGCATAGAGCTTGGGACCTTAATTAGCACTCCCCTATTTCTACTTCTGCTGGAACTTGTTGCTTAGGATTATGTGTTGTATCCAACCCTTTGCATCAAATTCCCTCATTCCTTTCCTCCTCTTCATTTTTACTACTATGACAATATTAAGCTACCTATTGTTGTGTTTCAGCCATTAGAACCAAGACATCTCTCTTTGAGATTAGCCGTATTTACCCACTGTGTATTTAGATTTATGTGTTTGCTTGAGTTTACCTTGATGAAGGACTATTGAACCTAGCCCCATGAATTATTTATTTTCAATTACATGACATATGGATTGCAACAGAAATCCCTCAGATAATCTTCAAAAGCACTCATCTCGGATTCCCTAGGCACTGGTCTCATATCAACCCGAAGGCTGTCTCTTGGATGCTTCTATATCTTCTGTAGCAATTGTGCTAAAGGTGATAGAAAAAGCTACAACAACTTCCTTCCTTCATTTTTTACTTCATACCCCTTGACTCTCAGGGTGTTGTAAGTTCATGGAAAATTCTAAGGCACCCTCATCATTATATATTGTGAGCTTTTCAATGAAGCTCATCCAATGGAATTTTCTAAGATGGCCATAAATTCAGGATTTCGATGAATCCTTGTCGTATTAGTTGATTATTTTTTATGGAATCCACCTCCCATGGTGTAGGAAAAGTTCTGCAGGGGCCTATTATTTGTTTTCACAAGTTTGGACATATTTCTAGGCAGGGGAAAGTCGTTTGCTACAATAATCAAGGTTTACTATAGTAGAATGGAAATTTTCCTTGAAAAAAGAGAATGCACAATCATCCAATCAGATTCAAAATTAGAAAATAATCTCCCCAATTTAGACTATCTAGTATGCTTAAAGGAAAGAGAAATGGAGAGTTAAAAACACCAACCACTCCTACATAGAAAATCTGATGGTTGGCAAGTTCAATAATTTAAGTAGCAGGCTTGATGCCAAATATGAATGAAAATGAGGGAAAGATATTAAAATTTTAATTTTTGGATTTAAATCACCCTCTATAGTCATATCGTGGGTCCTTGTGATAGTTTTTATTGCTTTCCTATTTTTCCTACAACAAAACCCTCCATATTGTAGTTACTTATAGTCCACTCCTATAACTCTAAAAATTTGGATCTAACACTCTATAGTGTTCTCCTATAGTGAGGGAAAGATTCATTCTGGGACTTTCTAACTCTTGTTTCCATGTAGGATGTTTAGATGAAAATAGGTGGTGAAATCCAAGTTAATATCTAACTAAGGTGGAAGTGATTTCAAGTGGTGGATGAAAAATAGCTCAACGAACATCCTTTGAACTAGTCCCACCTACCCATATCGATCTTTGTGGCTTGTACTTCACTTTTATTATCCATTAAGATATAATATTGGCCACATTTTCAAACAATCACTGATTCTGTCTCATTCACTGTCCCACATGTGGTTTTGTGTTTAATTATAAAAGGAGATATTTCTCCACAATCCTCCGTCCGAAAGGATTACCATACAGTAAAAGGAAGATGGCTAATGGATCAATAGGAAAGTCCCAACCCAATGATCACACATGCAACATACAAACAGATCTAGATGTTATGAGGAAAAAGTGTGCACCTAGCCTCCTCGCAGATCGGTGAAGGGTTTTGAGCTTGATGTAGAATCCCAATGCTCTACTTGAATGATCTACTTCATCTACACCTTATCTCAATACCTGCACACAATCAAAACACATGCAAAGATGACAAGCGGTCTTCCTCAGAAGATCATTAGCTCAAAACTTCATAGATATAACAAGAAATATTACTGAAAATACATAGATATAGAGAAGGAACATGAATTTTTATTAAATCAAAAGAAAAGTACAACTATACTGTTATCACAAAATCAAGCACTGAAGGCTGCTAATCAGTCAGACTCTCTGTAACTATTTCAAACCAGACTTTTGACTAAGGCTTAGCCTCCTTAGCCTGAGAGGGCTCTCTCAAAGGGGTTATTGATTTTAAATATTGATGAGATGGCTAACTCTTGCAAAGTAAATTTAACATATAAATTGGCTGGACAGACCTTACAAAGATTTCCATTGGGCTCATGGAGTTAATCATCATTTCAGCAAACTATAAAACCACTCATTCATAGAAGTCAGGGCATGTAATGTTTAAACACTCAAGACACCTCTCAAATAAACCTCAACTTACAAATACACACAGGAAATCAGAGCAGCAGAGTGAATTCTGAGTGATTGTGTATCTATAAAGCTGTAAAACATAAAGGATAAAACCAAACCCATATATCTTGAGCATCTGAAACAATGTATGAATCCTGAGAAGAAAAAGCAGTCATTTGTATTACTGAAAACAAGTTCTTACATAAGCCAAAATAAACTCTATTTCTCAAAAACATCCAACACTAACAGTTTCACTAAACCATGGTGAAATAATGATGTCTCACAGTCATCCTTCCTTAATTGAACTTTATCACACATCTTGCTGAGACTACGAAACAGGTAAAATGGAATATCTATGGATGCTTTACCAGTAAAATGCAACAACAACTTAAAGTGATAGGAGTAAACCTTGTTATATCTACCCTCACAGGTTAAATACTTTTGAATACAAGTAAGCAGAAGGGCATAGTGCTCTTTAACATAATTTCTAGGTACAGCCTTTGTTAAATCCTCATTCACATATGCCTCTTTAAGAAATTCTTTGCAGGGGTTCAAATCAAATTTAAAGTTCTTAAACCACTCTTGCCCCCCTCTTGGAATCTCAGTTACATTAGCAATTGCCTCTGGAGATACTTGAAATTCTAACATAGATACTTTAGAATTTAAACCTGTAAAGTTCAAGGCAAACTCCTTTGTTACCTGAGCATGGCCACCCTGCAGCTTCTCACAGAAATTCCAACAGCCAGCATCCTTGAAAGCTTTCCTAACACCTTCATCTCTCAATGCAAGGTCCAATCCTTCAGGCTCTGTTCTCTGACATCTTGCAGACCGATGCTCCTTCCTCTCCATTCCGCTTTCGAAATTTTTTGCACAGAGAATCACCACCAGCTTCAACTCAAATGGCAAATTCAAATTTTAGAACGCAGGCTCGCTTGAAAAAGAAACTTGGGCTCATTTGCAATTCGAATATCTTATCACACAAGCTGGCCACTTTATGAATTATTTACAAACATCACAAAACATCCATGCATAATAAAACCGTTAGAATGATTTTTATGTGCATGCCTATGAATCTATTGGTGGAGTGATTGCTCATAAGTGTTTGGGAGGTACGCCAACTGACAATAACCGGACGGAGACAATGACTCATCCCCAGACGTGACCCTTTAGGAATCTGCGCTGCAAAATGCCCGAAACTGCGATTTCGTAGCGCAGATAGTTATAAATTAGCAAAATGCGCTGCAAAATGGCTGGATGCTGACGCGCTGCGAAAAGGCTAAAACATAATTGCGCTGCAAAATCAACCAATAAGACTACGCTGCGAAAATACGGAAAGGACCAGTGACATGTACAAGATAAGACATGGCTTATGCAATCATGATGGAGGATGACCAATAGTATTAGATAATGATTCACATCAAGACCCTTTAGAAACATGACCCCTAAGTAAGAAACATAGGACAAGACCCATTTGACACCAATTTTTGACAGTGAACTTTGGACAAAAATTATATACATGTGACTGTAGTTCTAGGTGATAACAGTGGCTCCACTTGGGATAGTGTGCTCCTGTAGTACACTAAGAACTCGTAGAACCAATGCTTTGTCCATTTTATAAAACATACACACAACTGACAAGCATTCCTTTCTAGCTTTGTGGGCCTTCTCCTCGGGCTAAAGCTTTTCTATTCAGCTTGTCATTTATTTTCAACAGGAAAAATTCATAAAACGGTTATATACAATGCTTATGAGATACTTGGCAGACTTTCACTGATTGTAATGCTTTAAGAACCTGCCATTAACAGGTCCTCCAGCATATGGTGTTCCATCAACTTCTTGCAGAATGTAGGTGTTATTTCCATGGAAAGCAGAAATCTGATATGGCCCCTTCCATAAATTTTCAAATTTGCCATGTTTACCTTTCTCTTCAATTCTTGCTTCCCATTTCAGGACTTTGTCATTAATCTGAAATGTAACCTCTTTGATCTTCTTATCAAATGCTCTCTTGACCCGATTCTGGTTCTGTTGATGACCTTCAAACACTTCATTTCTTTTCTCCTGCAAAGCTATCAACTGATTAATCCTTCGTTGTATGGCATTTGGTTCCTCTTCTAATCCCTGAATTAGCTTCATAACTGGTACCCCAAGAGATGTTGGGAAAATAGCCTCTGCTCCATACACAAGTTCATATGGTGATGTTCCAATGGACCTCTTTGTGCAAATTCGATCAGCCCACAAGGCATACTTCAGCTTTAAGTGCCAAGCCTTTTTATTTTCCTGCAATAGCTTCTTGATAATCCTCACAAGACTCTTGTTTGAACTTTTAGCTAAGCCATTTCCCTGTGGATAGTAAGCAGTGCAATGACCAAGGGAAATATGGTACTGATGATAAAAATTTATCATTCTTTTGGACTTAAAACCCTGGGCATTGTCTGTGATAATCTTGAGTGGACACCCAAACCTTGATAAGATGTTATTTTCTAAAAAGGAAATTATCACTAAATCATTTGCTTGCCTGGTAGGTATTGCCTCTATCCACTTTGTAAAATAATCAGTGGCTGTGAGAATCCAGCGATGCTGCCCTGATGAAGGAGGATGGATTTCCCCTATAAAATCTAATCCCCACTGCTGGAAGGGTGCTTCAACATAAATAGGAACCAATGGCATAGGCTTGAGCTTTCTCTTTCCTTCAAATACTTGACATTCATGGCATGATGCTATCTTTTTATAAATGTCTCTGAACATAGTTGGCCAAAAATATCCAGCTCTTAAAACTTTGTTTGCAGTGGCTTTCCAATAATGATGGCCTCCACAATCTCCCTTATGAAATTCATCAATTACCTTATCAGCTTCTTCTTCAATGAGACAATTTAGCAAAATTCCTCCTGCATCCTTCCAAAATAAATTTTGCTCATATACAAAATATCTGAGGGACTTCAACTTGGTGAACCGAGCTTTGGATTTGGAAAGGCTATCAGGGGCTCTATTGTACTGCAAGACAAATGCCACATCCTTATACCATTCTGATGTCAAAAACTTTTCATTGATTTGGATCAATTCTTCTTCATTCTCAGAAATTTCTGATATTTCTGTGCTAAAATTGATACCAATGCAGTCCAGATTTGACTGAGTCAGCAATTTTGCTAAGCCCTGACCCTTTACCAACTTGGTGGGCCGGATCTCAATGTCATATTCCAACAGCTTGGCTATCCATTTTCCTCTTTTTCCATCCGGGTCCTCTTGTGTAAGAATATCTTTTATAACAGCACTTGGCACGTATGCAACAATATGAGAGTGCAACACATAAATTCTGAGATCCTTAATTGCTTTCACCAATGCATATGCTTGCTTATCTAAGATATTATATTTCAATTCAGCATTAGCCAATGTCTTGCTAAAGAAAGAAATGGGCTGTTCAGTACCTTGACTTCCTTTCTGCAGTAAAACTCCAGCAATTGTGTCTTCAGAAGCAAATGTGAAGATCAGGAACTCCTTGGTAAAATCCGGGCTGATGAGGACTGGTGCTTGAGTAAGTGCTTTTTTGATCTCTTCAAATGACTTCTTTGCTTCAGCTGTCCACTTAAAATCTGCTCCTTTCCTTAGCATCTTTGTTATATGTTTGACTACTTCAGCAAAGTTAGGAATGAATCTTCTAACAAAATTAACCTTACCAAGAAAGGATTGAACCTCTTTCTTGCTCCTTGGCAAATCTAACCTTTGAATAGCACTGACTCTATTAGGATCAATCCTAATTCCCTCTTCAGAAATAATATGTCCAAGCAATTTGCCAGAAGTTAAAGCAAAGATACTTTTGGTTGGGTTTAAAGAAATACCAAACCTCCTACACTTTAGTAAGATCCTTTCAAGGTGCTTTAAGTGATCTTCTTCCCTTTTTGAAAAGATTGTGATATCATCAAGATATACCACCACTGATTTATCTTTTTCTTCAGCAAAAGCAATGTCCATAGCCCTCTGGAAGGTCGCTCCTGCATTCATGAGGCCAAAAGGCATCTTTGCATACATAAATGTGCCCCATGGTGTAGTGAAAGCTGTCTTCTCCTGATCATCTGGATGAACAAGGATCTGATTATACCCTGAGAAGCCATCCAGCATAGACATTCTTTGGGAACCAACAATATTTTGCAAAATGAGATCCATTTTAGGAAGAGGGTAATTATCTTTCAGTGAAGCCTTGTTTAAGTTCCTGAAGTCTATGCAAATTCTAATCTCCCCATTCTTTTTCCTGACTGGTACCAAGTTAGCAAGCCAATTTGAGAATCTGATTGGAACAATAATTTTTGCATCAAAAAGCTTTTTCACTTCCTTTTCAATTAGTGGCATCAGAAGGGGATTAATCCTCCTTAATTTCTGCTTAAAAGGCTTCTCATTTTGCTTAATTGGGATGGTATGTTGTATGATTGAAGAATCATACTGCTTCAGATCAGCATAGCTCCATGCGAAAACATCAATAAACTTCTTCATCATTTCAACATATTTGACCTTCATATCAGCTGATAAGAACTTTGAAATCTTGACTAATTTAGGCACAACTGAGTCACCTAAATTACAGCTTTCTATTTCCTCTTCATTAGCTTGCAATCTTGGTGCTTTAAACACATCATTTTGATCAAATAACTTTTCAAGTGGAATAAGGCCTTTAGGAATTAGGTTGTTTTGTAGCTGCAACACTTCAGACTTTTCCCTTGTCTCTGCTAACATATTCTGCTGATCTATTTGATTATGCTCAAATTCCTCTTTCAATTCAAGAAAATTTCTTACCTGCTGATCATCTTCAAAGACTTGCCAGTTTATGATATTGTCTGGGATGACTGGTCTATGGCGAACCTTCACTTCATAGCTATCAGAAGAATGTTTAGGAATAATAAAAAGACTAGCTGCAATAGCAAGAGAATCTACAACAGAATTTTGATCTCTGGTTTTTATACTGAAGGTATAGGATTGAAATTTTTCCAACAATTCCAACACTAAATTTCTGTAGGCTCTCATCCTTGCATCCTTTGTTTGATATGCACCTTGAACTTGCTTTATAATTAATTCAGAATCTCCACAAACAACAATGTTCTTTGCCTTCAACTCTATCAAGGTTTCTAAGCCTAATACCAGAGACTCATACTCAGCCATGTTATTGGTACAATCAAAGTTAAGTTTATATGATAGAAACTTACTTTCTTCAGTTGGACTAGTGATCCAAATCCCAGCTCCTGCGCCTTCTTTTCCTGCTGCTCCATCAAAGTATAGGGACCAGCAACCAGTGATGTCTCTTTCATTTCTTTGCTGTACCTCCTGACACTGATTTTCTGCATGTTCATCTTGTGATTCTTTTCCAACTGATTCATTGAAAAGAATAGCTGATCCAAGGCCTGTATCACAAGAGTAAATTCTGAGGCTTGTCCTTGCTGCTTACCATATATGCCATCCTTGTTTCACGATACAACCTCCTTTGTTCACCAAACACTGGAATGGTAGCATATGTCAGATCCATTTGCATGGTACCCTTGATTTTTGCTGCCCATGACCTTGAAAGAAGCATTCCAAACTTAGGTGGAATGTCTGCAACAACAATGTCCATGATAGTTGTTTTTGCTGGGATTTGTGTGAGTGCCACAACAACATCTTTGATCAACCCAATACAATGAACTCTCTTTGAATCAAAAGAAAATAAGTCCTTGTATGGTCTAGTTACTTCTAATCCCAATCTTTCCATAATTACCTTAGGCATGAGATTATGTGATGCCCCTGAATCCAGCATAGCATTATGTAAAGTCATATCATGGATATTAATGCTTATATAAAAAGGAGGAAACTCATCATTTTGTTCATCCTCAAGTCTTGGACCTAAACAGATAATAGGATTATCCTCTTGCACATTTAGAATATCAGCCCCTCCTGGTGGAGAATTAAGCATTTCCACAATCTTGCTTCTATATTTGTCTACTTTCAGGATTTCATTGAATGGGACTGATATTTTAATTTTTGCAATCTCATTTTCTATATTAAAAACAGAAGTAGACTTTTCAACTTCCTTAGGAGGAGAAGGGGTTTGAATATCCTTCCTATCAAGAGGGGAATCACCTTTACCATCAATCTGCTTTGAATTTTCCTTTTTATCTTCAACTGCCTTTGAAATATTCTTCTTGGGCTGTGCTTTATTTTCTGTAATAGGGACATCTTGGTTTCTGAGATTGTACTGCTTCTGAATCTCAAATATGGCATGCTGATAACCCTTTAAGAAATCTGAAGGCTCCTCTTCTGCTTTTAACTGGCTGGACTCATCATGTTCCTCCTTTGTTAAGAAAATTTCTGAATCTTCTTCACCAAAACAATGAATAGATTCCTCAGGTACTTCAGGTTCTTCTTCTTCATCCACCATGTTTTGTTGGAAAGGAGGTCTCACTGGAGGATCTGCCTGCTGATTTCTATTGTCTCTTGGCCTTTGCTGATTTTGAGGCCTTCTAAATTGAGGGTTCCTAAACCGAGGCTCTTGTTGTGCTTGGGGAGCAGCAGTATTCCCAAGTGCTAATTGGTCCATCAATTTCTCCATGGTTTTCATCATGGTTTCAAATTTATCTTCTTGAGCAGAGGTAGAAGGCTTCTCTTCTTCCTTTATCTTAGTCTTTGCCATCTTCGACTTCTTAGCAGCAAGCATATTCACATCTACCTTGATTGCATCATTTTGCATTTCAGCCAGAGTAGCAGACTCTCTTTCTCTGAGTAAAAGAGAGAAATCTGAGTCAAAGGACTCAGCATATCTTAACTGTGCCAAAGCTCCAGGAGGTTTCAAATGTGCTGGAATGGAATTATATACTTTATTAAACCTCTTAGAAAAGTTTTGAACAGTTTCATCTGGAGCTCTTCTTAGACTATTATATTCAGTGAGGGCTTGAACAGGATTAGTTCTATTTCCCCATTTCCTCAGAAAACTATCTTCAAACTCAGCCCAACTATGAATGCTACCAGCTCCCAGGGCTTTAAACCATTTTCGGACTTCCCCAATAAACGTTTGAGCAAACAGTCTTAATTTTACATCTTCATCATCCACTTCTTCCCTGTCAATAAAATCATTGAATCTATCCACATGTTCTTCAGCTGTAATGTCTTCATTTCCTCCCCATGTTGGAATTCTAGTAGCATATTTACTAGGGAGATCATGTAAAACAGCAGGGAGAGCTAGAGGAGCATACCTAGCAGGTACAACCATAATGAATGGAGGAACAGTGACAACAGGTATTGTATGACCAGAAGGACCAGAACTAGTATGAGATGTTGTCTGAGGACTATTTGGACTAGCAGAGGCAGAAGATAAAGTATGAGTACGGAAAGGGCTATTGGGACTTTGTAAACCACTGACAAAAGAACTCCAATTTGGGAGAGGCAAACCAGTTTTAGACTTAAGCAAAACTTCAAAAGGGTCAAGCTCCTTGAGCTGCTTCAAGTCCTCCTCTAATAACAATTCAGAAGTAACAATTTCCCAAAACTCTTCTTTATCTTTTTGTGACACTAAAGATGAAGTATCAATGCTTCTCTTTTGTAAATCCAAAATGATACCAATAAGTTCTTCTTCGTTTTCAGACCTCAACAAAACTTCTTGAATTTTATCATCAACAATTTTATCTTCAGGACTTCTAGAAAACTCAGGAAACAAAGACTTTGAAATATTTGAAGTACCTGGTATATCAGAAAATCTTTGTCTACTCCTTGAGATGATATTAGGATTCTCCACAGGACTAGGTGGGTTTGGGTCAGGATTACTCCTTTTATATCTTCCTCTCGAAGCCACCTTTTAAACTTTAAGAATTAATGGAGTCACTAAGGTAGAATGCAACCTCGAAAACCTTTTTGAGCTCCTGCTACCTTCAGAAGTTCAATCTTAAAATTTCGGGAATGAGTAATCTTCAGGCTCCCGGCAGACGCACCAAAATGTTATCACAAAATCAAGCACTGAAGGCTGCTAATCAGTCAGACTCTGTGTAACTATTTCAAACCAGGCTTTTGACTAAGGCTTAGCCTCCTTAGCCTGAGAGGGCTCTCTCAAGGGGGTTATTGATTTTAAATATTGATGAGATGGCTAACTCTTGCAAAGTAAATTTAACATATAAATTGGCTGGACAGACCTTACAAAGATTTCCATTGGGCTCATGGAGTTAATCATCATTTCAGCAAACTATAAAACCACTCATTCATAGAAGTCAGGGCATGTAATGTTTAAACACTCAAGACACCTCTCAAATA
Source organism: Pinus tabuliformis (assembly GCA_031772625.1). NCBI lineage: Eukaryota > Viridiplantae > Streptophyta > Pinopsida > Pinales > Pinaceae > Pinus > Pinus tabuliformis. The sequence continues at coordinate 311,425,395 of CM062810.1, read as the reverse complement.
AACCTCAACTTACAAATACACACAGGAAATCAGAGCAGCAGAGTGAATTCTGAGTGATTGTTTATCTATAAAGCTGTAAAACATAAAGGATAAAACCAAACCCATATATCTTGAGCATCTGAAACAATGTATGAATCCTGAGAAGAAAAGCCAGTCATTTGTATTACTGAAAACAAGTTCTTACATAAGCCAAAATAAACTCTGTTTCTCAAAAACATCCAACACTAACAGTTTCACTAAACCATGGTGAAATAATGATGTCTCACAGTCATCCTTCCTTAATTGAACTTTATCACACATCTTGCTGAGACTACGAAACAGGTAAAATGGAATATCTATGGATGCTTTACCAGTAAAATGCAGCAACAACTTAAAGTGATAGGAGTAAACCTTGTTATATCTACCCTCACAGGTTAAATACTTTTGAATACAAGTAAGCAGAAGGGCATAGTGCTCTTTAACATAATTTCTAGGTACAGCCTTTGTTAAATCCTCATTCACATATGCCTCTTTAAGAAATTCTTTGCAGGGGTTCAAATCAAATTTAAAAATCTTAAACCACTCCTGCCCCCCTCTTGGAATCTCAATTACATTAGCAATTGCCTCTGGAGATACTTGAAATTCTAACATAGATACTTTAGAATTTAAACCTGTAAAGTTCAAGGCAAACTACTTTGTTACCTGAGCATGGCCACCCTGCAGCTTCTCACAGAAATTCCAACAGCCAACATCCTTGAAAGCTTTCCTAACACCTTCATCTCTCAATGCAAGGTCCAATCCTTCAGGCTCTGTTCTCTGACATCTTCCAGACCGATGCTCCTTCCTCTCCATTCCGCTTTCGAAATTTTTTGCACAGAGAATCACCACCAGCTTCAACTCAAATGGCAAATTCAAATTTTAGAACGCAGGCTCGCTTGAAAAAGAAACTCGGGCTCATTTGCAATTCGAATATCTTATCACACAAGCTGGCCACTTTATGCATTATTTACAAACATCACAAAACATCCATGCATAATAAAACCGTTAGAATGATTTTTATGTGCATGCCTATGAATCTATTGGTGGAGTGATTGCTCATAAGTGTTTGGGAGGTACGCCAACTGACAATAACCGGACGGAGACAATGACTCATCCCCAGACGTGACCCTTTAGGAATCTGCGCTGCAAAATTCCCGAAACTGCGATTTCGTAGCGCAGATAGTTATAAATTAGCAAAATGCGCTGCAAAATGGCTGGATGCTGACGCGCTGCGAAAAGGCTAAAACATAATTGCGCTGCAAAATCAACCAATAAGACTGCGCTGCGAAAATACGGAAAGGACCAGTGACATGTACAAGATAAGACATGGCTTATGCAATCATGATGGAGGATGACCAATAGTATTAGATAATGATTCACATCAAGACCCTTTAGAAACATGACCCCTAAGTAAGAAACATAGGACAAGACCCATTTGACACCAATTTTTGACAGTGAACTTTGGACAAAAATTATATACATGTGACTGTAGTTCTAGGTGATAACATATACCTTCACTCAAGGCCTCCCCTCCTAAAATCGGCAGAGTCTCCCCACTACAAAAGGAAAAATATGGACTCCAACAACATAACCCTCATACGATTTGTCTCATTCAGCAAGAATATAAATCTAAAGCATTGTTGGGCATGGAATCCCCCCCAAGGCATGATTTGGGGCTCAAAGCCCAAGTTTTGACTTGATATGGTCGTAAAGACTCCACGAATTGTGGGCGCGGAGCGCGAAATGTATGTTAGAGTCATAGGGTTGTCCGCCCTAAGTTTTGAAGGTAATGTCGGCCTACCCATGGTTCGTGGACCATGGAATTGTATAAATAGAGTGAGGCTCTAATTTGTAAAGACATCTAATAGAGAATGGGTATGAAAGGCCTTAGAGATTAAGTCAAAGTGCGAAGTGTGTCTTGAGTCGTAGAGTAGGCAAAGGTTCTAGAGCTGAGTGCACAGAGGCCTAGTAGAGTCCACAGTTGAGTGCACGGACCCCTGTAGCTGAGTGCGTAGGGTGGATTCGAGTCTGTAATCGGAGAAGAGATTAATAAAGAAGGGTGTTATTACCAATTCTATGTATCTGTTATGAGTTATTACATGTTTGATATCATTTGCAAATATGTTGTTTCTATACTGCGTGCACTTGTATGAATTGTGAATATTGTTAAGTATCATTGAAAGCATACAAATAAGCTAAGTTAATCAACTAATATCGGATTACAAGTAAGGACTTGGGTAATAACACTGTTCGGCCCCTGAGTAGGGCTGCACAAAGGCAACACCTCAGGCTACGAGGAATGGGTAAGTGCATGTAGCGACGTGCATGCAAGGTCGAACCACAGACCACTTGGACTCATCAGACATCTCCAAGGTACGGAAACCCGGTTCTAGCACCCTCCCATACTACTTTGGGTGAGACCTTAGTCCTCGCTCTGTGGACTATTGCTGAAAGGACCAGTAGTACCGGGATTTGTTTTGCTAAATCACCTCTGTACCTAGATCAGGCCCCAACAAGCCAAAAAATGGTTTCGTTTCTTCGACCGAGATCTGCATAAGAGATATCTGATGTCGTGTCACTAGAATCTGATGAAGAAAGAAATTGAAGGGTGGTTGGATAGAAAGATTCACAAGTTCACAGCGCAAGAAAACAGGAATCCATGAGTATCAAAGGAACAGTGGTTAGAGCACTACTTATATATGGAAATCCATGAAATTTTCTTTGCATCCTTCCCCTCTGAGTTGTACGAGTGGATCGCGAAGCTAGCAAACAGTCAAGGAAGGTGTAGGCTCGACAAATTGATTGTGTGGACTCTAGAGTTGGTGCACAGATTAGAAGCATCGGAAGATAAGATTGCGCGCGCTATGGACCATGGGCTCGATTGAATTATAGGAGGGTTTATCACCTAGTTCGTGGTAGATACTTCAGTTAGCTACAATGAGGTGAAATGACGCTTACTCAAAGGACTGCAAGGTAAGTACATTAAATCTTTGAGCACTTGGATTAAAATGCTATTGTGTGAAATGCGGGTTATGCAAATAAACTGATGTTTGGGGCTACGCGGAGTGGGAGGATCTATAGAAATGAAGGTAGCACAGAGATAGGGATTAGCCAGTTGATTTCACCTTAGTGAGAAAGTGAGGAAGAGCTCCTGAAAGTTTCACCAAGAAGTGCGATCAGTCTGATAAGGCAACAAATTTTGTGCATGCCACCTCCACCTACACCACCACCAGTTTCACGATCTTTGCCCCCATCTCTGCCCACACCACCTTTGCCACCACCACAATTCAATATGGCGAGCACAATAAAGTTGTAGTGTTCAAAGGGGTAGGGAACGAAGATCCATACCAATTCTGGTTCGTGGTAAAGGCTGTATGGGAAGCACAAGGAGTCATGGATGACAATATAAAGAAGGAAACATTGGTAAGCGTGTTGAAGGACCGCGCACTGACATGATACATTAAGCATTCTAATGACCATCCAAACGTGGGGATCACAGATATCCAGGCTACAGTGAACATGGAATTTAGCAAGCCTATATCGGAGACACAGTCGATTATCGGGTTTCAGGAAGTCGCGATGCTTCCAGGCGAGACCCCTTGGGAGCTGGATCAAAGACTGAAGAGTATGATTCACGAAGCCAACATGACCTTGACAGATGGACAGCACTGCACATGGTTTGTAGTGTCACTAATGCCGCATCTAAGGACCACACTGTCACAGTAGAAGTTATCCACCCAAGCCGAAGCTTTGGAGATTGCAATGAGACTACACGAGACCCCAATACAAGATCCTTGCCTAGAAGTCCAACAAATACACGCGCAACTGAAAAATTTATGTCTGGAAATACAGAGTTTGAAATAGGACATGACAACTCACCTAGAGGTAGGTATGGTGCATAAAGTGCAAGGGACAAGGACATGACAAGGACCATTGTCCAGTCTTCACGAACTACTTGGTAGGAGGAGGGTCAATGCCATTAAGACTAGAGGCACAAAAAGGACCGAGCACGGTGCCTGCATTATGGTGCACAATTTGTCAGATAGGAGTTAAACATGCTACGGATAATTGTCATCTATTACAGAGGTATACAAAGACGTCCCAACAATTGTTCTATAATTTCTGTAGGTCGGTAGGCCATGATGAGCGAACCTACAGAAGTTATGAGCTGATGATGGATCGGAACCCTACCTACAGGGTGTAGACCGAAATGTGATCCCTCGATCAAAATGCAGGGATGGCGCGCACTAGATTTCAGGGGCGCAGATGAGGTCGAGGTGGAATGGGGCCAAGAAGGGGTCGCAGACAACATATTTGCTACAATTGCAGAGGGACATGGCATTATGCTAGCGATTGTACAAATATGATGAGAGCATCATGTTTATATTGTACCCAGTTTGATCATGAGATGGAGGATTTCCCTACAATGATAGCAAGGTTGTGCGATAAAGGAATACTTTAGCCTCCCTCGACTCAGAGCCTGCAAATGATGAGGTTTGAGCCATGTGAAGAGGATCCGAATGTAAACATCATGCTCCGAAGTGGTATCACGATAGGAGGTGAAAAGGGAAAGCAACCCAAAGAGAGTGCTTGGGTTTGCAAGGCTCCTACATAGGAACCAAATTTTGATTTGGAGTGTGCAAAGGAGACATTCATGGAAGCTAAGAAGAGCTTCATGGAGTTCTCCACTTCAGGTAGTAAAGACAAGCTAGAACCAGAGATGGACCTGTCAATGCTTACTACCTTTCTGGAGACATGCATGAAGTTGCTGCGTGACATCAATGCTGTGAAGGGCCTACAGGAACTCATCACTAGGTGCATTGGGTCAGGTGAACCGCGTGTAGTTTGGAAGCTCGGGAAGAACACAACACGAACAGGAAGGGAGATGAGATTGACTGCGCAAATCAAGGAATATGAAATGGATCAAGTGATTCTAGATTTAGGATCGGATGCGAACGTACTACCAAAGAAGACATGGGAGCACATGGGTAGGCTCGCATTACAATGGTCACCTATTCAATTGCGAATGGTGAACCAGCAGAAGATCCTACAGATGGGAAGATTGCAGGGAATAATGATAGATATCGAAGGTGTGAGCGCACTTGCAGATTTTGAAGTGATAGAAATTGTCGATGACAACAATCCCTATCTCGTGCTATTGGGAATATATTGGGCCACTAATATGAATGGAGTGATAAACCTGAAGAAGTGCAAAATGATTTTTGAGAAAACGTCACTGTACGTAGTGGTACCTTTAGACCATGCGGAAGGATTGCACTACACAGAGCCAGTATGTGACGATGAGAGCGACGACGATATAGACTGTATCTATAAGATAACTGCTTGGGAACATGATTTGGTGAATCCTACAGTGGATGGTAGGATTTTGTGGGAGTGTGAAAGGTCCTGCACATCATATTCAGATGAGGAAATAGAACGATGGCAGAACTGGTTACACGAGGTAACCACGCTCAATTGCAACATGATGGTAAGATCACTACACTGTGTGACAATAGAGGTAAGGGATCTGCCTATGTATGATGGGTTGATAGCAGTGGATGAATTCCTAAACAAATTTGAAAGAGAGGTGCCAGAACAACAGTGTTTTGACGCTCTAAAATGGGCACTGTGAGCTACGCCCACAAGATGGTGGGGTGCGCATCAAAGTAGTTTTGAGAACTGGTGCTAATGCAAAATGGTGATGCTTATATGGTTTGGAAAGCCTCAACTATGGATGGAAGCTAGGTATGGTGGATGAAACAACCTACGTGCCCACCTCTCCAAATGGGTATAGATGTATGGTACGCAACCTGCACGAACGTACACCGTCCTCACGATAGAAAACAGGAACAACAAGCAGGAGTGGGCACGACGAGGGCACAAATGATGAAGTATGATACAACAAAGCACACCGAAGATTATACACAGGGAAGCCTTTGACAAGGTGTGTGAAGTGCTGAACATGGTCCACCATGTGAGACACATTGACTGGGACCTGCACGTACCAACGATTCTATGGGCTTATAGGACCATGTGCAAAACCATGATTGTGCAAGCACTTCCGAAGCTAAAGTATGAAGCAGGGGCTGTGATCCCTATGGAGCATGTGAAGCCTAGTCCACACATAGCAGCACCTATAGATACGATAGTCCGTGAAGCCCGAAATCAAGAAATCACACAACCGCGAGAAACAGAACACATAAGACTTGAGGAAGAAATCTGATAGGGCAACATTAGACTTTACAAACTTGAAAAAGATTGGGTACAACTAAGGGAGAAAAGCGCTTTGATGGACACGGAGGTCAAGAAGCTGGAAGAAGAAATAAAGGAAACAATTCTCATCAAAAAACCGAGGGTTGAAAAGCAAGGTGCGTATGATCATATTGACAAGTTTGAGCACTATCGTTATGAATTGGTTAGTCTACTGCCTTGGCTTGGACCGCATATCACCAAATGTAGTGCCCATGGTAGTGCGTTGCAAGTAGTAAGGTGCGCGAGGCCGACCACAACTATGGAAGGTGGGGATTCTCCGTGAACCATGGTGGAGGACGGGATGGAGCCCCACATGGGTGGTGCGGCCACCTGACTAGCCGTAGGAAGAACAGTCTTAGCACTCCATGAAGTTGGAATGTAGCGTGGGACTATAAACTATTTTGCTCGGGAGATGCGTGATTTTGGAGATGCGCGCAGAAGCAGAGCGTCACAAGGTCCGTGACCACACACAGAGGGCTGCGCTGCTGCCTGATTTGGGCAGAAAATGACCGTTGGAGTCACTATTCATGATTGGATGTGCGACTTGAGGCCAAATGGAGCAGGCGGCAAGTAGTTAAGACAGGATTTATGGGCAAGGTTTGGGAAAATCTACCACCAAGAAAGAATTAATGGTCTGAAATTGGGGGGAACGGTCGAATTCGAATTCTAAAGGCGCTATAAAACACAAAGGGCTGGCCATTGAACAACACTTGGTCATTTAAGAATTGAGCGCTTGAGCAGAGCACTATGCATTGAGAGCTGAGCAATAATTGAGCCCCTAAGTTCACAAGTGACAGAATACAACCTAGCTATGATGACAACCACTAAGGATGGTTTGGGAATTGAAGAGGTAATTGCTGACGAGGCCATGCAGACCCCAATGGTGGAGGATGTTCCAGAAGGCACCGGGGTTGTGGTAGAAATCCCCAAATCACCCTGAACACCGAGGCCCAAGGAACATAAACAAGCAATGGCCCCCGTACACGTGTCCCCAAGGAACCCACTACGCAGTAAGCTATCAATGGCAGATAAAGGAAAAGCTATCACAGTCGACATAGATGAGGAAGAAGAAGATTTACAGGCCCTTATCATCACAACGGAAGAAGATGAAGATATGGAGGAAGATATTCAACCTATACGCTCTGTAACAAAATTGCCCACATATGTCCCTCTTCGGAAAGGGAAAACCAAAGCGTTGAAGGACCTGGACAAAATGAAGAGTTCACTCTAGATCTCACTCCTCCTAGATGGCATTGTGTTTTAGGGCACGCACCTAGGCCATGTGCTAACCATGAAGTTTGAAGACTAGGACCCCACTGACCGCGAGAATTTCCCGCACCTAGAGACTAGGAACCTAATGAAGCAGAACACTGAGGGGGTGGTGACAACGTTAGAGCCGCGAAAATGGCTATGCAGTGTGGAAAATGCCAGGCTGCTGCACTTACTATGGAAACCACATTTCCACCGCGTGCCCATCACCATTTTTCGTCATCAGGCAGTTGCTCTACCTGGTGCATGATGGGTATCTATGGCTAGAGGAGCCTATCCCCATCATGATAGACCTCATTCACCACATTTCTCGGCTCCCCTACAAAGGAAAGAAACCCACAACCATAGCCGAAGGAAAGGGCAGTGATTTGGCCCCTGCAGAAGCGATGAAGACAAAATACAAGCTGGAGAAGAAGAAAAGGGGCTAAGCCATCTCCAACGTCAAGGATGAGGGGGTACGCATAGCAACCCAACTCTTGGCCAGAAAAGTTATGAGAAAGTGCCGCGCCGATGACGTATTGGTGCTGGTAGTTGCACTGGCCGAGCAGTGCGCGGAGGGGGTCCAGTTCAACTAGTTCGAATTCCTCTGCGAGGAATTTTTGAAGAACTGTCGCGAAGCCTAGGAGTAGGGTGAAACCTTCCACTATGCATGGTTTTTGTTATCCATAATGCTTGTAGTGGGGGAAGTGACGGAGGATAGTCAATTCCCCAAAATTGCCAAAGAATTACCGGAGGTTGCGAAGTACACTACGCTCTGGGCCACAAAGGATGCAAAACGGATATGTGACACCAAAATCTTTGGGTGCTCATGGAGATGAGCATTTGGATGTGGATCAATCAGAGGCTGCTCCTGTCACCTACAGTATACAATAGTCTGTAGAGTTTTGCAGAGTTCAAAGCCGACATGCATAATGTATATAGCAGGGTGTGCAAGGAAACAATGAAGCAGTGGACGAAGCTCCCGTTTATAGCCACTGACGATGCCATCTTCACTGTCTTGGAGACATGGCCTCCAGAATGGTGTGTCCCAGACTTGGTAGAACTTGAGAAGGTGGTAGCACAGAAGAAGAAGGACGATGCCAAGCTACACGTCACACAATTGGCCAAAAAAAGGCAGCAAGAAATAGTGGCAGGTAAGGAAAAGGTAGTGCAGGAAGTGACACAGAGTAGAAAAAGGCGGCAGAAGCAGCAGCAGCAGCACAGGCAGTAGAGGAAGCAACAATGAAGGCAGATTATGACCAAGAAATGTCCTCACAGGGACAGGAGGTAGAGGAAGCATAAACAATAGAAGGGAGTGCGGACCCAGGGGCCGCGTCCACAAAGTTAAAGTGCCCACGCATCGCATAGAGAGTAGGACCAAGGAAAAAGGTCAAGGCCTTGAAGTTGGCCATTGACCCAATCACCTTAATCGAAGGTGATCTCCATGACATCGGTGAGATGGTCCACAATGTCACCAATGAAGCACTTCAGGATTTTATGCAGGAGCACCAGACTATGTTGGGGACCCTTAGGGCACAGTTGCAGGAGTTACAGGTGCGTCCCCCTTAGGTAGGTACCCTTTCTACCCATCTCACAGCAGGATCCTCGGCAGCAGAGAAGATGCTACGCGCACAAATGGAAAACACGCTAGTGTTGCCAGAAGGGGCCCTAGTCACAACGAATGTGACTGATAGATTTTCAGTTAACATGTTGAAATGCCTTGGCCTTAATTTGGCTGCCCTTTCACAAGAGACACTGTATCTGCTACAGGATGGGATAACGGCAGAGTTGAGGGCCAGGGAGAGCTGGGCGATCCAAGTTTTTAGTGAACAAAAGATAAACATGGAACAACTCACCTTGCAACGCAACAAATTGGTGTTGCAAAATCAACACTTGGAGTAGATGGTAGAAGACGCTTACCGATGTGTCTCAGAGCTAGCCATCCTAGCAGATCTATTGGTAGAAGTGCGGATCCAAAGATTGGAAACTAGAGTCCACGAGGCCAGGGAAGAAATGACAAAGGTTCAGGTGGAGCTGAATCTTTAGATCACCGAGCTGCGGTTGAAGGCGTAGCCTTCCACTCCCCCGGCAGTCAGAGAACAACACGATATCACTATCGCAGCAAGGTTGGAAGAAATTGGGGATGAAGTGGGAGACTGTACCGCCATTTTGGAACAAGCACTTGAGGTCCTCACGACTTTGTAGGAGGACCCCAACATCTGGCGCCTGGAGAAAGAGGCGTGAGAACTCCAGCAGCAATATGACAGTGTCTGAGGAATTGCACAGACAGTAGTCCTCACTTAGCACCTTGTGAGGATGCAGCAAGCTAAGGGACTGAAGGAGCAAGTGGCCTTGGCATGACATAAGGAAGTAGTTCTCAAAGCACGAGTTCAGCGTTGGATTGATGAGGTCTTCACAATCATGACGAATATCGAAGGAAAGCTCGTGCACATACAGGGGATGCATGTGTAGATGTAGGGAAGCATGCCAGACACAGAGGTCTCAGAAGAACAAATGCAGCAGGTTCAACAAGTAGTAGCTCAGTGTGTTGCGGACATCAGTACCATTCGAGAACATTTGGAGGGACTTCACGCCAAGATCGTCGTGCCGATAGAGTAACTCTAGGGCGAGTCACAATGTTTGTGTTGTGGGCCTGTTGGGCATGGAATCCCCCCCAAGGCATATTTTAGGGCTCAAAGCCCAAGTTTTGACTTGATATGGTCATAAAGACTCCGCGAATTGTGGGCACGGAGCATGAAATGTATGTTAAAGTCATAGGGTTGTTCACCCTAAGTTTTGAAAATAATGTCAGCCTACCCATGGTCCACGGACCATGGAATTATATAAATAGAGTGAGGCTATAAGTTGTAAACACATATAATAGGAATGGGTATGAAATGTCTTAGAGATTAAGTCGAAATGCAAAGTGTGTCTTGAGTCGTAGAGTAGGAAAAGGTTCTGCAGTTGAGTGCGCAGAGGCCTAGTAGAGTCTACAGCTGAGTGCGCGGACCCCTGCACCTGAGTGTGCAGGGTGGAGTCGAGTCTCTAATTGGGGAAGAGATTAATAAAGAAGGGTTTTATTACCAATTCTGTGTATCTGTTATGAGTTATTACATATTTGATATCATTTGCGAAAATATTGTTTCTATACTGCGTGCACTTGTATGAATTGTGAATATTGTTAAGTATAAATAAAAGCATACAAATAAGATAAGTTAATCAACTAATATCAGATTACTAGTAAGGACTTGGGTAATAACACTATTCAGCCCCCGAGTAGGGTTGTGTGAAGGCAGCACCTCAGGCTATGAGGAACAGGTAAGTGTGCGTAGGGTCGAACTGCGGACCACTTAAACTCATCAGACATCTCCAGGGTGCGGAAACCTAGTTCTAGCACCCTCCCATACTACTTCAGGTGAGACCTTAGTCTGCACTCCGTAGACTGTTGTCAAAAGGTTTAGTAGTACTGGGGTTTGTTTGGCTAAATCACCTCTGAACCTGGGTCAGGCCCCAACAAGCCAATAAGCATAAAATCAGTATATCCAAGACTCTAGCTCCCTGTGTCTAGCCTGATCCTCTCAAGTGGTCCAGTATAAATAGGATTAATATTGCTCCTAAGAGGATGAATGTGGATGATTAGGACAATGAAAAGTTATGGAAACTTCTTCATAATAATCCTTGACTAGCTCCAATAAGTGTTGATTCATACTGATCTCCTAGGAACCATGAAACTCTAGAACGAGTCCTCAGTCACAGGTACATAACAGAAGGGAAAATACTACAACCACTCCCATAAGGTGGTCCTATGAGCGACTGAAATATTCTAATCACTCTCATAGAGTCATCATTCATGTGTTTGGGTATCATGACTAGAAAAATAAGTTCTAAGGCTGAAGTAAAAGGTTAATCAACATAATGTCTTAGAAGCAGTAACCTTAGGTAGAAAAATAGGCTGATAATAGATGCCCCCTAATTATGAGGTCATAAGAGAAGCTGATGGCCGAAATACATTATGACAAAACTCAGAGGTGAAAGTAGGAGTAAGGATACAAAGCTAGGAAGTCGTATCAAAAGACACTAGAGATGAAGTCTCATATGTGCTAATAACATCCCCAAGGTGGGCATACCCATGCTCGGTCATAAATAAATACTAAGCATAGTGGCCAAAAAATATACTGCAGATCCATGACATAAAATCCTAGAACATGGCCATGACAGACATACATAGTGGATCCATGTGACTTAATAAATAGAGCATAGATACCAATAAATACAATGTGGATCTATGTCACAGTATACGTTAGTAGGACTATGGACACATGACAGAGAGAGAAGTGTCCCAGATAGCCCTCAAAGTACATAAATGATACATAACTCCAACATGTCCTGGGAAGGATGCCATATAATAGTGAGATGTTCCTAACCCAGGGTCTTCGACATAACCATGATGGTACGAATCTACAACATGTGAATAGATGAGCTAACGTTGAACATGGTAGAAACTGCCTGATTACCAGCCAATGATGTAAACCAGTAACAGATGCAAGGATATCCATTAATGAGGAAAATGGACCCCAAGGTACCTAGTGCAGTCCACTAAGTGTGAATAACTGGATGAAGTCAAACATCATTGAACTCAAACAATTAGGATTTAATGATGTAAACCCATTGTTGATCATGAGGAAGCCTTCCATTGAGGTCTGCAACCTCTAAGGTACTACTGGTTCCTAGATCAAGCCCCAGGAGAATGAGTTGGAGTCGATAGGAGAAGAACCATCAAAGGAGGGCATTAATGTATCCCCCATCAATTGACATGGAACATACTAGGATGATGTGATGTATGGATGAAGTCATGAGATGATGAACTACAACTGACATAAAGATGGCAACCTCAAAAAAGGTCAACAGGCTACAACAGATGGCCGACACAGGATGAGACTTCCCTTGAACACGTAGTGGCATGACACCAAAGTGACTTGGTAGCATGACTAATGAGCACCATGTGATATCATGCAATGACACAGTAGACATCAAAGCACTCTACACATGAATGGAAGAGTAACCAGTTGGAGGAGTAAAAGGACTCATATGGATGGTACGACTCCTAGGAAAGCTAAAACCCAACTATGAGATAATGAAATAGACAGGTTCCGTTTTCAAGGGAGATGCAAATAATGTTTCCATTTGATTACTAATAGAAATAAATGTTCCCTCCCTTCTCTTTTTATAATTTCCTTTTCTGCAAAGTTGTCCCCCAAGCATAAAAAGGAGATAAAAGTATACAAGGGAGAACCTCCTATCCATAGTAAACTAGGGTATTCCTTTTTCATAACTAGTCTTTCCTAATCGAGAAAAATGTTAAAATTATACTGGGTAGATGACCATTGTAGTAATTTTACGAGCATGAAGGATACAAGTTCACCCAACAACATTTTCTAAATTAAGGAGTTTCAAAAGAGCTTAAAGGAAACTCCTCTTGGAGGAACGAGTGGTATAAGGCATAAAACTGGTTCCGGTGATGATGGAACTACTCATGCCATAAAGAGGATAAGAGTTGGGCTAATAGGACCACTCATCGCAATGGTTCTTCTAATAAAGGGTATAACACCAAGTGAAAGTGGATGATAGTCCAAGCATGTGATGACGATGAAAGAGAAAAACCAAGGCTCAATCTACAAAAATATGCTGATAAAAGGTGGCAATCACAAGGGATAAAGTGTGGAATCCTCTTGGGGTATGGCTAAAAATATGATGAAGAAGAGGACATGAGGCTCAAATTATAAGTCATGGTAGGTGAGAAGGAGGAATTATGAAAAGCAGGGAAAAAATGACTGAATGGACACCAATACGACAAAGAGGCACTAACTAGGGTATGCATGAGCGGGTAAGATCTATTGCCAAGATACGACGTGAATAAAGGAGAATGGATAAGGCTGCAACTTGATGGGGTCGGACCTAAGGCATAAAAATGGAACTGACGGTCAAAATGAAATGGAGACGACAAAATGACCTACCCCTATATGCCGGTAAAGAAAATGTACCTCAAGCCTATTGATGGAAATGGGTCCTTCAAGAAAAAGCATAAAAAGATCACTCACCAAACCTCTTGCAAAAGTAAACTAGAAAAATAAATATAAAGAAAAAAAACCCTCTCAAGCCTAAAAATAAAAGTTAGAATATTATCTAAGATGCCAAAAAAGATTATAAAGCAACACATACCTCCTCATTTGGTCATTGTGTTTTGATGAAAAGAGAAGGAGAGAAATTCCAAGCTTTTGTGTGCTAGGGCAAGGAGGAGCAAGAGGAGCCAAGAGATGAGAATTTTCATCTAGGTAAGTCGATTTCATCCTTTTGTCAAAGAATAAAGCACAAGTTTCTTTGGCCATAGGTTTTTTTTCGAGAATTTTTTTTTGTGAAAAATGTGCTCGTTTGCATGCATGGAACATATGAATTTCAACTGAAAGAGCCTAGTCACTCGCATGTCATTGTAGAAATTCCCACTGTAGATCAACATATTATAAAATATACTAAAGCAAAATACAAATATACTTCTACAACAAACTTTGTAGAAGCTTAATCAAATTGAGAAAGATCAATGAGAACACATATAACTGAGAATGAGAAATCAATCGCACATAACATAGAAGAAATAACCCGAGGAAAGCCTTAGCCTAAAATCCCAATCTCTGTATTATCATACAAGTGGAAATATGTTCGAGTTAAAAAAAGAATCAGCTCTCAAGCTATTCTACTCTCTCTGCAATCAAATCAATACAACTCAGAGACTGAATAGACACTGTATATGTCCTCCTCAAGCCCTCCAAGCCTCCTATTTCCTTGCACAATTTTTCTTGGGTGTGAATTGGCCTCATCACACTCACAAAACCTGAAGAAGTAACTACGTAATCCTCAAGGAAAGAATTCCTTCTACATGCAAGAGATATTCACAATGGAATATTCTAGCAACTGATAGTACACTGCCCCTCCATCCGATCTCAACTGGGTCTCTGTCTGAACTGACATGCATGAGTTATTTATGAGAGAATATTCAGTTATCTGAAGTGTAGCAGTTACATGCATGCATGCATTAACTAACTGAACTCACAATTAATTCAACAAACTATTTGAATTAATCTAATTGGACTTGACTCAGTTAACTGAGCCAACTAATTACAACTCAAATAACAACTCATCCTTATCTCTTTAACTCATGGATAAATTCCTCAATTAATGGAGAAACTATTGCATGTCCCCACATAGACTTCATGTTTGATTTTCTACAACTAATTAACTCATGGTGAATTAATTAATTATTTTACAAACAACTACTAAGATCAAATTATAATTTTACTTCTCTATTTTAGTTCAAGGACTAACTAAAATCGGAAGGTATCCCGAAATGCTATTTATAGCAGTACTAAATTTAGCACTTCTATATTTGGCATTTCTTGTTGTTATTTTCAACACTCTCTCTCAACAAGAAAGGGATTATCAGAAACCCCAATCCTGTCTCTGTGGAACTCGAACTTGCATTTTGACAATACCTTAGTCAAAATATCAACATCTTGTTCCTTGGTTGAAACATACAGCAACAACATGATCCTCTTGACCACACTGTCTCGAAGATGGTGATACCAGATATCAATGTGCTTGGAACTGTCATGAAAAACTGGATTCTCAGAGAGTTTGATACAACTCTAGTTATCGTAGTAGATCACGGTTGGATCCATCCTCTAACTAAATAATCCCACTAGAATCTTCCGCATCCAAATGGCCTCACATGTAGCCTGACTAGTAGCCATGTGTTCAGCCTCTGCTGAGCTAAGTGAAACTGACCTCTGTTTCCCGTTGTACTAGGAAACTACAGCTGAACCAAGGTTGAATATTCCTCCAGAAGTGCTCTTCTGGTCTAATGGACTCCTTGCCCAATCCGCATCTGTGAAGCCCTGAATCTTCACTCCCTCCGTCAGTCTGTACCACAATCCAAACTAGGATGTGCCTCTGAGGTATCTCAACACATGCTTCACTGCCTTCCAAAATAGCTTGGTAAGCTAAACCATAGCTTGACTCAGCTGGTTCATCGCAAAGCATAAGTCGGGTCGTATGTTCACCAGATACATAAGTGAACCCACCAGCTGCCGATAAACAATAGCAGCTACTACCTTACTTGAAGTAGCATCCTCCTTCCTCCAGTTCCCAGCTAGAGGAGTCTGCATGGGCTTGCACTTCGCCATGTGAAAGCGCCTGAGTATCTCATTGGCATACTTGGCTTAAGACACAAATACTTCACCATCTTTCTACCACTCCTCCATGCCTAGAAAGTAGTGCATAAGACCCATGTCTTTCATTTCGAACTCTCTTGCAAGGTCCTCCTTGCAAGATTGTATTCGTTGATCATCACGTGTAAAAATCAGATCATCGACATAAAGAATAATGATCAATGGCTTATCTTCTACCATGATGTGGTAAAGGTTCGCATCTGCTTCACTCTTGGTGAAGCCCAACCCAGTGAAATAGTTGTCAATCCTGGTGTACCAATTACGGGGTGCTTGATTCAGCCGATACAAAGCCCTCTTGAGTCGGCACACGTGCGACTCACGGTTGAAGGTCTCAAAACCCTTTGGCTGCTCAATGTACACCTCCTTCTCAATATTCCCATTAAGGAATGATGTCTTCACATCTATCTGGTGGATCTTCCACCCCATTTGAGTTGATAGTGCCAACATCGATCTAATCAATGTGTACCTTGCTATGAGAGCAAAAGTCTCATAGTAGTCGATCCCCTCGACTTGTGAGAAACCATAAGAAAAGAACCTTGCCTTATGTTTCTCAACTTCCATCAGCTGCCTGCTTTACCTTGTAAAGCCATTTGGAACTCACCATTGACTTACCCTGAGGTCTTGGGATAACATCCCACACACTGTTCCGAATGATAGAGTCGTACTCCTCTACCATTGCATCAACCCAGACTGGTTGTTGCACTGCCTCCTCGAATGAATAAGGTTCGATCTCTACACAGTCCCCAACCAGGGCCATGTACCCAGTGTACCGCACGGGTGACCTCCTCTATCTGCGCTGAGAAGATGGATGTCTCACATTCTCCCACACATACAACATCAACCTGTCAACTTCCCTTGAGCGTTTCCACCCATCTCTGGAAGTCTCATCATGAGTGGATGTCTCCACTCCCAGATCCTTTGCATGCGGCTGCTCTGCATCAATTTGAGGCTTCTCCTCCTTAGGAATTGAAAGTTCCTCCTCTTCATGCAACTTGACCTCCCTCTCAAGTGATAATCACATGGATTTCTGCTCATCGAACTTCAGATCCCTACTTACCACTATCCTCTAAGTGGAAGGAAGGTACACCCGATAGTTGTGGGGTGTATCCGTGTACCCCACAAGTATTCCCAACCTCAGCTCTTAGGTCTAGCTTCTTCTTGAAATCTTTTGTCACATGATAATAAACTGATGATCCAAAGATTTGGAAGTGACTTACATCAGGTCACTTCCTAGAAAAGGCCTCCATAGGTGTCTTCATTCCAAGTATATGGTGCGGGCTTCTGTTCTGCAAGTATACTACTGTATCCCATGCCTTAGCCCAAAAATGTAATGGTAGGCTTTGGTCATGCAACATCACTCAAGCTGCTCCCAATCGATCGGTTCTTCCTTTCGACCACCCCATTCTGCTGTGGGTTATGGGGTGCTGTCAATTCCCGTTTAATTCCTTCTGTAGCACAAAAGTATTTAAACTGTTGGGAGACATACTCTCCACCATTGCCGTTACACAAGGATTTTATTTTCTTTCTAGATTCTTTCTCTGCTAAGGCTTTAAAATCACAAAACCTCAAGAAGGTCTGATCCTTCTTTTGAATAAAGTAGATCCAGCATCTACGAGAAAAATCATCAATAAAAATAACATAGTACCTTTGTTTAGTGGTGAAGGCTGTAGAGAAAGGTCCACAAACATCTGAGTGAACTTGCTCGAGGATTGCTCTAGCTCTACTGTCTCGATCCAGAAGGGAAGATTTCACATACTTACCCAAGGTACAACCTTTGCATGTATTCGACTGCTCTAGTTTTCCCTTGGGAAGTCCAGTAGAAATATGCTACATGATCTTTAGGGCTCCATGGTGCAAGTGGCCCAGTCTTCTATGCCATAGCTCACCAACATCTTGGCTCTGCACCATCTCAGCTTTGGAACTCATTGTGGCACATTTGTCTGCCTCCAGCCTGTAGAGATTATTTACTCGAATCCCAATTTGATTTTTCTGTCCAGTACTGATATGCTTCATGAATACCTTTCCTTTACTAAAGACTGCATCATAGCCTTTATCTTCTAGCATAGCGACAGACACAAGATTCTTCTTCAGACCTGGTACATACTTTACATCAGTTAGGGTGAGGGGAGCTCCATGCTCCCTCTGAAACACAACCGTATCTTCACCTGAGACATGGTACTTTCCATCATCACCCATCTTGATCTGCATCTGGAGATCCTTCTCCAAGGTACTGAAAATATTCTTGTCACCTGACATGTGGAATGAAGCTCCACTATCCAGGTACCACATACATCCCACCATGGATGAAACCATGCATGCGATAAGTGAGAAATCCAACTCAAACTGTGAGGCTAGTGCCTCACCATCAGATCCCTTCGAGGAACCCTTCTTGGATTTCTTCTATGGACAATTTGTAGCATAATGGCCCACTTCATGACAATGAAAGCATCACACTTTTGATTTGTCAATATTCTTCCCACCATGGGAAGAACAGGATTTGGGATGGGATGCTTTCCATTTCCCTTTCCTTGCCTTACTTGCTAAGGCTAGATTTTCCTCATCATCTTGCTTCGATGAGGATCCATCTCTGGTGCTTCTCCTTCTTTCCTCCTACATCAGATCCGACCAAAGTTGTTCCAAATTTGGCAGTTTTTCTCTTCCATTAACCGAGTCTTGGTAGCTATGCCAGCTCTTAAGAAGACTAAGGAGTGCAAGACTCACCATGTCATCATCAATGATCATGAACCCTACACTTCCAAGCTCATCCCTGCAGGTGGTGAGCTTGTTCAGATATGTAGAGATCGTGTCACCCTTTTCACACTTGATTTTCTGAAGCTTGTCTTTCAGCGCTAGCTTCCTCTGATCACTGCTATTCTGATATAGATCTTTCAATGTTTTCCACATCGAAAATGGTGTCTCCTTCCCATGGAGGCTCGAGACAATGTGGTCTTAAACTCCCTCCAGGAGGATTCTCCTTGCTCTAGCCACACATTTCTTCCATTCTGCCAATTGAGTAGCATTAGTCAGCTTGGGGACTTCTTGATCAATGAAGTCCTTTAGACTGTTGTCCTCTAATACTGCTTCCATGTGATCCTTCTAGGCTATATAATTCGAGCTACCATCAAGGGCATACTTGAATCTTAAACTGCTGAACGCCATTGGTGAAATTGAGATGTGATAAGAACTCGATTTCTATATTCAGGAACCTCAAACTTCAAACTTCTCCCTTCTTGTATGCTGTTCTTTGCCTTGATGACCTTTGCTTTGATACCGTGTAGAAATTCCCACTATAGATCAACAGATTATGCAATAGACTAAAGCAAAATACAAGATATACTTCTACAACAAACTTTGTGGAAGCTTAATCAAATTGAGCAAGATCAATGAGAACACATATAACTAAGAATGAGAAATCAATCATACATAACACAGAAGAAATAACCCAAGGAAAGCCTCAGCCTAAAACCTTAATCTCTGTATTAATATACAAGTGGAAATATGTTCGAGTTACAAAAAGTATCAGCTCTCAAGCTATCCTTCTCTCTCTGCAATCAAAACAATACAACTCACAGACTGAATAGACACTGTATATGTCCTTCTCTAGCCCTCCAAGCCTCCTATTTCCTTGTGCAGTTTTTCTTGGGGTCCAGTGATGCCACATGTGTGAATTGGCCTCATCACACTCACAAAACCTTAAGAAGTAATTGTGTAATCCTCAAGGAAAGAATTCCTTCTACGTGCAAGAGATATTCACAATGGAATATTCTAGCAACTGATAGTACACTACCCCTCCATTTGATCTCAACCAAGTCTTTGTCTGAACTGACATGCATGAGTTATTTATGAGAGAATATTCAGTTATCTGAAGTGCAACAGTTACATGCATGCATGCATTAACTAACTGAACTCACAATTAATTCAACAAACTGTTTGAATTAATCTAACTGGACTTGACTCAGTTAACTGAGCCAAATAATTACAACTCAAATTACAACTCATCCTTATCTATTTAACTGATGGATAAATTCCTCAATTAATGGAGAGACTGTTTCATGTCCCCACATAGAGTTCAAGTTTGATTTTCTACAACTAATTAACTCATAGTGAATTAATTAATTATTTTACAAATAACTGCTAAGATCAAATTCGAATTTTACTTCTCTATTTTAGTTCAGGTACTAACTAAAATAGGAAGGTATCCCGAAATGCTATTTATAGAAGTACTAAACTTAGCATTTCTTGTTGCTATTTTCGAAAGTCGTGGCCTGTGAGTGACTGCAGCCAATTTTGTCTTGTTCCAAGGTAGCATTCGGGGTGAATTTTTTTTAATATTGTTCTATAGTTTTACCCAAGTGTAAATTTTCATGTTTTTATAGGGTTTTTCTTTTGAAATTCATTGGCGATGACTACTATGTTTTACTTGTGGTTGTAGGAGAAACCATGGTGTAATGGAGAGAGAGACACCATAGTGAAAATGACATTCAAGAAATGGGGCATCTACCAAAAATCAATTCCCTGAGGGATTGTGGTTTACTGAAGTTTTTTATGGTCCCCAACATGAAAAACCAAACCTTTCTTATTTTTTGAAATCATTTGTTGGTGGGATGTGGACACCCAACAATTTATTGTTGGTATGGATTCATTCTCTATAGAGGTGGAGGACATTTACTTCCTCACAATATTGTTAAGACGAGGGGCTTCGGTCGTATTATTATGGGTATGGAGTACTAGTGGATAGATTGTTCAGAGTTTGTAGCAACAACATTGCAGGGAAGGTGTGCGAAGAGAGAAAGACAAAATCTATACCGAGGATATAAAGGACCTAACCTTGCAAAATTTGTCTTATGCTGTAACTCGGTTAGCTAGAATTTATGAATCCCATATTGTGACAAAACCACACTTGTAACTATGCATACGATTTTTAGAACTCACCCTTTTCAATTGGTGTGAAGGAATGTTGGTGAATGTAGAAGCTCAACTGACAAAGATGAAAAGGGGTAGAAACCAGATATGTGGCTATGGGAGATTGCTTGTAAGTTTCTTTTTTTAGAAGATCTCAGTCATGAGACCAATGTTTTTGGACTATGTGGTCTAACCACTACCATCTGAACCTCAAATGATGAGGTGGTTTTCTATCATTGCCTAGGGAGGGTGGAGTACACACTAGTGGCTAGTTCCGGAACACATATTGGAAGTGGTAGAGGGAAGCCACATTAGCAGTAGATGACTATCCATACGAAGAATTGGATTTTAGGGAGATCTACACATGGTCCTGTCCTTTGGCAAGGATTTTGATAACAGGGGTATATATATATATATATATATATATATATATATATATATATATATATAGAGAGAGAGAGAGAGAGAGAGAGAGAGAGAGAGAGAGATATATATATATCTCTCTCTCTCTCTCTCTCTCTCTCTATATATATATATATATATATATATATATATATTTGGAATGGTGTTACAGATCCATTTAGGCACATCAACCCTGACTTACAGATCAGTTCTATTAGGGCCCATCAAACTCTAAGTCAGTTGTTACATTCCCTAAAGAAGTCAACCATCAGAATGCCTAGCTTCCCAAGAAGTTCCATGACTGAAATGATCCAAAAACTGCGTCTAAGAAGATCAGCGTAGGTAGGCCTTCATTAGGGTGTGCTGATCTTCTTAGAGGTAGTTTTTGGATGATTTCAGTTATGGAACTTGAAATCATCCAAAAGATATGAAAATGTTGTGCCTACACACCCTATAGGGTATTCTCACTTAAATAGACATGTACCACCTTCCCAATCCCCAAAAATAGCTGTAGCAAAGATAGTGGACAAAGACGAGGAGTTGTAGGAGTTCACTCACAATGTCAAGGGGCTTACTTTAGGTGTTCCTCCAAGAAGTATGAAAGATACCCCTCGACATTGGCATAGGCATACAATTGGTGTCGAGTCAGCCCGTCATCGGACCCTTCTCCACAATATTCTGAACGCAGACTTATGTTATCATGAGCACCACTAAGTGGAGGCAATAGCATAGGGGTGTGTGTTTTTTATGGGTCTACATATGTATCGCATAGTAGCAAGGGCCTCAGTTTCCCAGTTTTTGAACTATGTACCCAAAAGTTTTGATATATAATAAAATGATGGCCTCTATGTATTTTTATATAAATAATTTGTAGTTACAATGAATGTTTAATGTATCATGTGCATGGTTAAAAATATTGATGTGAAAAATGCCAATTTAACACATAATTAGCTAACGAATTAGCCAATTGGTTTTGGTCTCAAGGAATAGGAACATAATCAATACAATCAAATAAACATTCCAAGAGACGTATCCTCAGGAAATAGTGTAGGAGAATTAATTTCCTTACATAATAGAGACTGTTGAGATAAGACCCTATGAGCTAAGAGTCAACCTAAACCACTAGGTGGCATATGCCAAGGTGACTGGCCTCGGTCAAGAGCTCAATAACGATAATATATTCAAAAACATTGTTTGTTAGAGGGTGAAGAAAAATAACCCTAGAACTCACAAGCTCATCAGTGGATGAAAAGAGGACCCAAGCAGTAGAAGCAACATTCCAAGTGTAATGAATTGCACCATATACAAAGCCTCTATAAGGAGGTGAGGGTGTTTACATCTGTTCATCAAAGACCAGACGCACGAATCAAACACTACTTGGTAAGTCTATAACCTACCACCATGATGAAACTCTTTCCTTCATAATTAGGTAAACCGGTGATAAAATCCATTGAAACCTCCTCCCAACGTTGGCTTGGAATGGATAAAGGTTGTAATAGACCTGGGGTCTTAAATGTTTCAACTTTATTTTGTTGGAAAACAAAACATTCCGCCACAAACTTTTGAATATCCAATTTAAGGCCATCCCAAAAAAAATCCTTCTTAACCCTGTGGTAAGTTCTTAAAAATCCTGAGTGCCCTCCTAAGGGAAAAGTGTGCGATTCCATAAGAATCTTTTGTTTGAGTTGGAAATTCTTACATAGTTATAAGCGATCTTTGTACCATAATGAATCATTTGTCCAGCTAAATGTATCATATGTATTGGGATCTTGTTGTAACTTTTGAATGAGTGCCCACAATTCTTCATCATTCTTCCATTCATCCCTTGCTTCATTTATCCAATCTAGTTGGATAATAGAAATGGCACAAAGCAATGCTTCCACATCTTCATCCTTTCTTGAGAGTGCATTTGCAACAACATTTTTCTTCCCTTTTTTGTAGACGATTTCAAAGTCATAACCCAACATCTTTGCAACCCATTTTTGCTGCTCTTCTGAAGATAATCTTTGTTCGAAGAAGTATTTAAGACTATCATGATATGTTTTTACCTTGAAGTGTGTTCCCATTAGGTAGGGTTGCCATATCTTAAGTGCATGTAGTATTGCCAACATTTCCTTCTCATAAATCGCTTTGTGTAAATACTTTCCTTTGATTGGATGACTTTTGAAAGCAATGGGTCTTTCTTGTTTCATTAAAACAACACCAATTCAATTTCCTAAGGAATCACATTCCATAATAAAGGTTTTTGTGAAGTCCGACGTAGCTAAGACCAATGCTTGGCACATTTTCTCTTTAAGATGTTCAAAGGCCTTTGTTACTTCTGGAGTCCATGAAAATGAATCTTTCTTCAATAATGTTGTTAGAGGTGTTGCTATTCTGACATAATTCTTAACAAACTTTCGATAATACCCTATCAACCCAAAAAATCCTCGTAGATGATTTATGGATGTGGGGATTTTCCATTCCTTAATGGCTTTAATTTTGCTAGGGTTTACCTTAACACCTCCAAGAGATAAAATACGACCTAGATATTCCACCTCTTGTACTCCAAAGAAACATTTGGAGCCTTTTGCATATAATTGTTTCTCCTCCAATAGTTTGAGCACCCTGTCAACATGATCCTTCCAAGACTTGTTGTAGATTAGTGTATCATCAAAAAATACTAACACAAATTTTCTAAGGAAGGGCTTGCAAATGGAATTCATCAAACCCCTAACTGTAGAAGGTGCATTCCTAAGGCCCAAAGGCATGACCAAAAATTCGTAATGACCCTCATGAGTTCTAAATGTTTTTTTCCGAATGTCTTTAGTCTTCATTCTGATTTGACAATATCCTGAATGAAGATCCAACTTGGTGAAGTAAATTGATCCATGCAATTGATCCACTAATTCATCAATGACAGGAATGGGAAATTTATCTTTAATAGCAAGCTTGTTGAGCTCCCTATAGTACAGACACATGCACCATGATCGATCCTTCTTGTGCACCAATACTACTAGAGCAGAGAAAGAAATTTGACTAGGTTGAATTATACCAGCATCTAGCATTTCTTCAACCATACGTTCAATTTCAGTCTTTTGGGCATAGGGATATCTGTAAGGCATCATGTCTAGAGGAACACTTCCTGGAATCGAATGAATAGGATGATCATGATCATGAATAGGTGGGAGACCTTTGGGAGTCTCAAATACCTTGGAATGATTGTCCAAGACTTTTTGGAGATTTGGAGAAATAGATGATTTCGATGTGGGAACCTCTAGTGAACATAATTGTGCAATTACGCCTCATTATTCTTTCTTTAGAAGCTTTTTCATTCTGTTAGAGTTGATTATCTTTCCCAGTTTCCCTGTGATACCCCTTAATCCAACTTCCTTTCCTTCCAAACAAAATTTCATGAAAAGTTCCTGAAAAATAAAAGCTATTGTACCCAAGGCTTGTAGCCATTAGACTCCTAGTACAACATCAACACCACCCATTGGAATGGAAAGCATTGGGCTATTCAATACATATTATCCCATGGATAGATTGATATTATGGCACTTTCCAAAGAAATTTATGGTTCCTCCACTTGCAGCCATCACTTGACATTCTAGCGCTGGATATAGGAAGCAATTCAATTCCTTGACTATCTTACAATGAATAAAATTATGGGTATTGCCTGAATCAATCAAAACTATTACCTTTTTCTTATTGACATGTCCTTCTATCTTGATAGTTTGAGGAGTGGTAATTCTAGCCAATGCATTACAAGATATGGTCAGATTCATTTCTTCTATCTCTAGGGTCTGTTCCTAGTGTATATCCTCTTCTTTTGATATTTCTTGTTCCTTTTCTTCCTCCTCTTCACAATCCATGTAAACTAATTTCTTCTCAGCACACTTATGACCTTTAGTGTATTTGCTATCAAAACTATAACAAATCCCTTTTGATCTTTTTTCTTCCAATTTTTGTGGTGTCAACCTTGTAGGTTGTGGAAGGCTAGGGGAAGCAACACTTCCATCTTTATAGTTGTGAGTGGTAGGCTTCCTGGTTTCCATAATTTTTCTTTCCATTTTTCTTGCCAACCTGAATGCCTTGTCCAATGAATTAGGTTCCCAAAGGTGAACCTCATGTTGGATGTGATCCTTTAAAGTCCCTATGAACACATCAATCCTATGCTCCTTTGGAATATATTTTACCCTTATATTCAATTTTTAGAAGTCCTGAATGTGCTCCATCATTGAAACCATTTGTTTGCAATTTATCAATTGGCTAAAAAATGTGTTGCTTTTTGTATCCTCATAATGTGCTATCATTTCTTCTATAAAAATTGCCCAAGTGACAATTTTTTTATGAGAGCAAAGCCATCGATACCATACAAACTGATTTGGTTCCAGATATAAAGTTGCAATGCATACCTTTTGTGTGTTTTTCACATTATGGAGATCGAAATATTGCTCCATCTATAGTATCCATGTTACGGGATCCTTTCCATCAAACTTCCTCATATCGATCTTTCGAACATGGTGGGTCTTCAATCCAAGGTTAGAGTCTATGAAATTATGATTAACATTTCATATGTTCTCAGCATGAGTTTCCTTTAATACCCTTTCACCATTAGTAAACATTTCTTGTAGCAACTTTGTCAAATTTGTCTTGAAATCTTCCATTTTTCCTTTCATCTTAGCTTCCATGTCATTCGTCTTACCTTCCATGCCTTTATTTAAACCATCCATTTTAGCTTCCACACCATCCATCTTAACTTCCATGCCTTTCTTTAAACCATCCATCTTAGCTTCTATTACTTTTTGTGAGAGTGAGATTCGCTGCACTTGGTCTTGTAATTTTGATATATCATGTTGTATTTCTTCCTCTTCTTCATTAGTCATGCTACAGATTTCAGGTTGCTTACTATGTGTTTCCATTTTCTTTCTTCAGGGCATCAATTAGTGATCAATATACTTCACTATGCCCTTCAAATTGCTTCAAACTAATTTTTCAAACCAAACCTATGCAAAAATTTAAAAAAACTAAACACCTTTTGTCACTTTGTAGGACCTAGATATTGAATATGATGTATCTTTGAAATTTTGGATCTCCAAGGTCTAAAATTGTGAATTGTGATAACATTTTGAGTCCTCTTTCCAAATCCACCAGTCTGATCGAAATTCGATTCTCAAAGGAAGCATTATGAACAATCTCCCATGATGACCTAATTATACAATTTTTCAGTAGAGTAAACTAATACGAAGTGCCACGTGTCATTGTTTCAACCTTCAGAACTGAAAATGATGCACAAAAAACTACAGTCCATCTTATTTCTGTAACTTCTAATGAAATTTCAATCTAATACTCCGAGAGAAAGTTATGGAACCTTTCCCAAGGTCACCTGTTTGAGATGTAATTCAGGAGCCAAAAAAAACCCTAACTTCCTTAGATAATATCTCTGAAAATATAGTGAGACAAGGTCTGGAATTCGGACTCGAGGATCATCAAGATTTCGGCTAAAATGGGTTTTGTTTAGCTTCTGAAACATTGCATAAAAAAAATTATAGCGAAAATGCCACGATGACCTGTTTGGAGTAACAAAACCCTAGAATCCAAAGCTCTAATACCAAATGTAATGAACCAGCTCACAAAAATATAGAAAAGATAGATCAACGACTTTAAAATCAACCTCTTCTAGGGGGAAACCTCCTTTACATTAGACAGATGAAAAATTCTTGGATGATACGAGTGACTAAACCTCCTTTCTATATATAGGAGTCTAAGGGGTCACAATATAATCAAAGTCGACATAAATATAATAATATAAGGGTACAACAATAACAATAGTGGGCTTCTATGGGGCACACTAATAACAATATGGGGACTGTAGGGGCACACTAGTAACAATAAGAGATACAATGACAATAGTAATTACTAATGGGGGAATCAATAGTATTATAGGGACGTAAAACCCCCCCTCTAGTAATTCCTTATTCCATCAATTGGTATCAGAGCCAAGTTCCTTCAGAATAGTCTAAACACTAGAAGCTAGATCTATAAGGAATTATGTCTAGGCAAGAGAGTCAAGAGGTTTACGTAAGTAGAATATCAACCTTTGATGGGACAAACTATTCTTTTGGAATGTAAGGATGGAAGAGTATCTTATGTCCCTGGGAGTAGATGTTTGGACTTCAGTGCTAGTAGACTACATGTTGGACATGGAATCCCCCCAAGGCATGTTTTGGGGCTCAAAGCCCAAGTTTTGATAGAATCTTGTTGTAAATTTCGATGAATTGCGGGCACGGGGCACGAAAGTATGATAGAGTCATAGGGTTGTCTGCCCTAGT
The DNA here is from genome assembly GCA_031772625.1 of Pinus tabuliformis. NCBI lineage: Eukaryota > Viridiplantae > Streptophyta > Pinopsida > Pinales > Pinaceae > Pinus > Pinus tabuliformis. The sequence continues at coordinate 311,397,980 of CM062810.1, read as the reverse complement.
TTTGTAATGTAATGTCGGCTGGATAGACGTACCCATGGTCCATGGACCATGGGATTGTATACATAGAGCGAGGCTCTGTGTGAGAAAGGGGAGATAGAAAATAGAAGAGAAGGAGGAAGAAATCCAAGTGATTAAGTCACAAGTAAAGTGTGTCTTTGGGTTGTAGAGTAGGAGAAGGCTCTACAGCTGAGTGCACAGAGGCCTAGTAGTCCACAACTGAGTGTGCAGACCCCTGCAGCTGAGTGTGCAGGGCAAAGTCAAGACTGTAATCGAGGAACGAATTAATAAAGAGAAGTTTTGTTATAATTTTGCGTATTTGTTCTTGGGTTAACGAATGATTGATATAATTGGCAAATATACTATTTATTTACTGTGCTCACCTGTATGAATGGTTTATGTTGTTAAAGTATACTTAAAGCACTCAAGTAGGCAAAGCTAATTAACTAACGTTGGAATACCAATAAGGTCTTGGGTAATAACACAGAGTGCAACGTTCAGACCTTGGGTAGGGCTACACGAAGCGAGTATATCAGGCTACGAAGTATGGGAAAGTGCACGAAGCAACATATGCGCAGGGTCAAACCGTGGACCACTTGAACTCATCAGACATCTCTAGGGTGAGGAAACTTGGTTCTAGCACCCTCCCATACTACTTTGGGCGAGACCTCAGTTCGCGCTCCGTGGGCTATTGCCGAAAGGGCCAGTAGTACCGGGCTTTGTTTGGCTAACTTAACTTTGAACCTGGGTCAAGCGCCAATAAGATAGCAAATGGTTCCATTGCCGGTAGCAGGATCTACATAGAGATGTTTGATGTCGTATCACTAGAATCTGAAAAAGAAAGGAATTGAACAGTGGTTGGACAGAAAGATTCACAAGTTCGCGGTGTAGGAAAACATGAATCCACGATTATTGAAGGAAGAGTGGTTAGATTTCTACTTATATACAGAAATCCATGAAATTTTCTTTTCATTCTTCCCCTTTGAGTTGTGTGAGTGGATCGTGAAGCTAGCAGATAGTCAAGGAAGGTGTAGGCTCGACAAACCTATTGTGTGGACTTGAGAGTTGGTGCACAGACTAGAAGCATCGAAAGATAAGATCACGTGTACTATGGATCATTGGCTTGATCAAATTATAGGAGTATTTATCACCATGTTCATGGTAGATACTTCAGTCAGCTATAGCAAGGTGGAACGACACTTCCTCAAAGGACTGCGAGGTAAGTACGTTAAATCTTTGAACACTTGGATTAAAATTCTACTGTGTGAAAAGTGGGTTATGCGAATAAATTGAATTTTTTGGCTACGCGAAGTGGGAGGATCTATAGAAACGAAGGTAGCGCAGAACTAGAAACTGGCCCCTTGATTTCAGCTCCGTGAGAAAGCAAGGAAGATCTCGTGAAGATTTCACCAAGAAGTGCGATCAACTTAATAAAGCAACGAATTCTGTGCATAACACCCACACCTACACCACCACTAGTTTCACCATCTTCATCCCCGTCTTCGCCCACGCCACCTCCACCACCACCATAGTTCAATATGGCAAGCGCGATAAATTTTCCAGTGTTCAAAGGAGTAGGGAATGAAGATCTGGACCAGTTTTGGTTCATGGTAAGGGCTGTATGGGAAGCGCAATGAGTCACAGATGAAAAGATAAAGAAAGCAATGTTGGTCGGTGCTCTGCAGGATCATGCACTGACTTGGTACATTAAGCATTCCAATGAAAATCTGAACGTAGGGATCAAAAATATCTAAGCTGCGCTAAACAAGGAATTTAGCAGGCCAAAATCAGAGACACAGTCGATCATTGGATTTAAGTAAATCATGATGCTTCCAGGCAAGACCCCCTTGGATTTGGATTAGAAACTAAAGTGTACAATTCATGAAGCCAAGATGACCTTGACGAATGGTCAACGCCACGTATGGTTTGCAGCATTGCTAACGCCGCATCTAAGGAACACGTGGTCATAGCAGAATCTAACCACTCAGGCTGAGGCCTTGGAGATCACAATGAGACTGCATGAGATCTCGATACAAGATCCTAACCCGGGAGTTCAACAAATCCACATGCAGTTGAAAAACGTGTGCCTTGAGATGCAGAGTTTGAAACAAAATAGGGCAGTTCCCCCAGACACGTGCGAGGAGGTATGGTGTGTAAAGTGCAAAGGCCAGGGACATGAATGTTGTGGGGAAAAATGCCTATGCAGGACGATCCTATCCACCTAAGGTGTGACAGTGCCTTAGCAACAAACAGAAACAACTATTCTAGTATTCTTCCTTTATGAATTAAGAATGAAGAGAGATGGATGGACTAACCGTGTCTTCCGTTTGTCCCTCGATCTGGTTTCTCTTCTCTTTGAGAGCTCCCAGCTACTTGCCTTCTCGCTCGCCCAACTTCACCAAGTTCCTGCAAGATCACAAGAAGGGAACACTACACAAAGACATAGATTCATATTCATAACTAGTTCAGGATTAGAAGTAAACTAAACATACTAATGCAATCATACATCAAAGACACAACAGCATGTAGGAGAAACTCAAATAGCTTTATTGATGAAATAACAAGGTTCAGGAGGAGATACAACCAAGAGAGTTCCAATCCAGCATCTACCTCCCAGCAAATGAAATCCTTTCTTCACCTCCCTTCAAAGCATTAAGCACCCAATGATCTCAATCTCAAACCAACAACAATTCTTTGCAATAACAAAATTCCAGCCTCCAACCTCATGGAGAAGAGATCCATATATAGATGTTTGGAGTGAGGATGAGTCAGCTTGTGATCTGACTAGTGTCCTCTCTCTCTGTCAGTTCTTACTTCCACTTGGAGACTAAGAGCCTCTTACTCATCACTTGGTCGAACTCAGCAAGGCAAGTGTCATGGAGGAAGATTCTAGAAGCTTCCACAGTCTTGACACCTCTCACAAGAGACCCTGACATTTGTCATTTCCCGCTTAGCGCACCCTGGTAGTGCTTCTACCCGTGTTGCAATGCAACCAGCCAGTGTAACCTCTGCATTTCAACGCAGGCAGCTAGTGGAGCTTCTGAATTGATCCTGAATTGACTTGTTTTTGAGTAGTTTCTGGTGGAGAACTTCTGTGAATTGCTGTGGTTTGTTAGCCTTGTTCCTCTAGGGGTAGGAACAACATGTTTAGGGACTTTGGATCCCTTGGATTATGGACATTTTATGCTTATAGCTGTAAGGCACAAAAATGTCTATAACAGTTGCCCCCTAAAGTATGAGGCCGTTTATCGGGTGAAATGCTTTATTAGGAGGATCCGAAGTTCTTTCATTGCTGGGAGGAGACCTGTAATACAATACAATAAAATACATTATTTTCATACTTTTTTCATGATCTAGCAGAGGCGGGCATTCCCATGCTCAGTTTTATAAATTCATTTTCATGTACATATAACAGACAATCGTCTGATGACAGACTGATGATTCTGAAAGAGCCATCATCCTTTTGGTAGGATGATTATCTGTGCTGCAAAGCTGTACATTTCCATGTCTTTATTTTCTGAATATATATCGCAGCCCGGATGGATGAAACTAGATCCGGGGTCTTCAATCTCGTCCGATCTTCACTCTAAGTACAAGTCGATCCATGTGAGAATTGCTCTGAAGTCGAACATGGAAAGACATCGCTTGATTACCAGTCAATGATGTAAACTATTAACAAGCGTGAGAGGAATCACCGATAATGAAGATGACCCTCAAGGTACTGCAGTACAATTCACGTGGTGTGAATAGAGGACTTGGCATCGAACACCACGCAAAATCTTTTGGTCGAAGGTCATTGATGTATACCTGTCGCCGGAAGTGAGAAACTTGCCATTGAGGCATGCAAGCTTCAAAGTACTTGAAGGGGTTGTTCCTAGATCAACTTCTTGGATAATGAGCTGATGTCGACAAGAAGCGATCCGTCAAAGGAGGGCCTTAATGAATCCCACATCGATGACGCGGAATGGAGCTAATGATTTTGATGGAGGTGAAAACGATCTGATGACATATGATTCAGGGTGGCGGTCATGAAAGAGTATAATGTATGGTAGTGGATGGGACACATGTGACTTCTCTGAACGACTTCTCTTGAACATATGGCGACACTAATGTGATGGATTGGTAGCATTACCCCAAATATGGATGGTATGGCGAGACCATGGTGATGTGACCGGTGAATGAAACAACCCAACCTGATTGTGGTACGGAGGAAAAGTGTCATGTTCAAGAGTGACTTGCTACCATCAAAGTTTTCTTGAGTTTCTCCCAATTTTTCCCCAGTCATTGCTGACCAGTACCTCTTTATTTTTGTCAAGCTTGAGGAGGATAACATATGCTTGTTCTATAATTTGCCCTTCGGGCAAACCCATCGCTATATTTTAACGAGTTTAGCGATAGTGAAACTTGTTCTCGTCTAAAGACAAGTTTGTCGCTATTTAATGCTTTTAACGAGTCTAACGACAAGGATAACTCGGTCCTTTTCATTTTTAGAGAGTCTGAAAAGGTACATAAAGTTAACTTCGGAAGTCCTTTTTCGTCATCTAATCCCTTAAGTGCGAAAAAGTATAAAACAATACAGAAGGGATGAATTTTCGATAGTTTTAACGAGCCGAACAAAACAAGCGCTCGATCTTTTTGTGCAATAATCCCTCAGGTCCAAAAAGATTAAAATCTAGAGGAGGGATAGCACTTCCGGTCGCTTTAACGAGCTGGAAGGCCAAAACTCGGCAATATTTTCATATTTTACGAGTTAGATGAAAAGAGCTTAAAGAAGACTCGTCTTTTGAGGAACGAGTGATAAAATGGGTAGCAGCTGATTCCAGGTAAGGTTTGGAATTTTCCAATCACGGCAGTGTCACAAGGATGGCTAGTGAAATCACTCTTCGCAGCTGTTCCTCAAAATGGGTAAACAATCAAATGGAGGTGAATGATCGGCCAATGGAAAAGTGGAGGTGATGGTGCAAACACGACCAAGGCTTTAATGGCTGATAATGGTACATTCACGGTGGTTATTTACCAGAGGATAATTCATTTTTTAACGAGCTTAAACGCGGGTTGAAACACTTGCTCGATCTTATGTTTTTTTTTTAACAAGCATGAACTATGTGATAAAACTGCTCGGATCTTGCGTTTATTTTTTAACGAGCATGAACTGTGTGCTAAAACTGCTCGATTAATTTTTCATGCCCCCAACATAATAACTCAAATCGAGGTGCATGCCCCCCAAGCTTCATTGCATTCAACTCGGTGGTTGGAATGAAGGTTTACCTTTGAGACTTGTAAAGGGGATTTGTTTCATTTTTTAATGAGGTCGACACAGTAAAAGAACTATCCTCATGACTCCTTGTTTCATTTTTTAACGAGGTTGACACAAGATAAGAACCGTCCTCGGAGCCCACTGTATTTACAGTATTTGATAGAAAATCGAAAACTGAAGGATGATAAAGGTCATCTTGAGTATCTTCCCCACAATCCGGGAGAAGGGAACGATGGTGGGAATCATTCCATGGTGCCCCGTCAATTACCATTGATTGGACAATTCCTTTGTCGGTCATATGCACTTGCGACCAAGGATCTGAAGGGGTACCATATTCTTTGGGGTTGCCCCCCAAGCCAAGAAAATTGATTGCTACAATATTTATAAAATGGCGATGATCCATGCTGACAAAATGTTGAGGAATCTTTGGAATCCATTAGATATAGAAGATTTCATATTGTAGGTTTCCACTGTGGCCACTTCCGCCAGATTACTCGGAGGCGGTAGGGCAAAAGTACCCATTAAGGTAGGGTCTTTTAGGAGACCTACTCCAATATTTTGGAGCGAATGATTGCTTCCATGGATCATTGGAATGCTTCCCGTAACTTGCGAACTGTCGGGGAGGAAAGTTTGTTGGTCGACGACCGTAATTTCTCCTTGAAAGGGAAATGCAATCTTCCTGAAGTAGGTCGACACAACTGCAGCCATGGCGCATATCCAGGGCCTTCCCAGTAGGATGTTGTAATCGAGGTTTCCATCAATTACTTCAACATCAATTCCTATTGTTTTTCCCCCTAGTTCAACTTGCAAGTTACTTAAAATCCCGTATGGAGTGTATGATTGTCCATCAAATGCTTTTATCATTGTTGAAGATCGCGACAAGGGTGGTGAGCCTAAATTTTTCCAGCAACTCATCGACATAATACATGTGGATGCCCCCTCATCAATAATTGTTCGATGAACAGTTTTGTTGAGGGCTTTCACTTGAATAAGGAAAGCTAGTTGAGCTGGTAATTGAGGGTCATATCCTTTATGATCAAAGGCCACAAGATTGGAATCCATTGGGCCAATCCCACCTATTGCTGATAATAAAGCTTGCTTTTGGGAGGGGCAATTTTGCGGTACCTTAAGTGTCGACATAGCAGACAGCGATTGGGCCAAGTCCTCTACTATATTATAATTCTGTGCTACTTTTGCACTAGGATTAAATGTCGATTTGTGTACTACTCCCTTTGGTGACTTTATCATTGGCTTAGGAATGACGGGTGGCACAACTTCGGTCAAAGTTGTTGTCGAACTACTAGGTTGTTCATTAGCCTTGTTATTCGACAACTGTGGATTCCGTAATCTTTGTTCCTTGTCAAAGCATCATTTTGTTGCTCTGAGATAGATAACATAAGCACTTGGGATCGGGAAGCATTTTGATTAGCAATCAGTTTGGTTCCTGGGTTTGGAAACAGATCAGTCAATACCGCTGAGGTTTTTGAACTCTTAAAGAGTTTCTTAACTTCAACTATATGTGGACAATCTCTCGTCCAATGATCCTCATCGCATATATGACACCCCGCAGGGGGTTTCCTTTTCTTTTTCTTCTTGCCCCCTGGTTGCTTCAGTTGTTTGCCCTTGTCGGTTGACACGGCATTTACTTTCGAGGCAAGAAGTTCCTCATTTGCATTTTGATCTGAAATCTTACGGGCCCTTTTGGATGTAGCCTTTGTCGATTTCGCATTTGTTGTGCCAATCACGCCATCGCCGGCATGAGAGTCATTGTTTGATTTAGGAGGAGGAGGAATTGAGAATTCCGGTCTAGGGGCGTCAGGTATTTTGTCGTAGAGCATGCCAGACTGAGTATAGACCAAGTCCAGATATTGCGCACGAGCGATAACTTGCTCTTCCGTTATGACTCCCCCCTTTGCCACATCTTCCGTGATGGCAGGAAGTAATGACTTGATAAACCATTCAGCTAATAGCTGATCGGGAACGTACGTTTTTACCATCCTACGACGACGTCGCCACTCATGTATATGATCAGATATGTGAGTGGCCGTTGTCTGTTTGAAGTTGGTTAGGAGTTCCATTCCCGTTTCATACCTTATCGGTAATTGAAAATGGGTTAAGAAGGTTGTGGCTAAGGTACTGAAGTTGTCGAACGAAGCTCTAGGTAATTCAATATACCATTTAGCCGCTGGACTCGTTAACGTCCTCTGAAAAAGGCGAAGCCTTATCGAATCATCGTTTAAGGTGTTTGACGAACACCATAGATGAAATCTCATCACGTGATTCGATGGATCTTCACCCGGATTTCCATTAAATTTAGGAATGTCTGAAGGAAGTTTGTGTGGAATCGCTGGCCACCATGGGGCGTAAGCAATTGGATCGTTTGTTAACCGATGTAAATCAGGTAACTCTAGAGTTGCCACGAATGGTAACTGCTGGCTCAGGTTAGGTGAAGCATACCCAGGATACGATTTGATCGCCTGAGCAGTTGGTCTTTGCATACCAGCATAATGCAGCTGATGCTGGTATGACTGGTAAGGTTGGTGGACAAGACCATTATAAAATGGTTGATTTTGACCGTTTTGAATGTACGGTTGCCCACTATTTGCAAAGATCTGTTGCTCAGAACCTTGGTATACTTGTTGGAATTGTGGTTGTTGGTATTGCACCATCCATGGTTGAGAAGCCATGTGCTATTGCGCTATACTAACCATTGGACCAAGGTGTGGGGTAATTGTACCCGTTTGGACCTGTGTCGCCCCACTAGTTGGCGATTGTGGTTGAGTCGCAGGGTCAAGGGGCTGTTGCATTACAACCTGAGAAATCTGAGGTTGACATACAACAGGCAACGTTTGAACTTGCGACACCGTCACAATCGCTGGTGTAGTTGGGATGTTCGACATAGGTACACACTGTTGCATCGAATACACAACCCTTGGTTGTTGAGGTAGCATAGGCACCCAACCACTTGAAGCAATTCCAGTGTAACCTGAACTTTGTTGTGAACTCCCGTATGGATAGCCTCCCGGAGGGGGTAATGAAAGGGCATACTGCCCCCCATACGGTGGTGACCCGGCACTGAAGGGGATTGTTTGCCCTTGGGGACCGGATTGCCCAAATTGACCTCCAAACGGATCAATTTGTCGAGTTTCAACATAAGAGTTGCCGGGTATTATTCCAGAAGAACAAACAGGAACAGACCATACTGTCGTAATAGCCCCTGAATGGGCTCCTTCTAGCGGTTAAGAGCTAGTTGGGACAGATGGTACGCCGGCGAACATTGTTGGAATGACGGCAGGGAGTTCTGCTGTCGCTGTGTCAGGTGCCACATTCCTAGATGTTGACGGTTGTTCAGACATATTTAGTCTATCCAAGAGATTCCCTAGCGATTCTACAGGAACTTCTGCTGGTGGTAGACTAACTTCTAAAGAAGGATATAGAGTGACCCCGACTCAAAAGTGAGTTGGAGTACTTGTTGGATGGTCTTCTACAATTTCTTCAATCGCAATTAGACCAGGTGGAAGAGGAAGACCGTCAGGTCCGTAAAATATTTCTGGTGCCGAAGAAGGGGTTATATCGACAGTGACAGATGTTTGAAGAGCACCACTCTCCGGACCGGTTACTGATGGAACTGGTTCGGTAACACAAGTGTTTACTCTCAAACTAGGATCAATATCACTGTCCCTCTGTGGCTGTTGAACTTCTTCTGTAGAGGCAAGAATTCCAGAAATCTTTGGAGTAACCGGAACCTCCGATGTCGTCGAAACACTTGTTCTAACTTTAAGAGGAGATTTGGAACTGGTTAAACGAGTTCGCTTTGTCCGTACTGGTTTCGATTCCGGAGACAAAGACGGTTGACTCGTAAGCCTCCGCGAACGATGGGGTTTCAATTGACTTTCTTCCACGATTGCGGATTACTTGATCAACTAAAATAAACAGGGGAGGTATGTTTCCGAATTAAATGAATTTTAGACGCTTTTAGACACAACTTGCTTTTTCAATTTTAAAGAGTCGAGAAAAAGCTAAAGATGACTTTAGTCTCCTTCGATGTTTTAACGAGCCCGAAGTGACAAATGCTCGGATGGACTTTTTCCGTTATAGAGTCTGAAAAAGGCCAAAAGGAACTGCTCTGGAGTTCTACGTAGAGGGTGTGCCAAACTTTTCGCAAAACCGCAGAATACTTTTTAAGGTACGGGCGGTCAATCTTCCTGAATGCTGTGTTCAGTGCATTGCGATCAGTAGGGCGGCCGACACGGCTTACTAAGTATAAAGGTTTTATGCCTATAGCGGTCTCCCAATATATACGCGACAATACGTGGGAGCACAATCCGTACTGGCGCTATCATCCCTCCGGAGGAATCACCCACCATCAGCGAGATCGGCAGTCACCAGGCTTTACGACGCCGAAACACGTCTCTAGCCTAGACCTCTATGTTGTGCGTTATGTTACAAAGCGTTATTAAGTTCATTCAGTTTATTTTATGTTGATCTTTCTTAGAAGTTTGCCTTTTGAGGTTCACCACGAGATGTATAGACAACTTCCTAAATGCAATTTAAAAGATGATAAGCAAATTTTATCTCTTTTTTAACAATGAAAATCCTAGCTAGAAAGGGAAAAGAAAGACACCATCTTTTCTCGGAGAGCAATCAGTACACTCTAAATGCACTTTTCCTAAATCAAGCATGCAAACTATCAAGATGCAAATGCACAATGCAAGTGTTTTTTTTCCGCTTTCTTAATATTGATGCCTAAAAAGAAAGCTTTTTGCACAACTTTGAATTTTCTTTTAAATGACAAATACAAACAAGTTTACTTTTTCGAAATCAGAAAGGGTAGAAGAGATTACAACACTTAACGATTTTCGAAATGAATACTTGTTTTGACACTCAAAAGGGACAAACTCAAACCAAAAGCAAAAATGAATGTATAACCAACTGTAAACAGCCAATGAACTCTCTCCTAAGATCACAATCAACAGATCTGAATCAAGGGCTACAGGATGACTATTTCACTCTTGCAAAGGGAAACTGTAAATGATGCCACAAACACATAAAAACACTCACAGTCTTTTGTACAAAAGGAGGCAGAATTTAACCAGAGAAAAGGGGCTATCAGACAGGTACCTATGCTGGTTACAGGCTGCAAAAATCAAAGATCAAAACAAGGCAAAACAGAGCAGAGAACCCCAGCTGCACAAGGCCTAACTGGATCAACGCACCTGTATAACAGGGAAACTGAATTTCAACGCAGGTAGCCTTCACGGGAACTGCGTTGAAATGCAGAGTCTCTTCATAGAGCCTGCGCTGAAGGAGAAACGAGAGTTCCTCACTGGGTTCTGGGTCACGGTTTGCTATTTAATCTACAGTTTCAGGCCAAATCAAAGCAACAATCAAGGTACAATCAAAGGGATTCTTTGAAGGAGGACTAAGATCTATCAGAAAGGATCATCAAATCATTTGTGAGTCCATTGTTCAGATCATAGTCAAATCCAGTGATTGGATCAAAGCAGCAGCTGTCTACTTTGCATCTGAGAATAGCAGATGCAGTTCGATTGTTGCTGTTGAGTCTATGAAACAAACAATGATAGAAACACAAATAAAATGACTAAACAGATCTCCCCAGCAGAGTCACCAATTTGTTGTGGGGAAAAATGCCTATGCAGGACGATCCTATCCACCTAAGGTGTGACAGTGCCTTAGCAACAAACAGAAACAACTATTCTAGTATTCTTCCTTTATGAATTAAGAATGAAGAGAGATGGATGGACTAACCGGTGTCTTCCGTTTGTCCCTCAATCCAGTTTCTCTTCTCTTTGAGAGCTCCCAGCTACTTGCCTTCTCTCTCGCCCAACTTCACCAAGTTCCTGCAAGATCACAAGAAGGGAACACTACACAAAGACATAGATTCACATTCATAACTAGTTCAGGATTAGAAGTAAACTAAACATACTAATGCAATCATACATCAAAGACACATCAGCATGTAGGAGAAACTCAAATAGCTTTATTGATGAAATAACAAGGTTTAGGAGGAGATACAACCAAGAGAGTTCCAATCCAGCATCTACCTCCCAGCAAATGAAATCCTTTCTTCACCTCCCTTCAAAGCATTAAGCACCCAATGATCTCAATCTCAAACCAACAACAATTCTTTGCAATAACAAAATTCCAGCCTCCAACCTCATGGAGAAGAGATCCATATATAGATGTTTGGAGTGAGGATGAGTTAGCTTGTGATCTGACTAGTGTCCTCTCTCTCTGTCAGTTCTTACTTCCACTTGGAGACTAAGAGCCTCTTACTCATCACTTGGTCGAACTCAGCAAGGCAAGTGTCATGGAGGAAGATTTTGGAAGCTTCCACAGTCTTGACACCTCTCACAAGAGACCCTGACATTTGTCATTTCCCGCTCAGCGCACCCTGGTAGTGCTTCTACCTGTGTTGCAATGCAACCAGCCAGTGTAACCTCTGCATTTCAACGCAGGCAGCTAGTGGAGCTTCTGAATTGATCCTGAATTGACTTGTTTTTGAGCAGTTTCTGGTGGAGAACTTCTGTGAATTGCTGTGGTTTGTTAGCCTTGTTCCTCTAGGGGTAGGAACAACATGTTTAGGGACTTTGGATCCCTTGGATTATGGACATTTCATGCTTATAGCTGTAAGGCACAAAAATGTCTATAACAATGACAAGGAACATTGTCTAGTCTTCACGAACTACCTGGCGGGAGGAGGACCAATGCCATTGAAACCGGAGGCACAAGCAGACTGAGCATGATGCCTGCATTATGGTGCGTGATTTGTCAGATAGAAGGGAAGCATGCTATAGATAACTGACATCTATTACAAAAGTATATGCAAAATTCCCAGTAGTTGTTCTGTAATTTTTGCAGGTCAGTAGGCCACAATGAGCGAACCTGTAGAAGTTATGAGCTGATGATGGATCAGACTCCTATCTACAGAGTTTAGACTGAAAAACAGGTCCTCGATCAAAATGCGGGGATGGCGTGCACTGGATTTCAAGGGCACGGACGAGGTGTAGGTGGAATTCGACCAAGAAGAGGTCCCAACTAGCTAATATGTTACAATTGCAGAGGGCCAGGGCATTATGCCCATGATTGTACAAATTCAACAAGACCATCATGCTTATATTGTACCCAGTTTGATCATGAGTCATAGGACTGTCCCACACTGATAGCGAGGTTGCACGATAAAGCAACACTCCAACCTCCCACGACTCAGAACGATGATGAGGTTTGAGCCGTGCAAGGAAGACCCGATTGTAAATATCGTGCTCCGAAGTGGTATCATGACAGGAGTTGACAAAGACAAGCAACCCGAAGAGAGTGCCTGGGTTCACAAGGCTCCAAAAAAGAAACTAGAATTTGATTTGGAGTCCACTAAGGAGACATTCATGGAAGCTAAGAAGAGCTTCACTGATGCCTCCACTTTAGGAAGTAAAGACAAATTGGAACTAGAAATGGACCCATTGTTATAAACATTTTTGGAAACTGCAACCCCAAGCATAAATGTCCATAAACCAAGGGCTCCTAAGTCCCTAAAGGTGTTGTTCCAACCCCTAGAAGAACAAGGTCAGCTAATTACAACATCTCCCAGAAGTTCTCCATGAAAAACTACTCAGAACTGGTCAAAACTGGACCATTTCACCTGCTCCATAGGCAAAGTGCATTGCATCCCACCTAAATACACACATTAGGTGCATTGCATGTCAAAACTCCCTTCTATGGGGTGCGATGGGCGAGAAGGGACAAATGGCAGGGTCAATTCGCAAGGTGGAGAAGCATGGAATCTTCCAGAAACTTCTCCTGTGACACTTGCCTCTCTGAATTTGACCAGGGATGAGTAAGATATCATCAATCTCCAAGTGGAATCAAGAACTATCAGAGGTAAGACACTAATCAAATCTCAAGCTAACTCACCTCCCTTGCAGACATCTATATATGGATCCCTCATCCCGGAGATCCAGAGGCTGGAATTTTGCATCTTGTAAGGAAGTGCTACTGGTTTCTTGGTGCAATATCATAGTGTTGGGTGATCTAAGCTTTTCATGAGGTGAAGAAGGGCTTCTTGCTGGGAGGATGATGCTGGGTCAGAACAATTGGTTGTAATTCTCTTGGCTCTTTCTTGATTATCAATAAAGCTATTGAAGTTTTCCTCCACATGCTTGTATGATTAATGTTTTATGCATTTGTGTGGTTAATATACATCTGATCCTATATTGCTTATGATAATAGATCTATGTTCTCGTATAGTGTTATGCTGCTTTGATTCTACAGGACCTACTCTGTGAAGCTGGGTACAAAAGAAAGCAAGTAGCAAAGGACTATCAGAAGAGAGAGGAATCGAGAAAGGAACCAAGCGCAAGACAGAGGTTGGTCTCCTTATTCTTCTCTTATCTATTTCTCATAAAGGAAAACGAAAGTAGTTTTTATTGTATTTGTTTCTAAGGTAGCTACCAGCCTTAGTGGGACTAGCAGCTCCGTATAGACACTAGTTTTCCCGATAACAAAATGGCGACTCCGCTGGGGAGCGAGTAGATTGTTTTTTCATCTACATTTGTTTACTTTATAAACTTACAGATGGAGCCTGAAGTCAAGCCAAATAGCCTTCGAACTGCATTTGCTATGCAAGTGCAAAGTAGATCAATGCTGCTTCAGTCAATCTCCGGGTTTTGTTTATGAATTAAACGATTGATTTACAAGCTTTCTAATTTCCCTCGTGGTGGCTCTAGTAACCTCCTTAGATCTACCCCTGTGATTGATTTACTGATTACCACTTGCTTGGCCTAAATCCCTGAACTGAACTGCAAACTGTGACCAGGAATCCAATCAAAGTCTCGTCCCTGGTCCAGCGCACTGTCTGTTCTGTGAACTTCAAATGCAGCGCACTTCCTGAGTGTAGTAGGTGCATTGCATTTCAGTTTCACTGTGTTATAGGTGCGCTAATCAGACAAGGCCTTGTTCCTAAATTTTCGTTTCTGTGTTCACTCTTTTCAGCTCTATTCAGGAGTTTTGCTGCCTGTAGTCAGTACACCTCTATTTGAAACCCCTTTCCTTGCTGTTATTCCACCTCCATTGTGCAAAGAACTATAAATGTTTTTATGTGTTTTTGAGTCATTTTCAGTTCTCCTTTACAAAGAAGTAGCATAATTGTACTGTCGTTTCTTGATTTGAAAGTGTCGCAAGTGTCGTTTTCAGTCATAGAAGAGAATCTGATTGTTCTTGATAGTCGATTACACTGTTACTCTTGTACTTGATCTGAATTAGTAGTTTTCCTAGTGTCGAAAGCAAGTTTTCAATTCCAAATCGCAAAGTGTTGTCATTGTCCTCATTTTGTGTTGAAAAGAAACTTGTTAGTAATTGTCGCTTTGGAAAATAATTCAGATTTGTGCTTAGCTTTCTTTTTATCATTCGCACATTAAGAAGGCTAAAAACAAATACATGCATGTGCATTTGCATTTAGACTGTTTGTTGGTTTGATTTAGGACAGTGCACATAGTGTGTGCTCTATGCTCTTTGTTGAAAGAACTCCATCTCTCTTTCCTTAGTAGCTAGGATTTTCATTTGCAGAAAGAAGACTAAACGACTGTTTATCATCTTAGATTGCATTTTAGGAATTGTACATCTACATCACGCGATGAACCTAAGAGGCAAATTTCTTAAGCAAGATCAACTATAAAATAAATTTAATGAATCTAAAAACACTTTGGAACCTAACACACAACATCTAGAAGTCTAGGCTAGAGATGTATTCCGGCGTCGTAAAGCCTGGTAACTGTTGTTTTCACTATTGGTTGGGTGATTCCTCCACTTTGAGACAATAAGATCCAGTACGGACTTGTGCTCCCACATACCGTCGAGTATATTTTGGGAGACCACAATAGGATTTATCCTTTATCCATAGGAACCCGTGTCTTCCACCTTATTGATCGCAATGCACTGAGCATAGCATTCGGGAAGATTGACTGTTGTACCGTAAAAAGTATTCTGCAGTTTTTCAATTGGTTTGGTAATCCCTCTGTCTAGATTTCCAGAGTAGTCTCTTTCGTTCCTTTTCAGACTCCTTAACGGAAAAGGTCCATCTGAGCACTTGTCATTTCAAGCTCATTAAAAATCGAAGGCGACTAGAGTCATCTTTTGTTTTTTCTCGACTCTTAAAAATCGAAAGAACAAGTTGTGTCAAAGCGTCTAAAATTTATTTTAATCGGAATAACGTTGTTGTTCCCTCGTTGGTCTTAAAAGTTAGTATCCCTTCATCACAAGTTCTTGTAGAATCGCTAGGAAGTCTTTTGGATAGACTAGATATGTCTGAACAACCATCGACATCCAGGACTGTGTCATCTGACACAGTAGCGGCAGAGCCTCCTGCTACTACTCCAACGATGTTCGCCAGTATACCATCTGTCCCGGCAAGTTATCAACAACAAGCTGTAGTCCAGTCAGGGACTGTTTCGACAACATGGTCAGTTCCTATTTCTTCATCCGGATTATCATCTGGTATTTCTTATGTTGAAACTCAACAAATTGATCCAATGTGTCTTCAAAGGCCAATCTACCCTTTAAGTGTTGGATTGCCACCATATGGAGGGTAGTATGCCTTTT
This sequence comes from Pinus tabuliformis, assembly GCA_031772625.1. Lineage (NCBI taxonomy): Eukaryota > Viridiplantae > Streptophyta > Pinopsida > Pinales > Pinaceae > Pinus > Pinus tabuliformis. The sequence continues at coordinate 311,382,115 of CM062810.1, read as the reverse complement.
CATTATTCCCTCCCAGAGAACAACCATATGAGAGTTTACAACAACAACCATATGAGAGTTTACAACAAAGTTCAGGTCAAACTGGAATTACATCCAGTGGTTGGGTACCAATACTGCCTCAGAAACCAAGGGTTGTATATTCAATGCAACTAGTCCACCCTATGTCGAATATTCCCACTATACCTGCTATGGTGATTGCGTCGCAAGTACAAGCACTACCTATTGTATGTCAACCCCAAGTTTCTCAGGTTGCAATAAAACAGCCTCTTGTCTCAACGACTCAATCACAACCTCAGGTTAGTGCATCCTTATCTGGAGCGACGCAGGCTCAAACAAGTACTATGAATCCTCATCTTGGTCAATCATCTAGTATTGGGCAACAAAAAATGGTCCAACAACCATGGATGATTCAATCTCAACAACCGCCATTCTAGCAATCATATCAAGGACCTGAGCAACAAGTCTTTGTAAGTAATGGGCAACCGCATTTCCAAAGCGGTTATCAACAACCATATTATAATGGTTATGCCCATCAACCTTGTCAAAGTTACCAGCATCAAATACATTATGCTGGTATGCAAAGACCCACTGCTCAGGCGATTCCATCTTATCCTGGGTATGCTTCGCCTAACCTAAATCAACAGTTGCCCTTTGTAGCAACTCTATAATTACCAGATCTAAACCGGCCGACGAATGATCCAATTACTTATGCCCCTTGGTGGCCGGCGATTCCGCATAAACTTCTGTCAGATATTCCTAAATTTAATGGAAATCCGGGTGAAGACCCGTCAAATCATGTGATGACCTTTCATCTATGGTGTTCATCTAACACTCTAAACGATGATTCGATTAGGCTTCGCCTTTTTCAGCGAACATTAACTGGTCCGGCAGCAAAATGGTATATCGAATTGCCTAGAGCTTCATTCGATAACTTCAACACCCTAGCCACAACCTTTTTAACCCATTTCCAGTTACCAATAAGGTATGAAACAGGAACAGAGCTTCTTAGAAATTTCAAACAGACAACGGCCACTCACATATCTAATCATATTCATGAGTGGCAACGTCATCGCAGAATGGTAAAAACATATGTTCCTGATCAGCTTCTAGCTGAATGGTTTATTAAGTCATTATTACCTTCTATCACAGAAGATGTGGAAAAAGGAGGAGTCGTCACTGAAGAGCAAGTTATTGCTCGTGCACAATATCTAGACTTGATCTATACTCAGTCTGGCATGCTCTACGATAAAATACCTGATGCTCCTAGACCGGATCTTTTTGTTCCTCCCCCTCCTAAATCAAACAAAGACTCTCATGCTGGCAATGGTGTGATAGGTACGACAAGCACGAAATCGATAAAGGCTACATCTAAGAAAGCCCGTAAGATTTCTGATCAAAATGCAAATGAAGAACTTCTCGCCTCAGAGGTAAATGTCGTGTCGATCGACAAGGGAAAACAACTGAAGCAACCAGGGGGCAAGAAGAAAAAGAAAGGGAGAAAAAAGAAGCAGGATGAGTCATCTCCTGAAAAACCTTCTGCAAACCCTTCTAGGCAAAGGAAACCCCCTGCAGGGTGTCAGATATGCGATGAGGATCATCGGACGAGAGATTGTCCACATAAAGCTGAAATTAAGAAACTCTTTAAGAGTTCAAAAACCTCAGTAGTATTGAATGATCCATTTCCAAACATGGGAACCAAACTGGTTGCTAATCAAAATGCTTCCCGATCCCAAGTGCTTATGTTGTCTATCTCAAAGCAGCAAAATGATGCTTTGACAAGGAATAAATATTACGGGAATCCACAACTGTCGAATAACAAGGCTAATGAACAACCTAGTAGTTCGACAACAACTTTGACCAAAGTTGTGCCACCCATCATTCCTAAACCAATGATAAAGCCGCCAAAGGGAGTAGTACACAAATCGACAGTTAATTCTTGTGCCAAAGTAGCACAGAATTATAATATAGTAGAGGACCTGGCCCAATCGCCGTCTGCTATGTCAACACTTGAGGTACGGCAAAATTGCCTCTCCCAAAAGCAGGATCTATTATCAGTAATAGGTGGGATTGACCCAACGGATTCCAATCTTGTATCCTTTAATCACAAAGGATATGACCCTCAATTACCAGCTCAACTAGCTTTCCTTATTCAAGTGAAAGCCCTCAACAAAATTGTTCATCGAACAATTATTGATGAGGGGCCATCTACATGTATTATGTCGATGAGTTGCTGGAAAAATTTAGGCTCACCACCCTTGTCGTGATCGTCAAAAATTTTAAAAGCATTTGATGGACGACCATACACTCCATACGGGATTTTAAGTAACTTGCAAGTTGAACTAGGGGGAAAAACAGTAGAAATTGATGTTGAAGTAATCGATGGAAACCTCGATTACAACATCCTACTGGGAAGGCCCTGGATATATGCCATGGCCGCAGTTGTGTCGACCTACTTCAGGAAGATTGCATTTCCCTTTCAAGGAGGAATTACAATCGTCGACCAACAAACATTTCTCCCCAACAGTTCACAAGTTACAAGAAGAATTCCAATGATCCATGGAAGCAATCATTCGCTTCAAAATATCGGAGTAGGTCTCCTAAAAGACCTTGCCTTAATGGGTACTTTTTCCCTACCGCCTCCGAGTAATCTGGCGGAAGTGGCCACAGTGGAAACCTACAATATGAAATTTTCTATATCTAATGGATTCAGAAGATTCCTAAACATTTTTTCAGCATGGATCATTGCCCTAATAGAAATATTGTAGCAATCAATTTTATTGGCCTGGGGGGCAAACCCAAATCAACGCTCATCGAGTGTTTGGATAGATAGGTCCAAGGAATATGGTACCTCTTCAGATCCTTGGTCACATGTACATTCTACAGACAAAGGAATCATTCAGTCAATGATGTTAGGAAAGGTACCATGGGAAGATTACCACCATCATTCCAATCTTCCAGCTTACCATGAAGATTATTCCTGTGACCTTAATCATCCTTCAGTTTTTGATTTTCTATCAAATACTATAAATATGGTCGATTATGAGGATATTTCTTTTACTAAATCAACCTCATTAAAAAATGAAACAACTCCCTTTCCAAATCGAGTCTTTGATTACAAGCTCGTAAAATCCAAGTCGAGTCCTTCAAAGATATCAAAGGTAAACCTTCATTCCAGCCACCGAGTTGAATGCAATGAAGCTTGGGGGGCATGCACATCTATTTGCGTTATTATGCTGGGGGAATGCAAACTTATCATGAGCAGTGTTACCGGAGGGTTCAAGCTCGTTAAAGAATAAACCCGCAACGAGCAATGTTTCCGCAAAGTTCAAGCTCATTAAAAAATAAACCTAGCCACGAGCAATGTTACCACAGGGTTCAAGCTCGTTAAACAATAAACCTGCCTCGAGCAGTTTTATCGTGGAATTCAAGCTAGTTAAAAAATAAACATAAGAAATGAGCAAGTGTTTCCCCCAGCATTTAAGCTCATTAAAAAATGAACCAATTTCCGGTAAATAACCATTGTGAATGTATTACTTCAGCATTTGAAGCCTTGGTTGTGTTCTCATCATCACCTCCACTCTGTATTGGCCGATCATTCACTTCCACTTGATTGTTTACCCCTTTTGAGGAACAGCTGTGAAGAGTGATCTTGTTAGCCATCCTTGTGACACTGCTGTGATTGGAAAATTCCAAACCTTACCTGGAATCAGCTGCTACCCAAATCTATCACTCGTTCCTCAAAAAACGAGTCTCCTTTAAGCTCTTTTCAACTGACTCATAAAAAATGAAAAGATTGCCGAGCCATTGGCCTCTCCAACTCGTTAAAGTGACCAGAAGTGCTATCCCTCCTTTAGATTTTAATCTTTTTGGACCTCAGGGATTATTACACAAAAGGATCGAGCACTTGTCTTGTTCGGCTCATTAAAATTACCGAAAATTCATCCCTTTCGTATTATTTTATAATTTTTTGGACTTAAGGGATTAGATGACAAAAAAGGATTTTGGAGTTTCCTTTACGTTCCTTTTCAGACTCTCTAAAATTGAAAAGGACCGAGTTATCTTTGTCGTTAAACTCGTTAAAACCTAATAGCGACAAACTTGTCCATAATAGACAAGAACGAGTTTCACTATCGCTAGGCTCGTTAAAACATAGCGATGGGTTTGCCCGAAGGGGAAATTATAGAACAAGCATATGTTATCCTCCTCAAGCTTGACAAAAATAAAGAGGTACTGGTCAGCAATGACTGGGGAAAAATTGGGAAGAAAACTTGAAGAAACTTTGTTGGTAGCAAGTCGCTCTTGAACATGACACTTTCACTCCACATCCGAGTCGGGTTGGGTTGTTCTATTCACTGGTCACATCACCATGGTTCCATCACACCATCCACATTTGGGGTTAATGCTACCAATCTATCATGTCAGTGTCACTGATATGTTCAAGAGAAGTCACTCAGAGAATTCACCTGTGTCTCACCCACTATAATACATTTTCGCTCCATTCTTTCATGACCACCACCCTGAACCCTATATCACCAGATTGTTTTCACCTCCATTAAAATCATTTACTCCATTCCCTGTCATTGATGTGGGATTCACTAAGGCCCTCCTATAACAGATCCCTTCTTGTCGAAATCAGCTCATTATCCAAGAAGTCGATCTAGGAACAACCCTTTCAGTACTTTGAAGCTTGCATGCCTCAATGGCAAGTTTCTCACTTCCGACGACAGGTTTACATCAATGGCCTTCGATCGAAAGATTTTACGTGGTGTTCGATGTCAAGTTCCTTATTCACAGCACGTGAATTGTACTGCAGTACCTTGAGGATCATTATCATTATCGGTGATTCCTCTCGTGCCTGTTAACAACTTACATCATTGGTTGGTAATGAGGCGATGTCCTTCCATGTTCGACTCCAGAACATCTCTCACATGGATCAACTTGTACTCTGAGTGAAGATCGAACAAGATTGAAAACCTTGGATCTAGTTTCATCCATCCGGGCTGCGATATATATTCAGGAAAATAAAGGCATCAAATGTACATCATTGCTGCACAGATAATCATCCAATCTAAGGGATGATGGCTCTACCAGAATCATCAGTCTACACTCAGACGATTGTCTGTCCTATGTACATGAAAATGAATTTATAAAGTTGAGTGTGGGAATGCCCGCCTCAGCTATATCATGAAAATAAAATGAAGATAATGTATTGTATCTTATTACAGTTCGCCTGCCAGCTCGAAAAAACTTCGGATCCTCATGATAAAGCATTTCACCCGACATCAAAATATTATCAACCTCATGCTTTAGGGGGCAACTGTTATAGACATTTTTGGGCACTGCAACCCCAAGCATAAATTTCCATAAACCAAGGGCTCATAAGTCCCTAAAGGTGTTGTTCCAACCCCTAGAAGAATAAGGTCAGCTAATTACAGCATCTCCCAGAAGTTCTCCATGAAAAACTACTCAGAACTGGTCAAAACTGGACCATTTCACCTCCTCCATAGGAAAAGTGCGTTGCATCCCACCTAAATACACACAGTAGGTGTGTTGCATTTCAAAAATCCCTTCTATGGGGTGCGATGGGCGAGAAGGGACAAATGGCAGGGTCAATCTGCAAGGTGGAGAAGCATGGAATCTTCCAGAAACTTCTCCTGTGACACTTGCCTCTCTGAATTCGACCAGGGATGAGTAAGAGATCATCAATCTCCAAGTGGAATCAAGAACTATCAGAGGGAAGACACTAATCAAATCTCAAGCTGACTCACCTCCCTTGCAGACATCTATATATGGATCCCTCATCCTAGAGATCCAGAGGCTGGAATTTCGTATCTTGTAAGGAAGTGTTGTTGGTTTCTTGAGACAATATCATAGTGTTGGGTGATCTAAGCTTTTCATGAGGTGAAGAAGGGCTTCTTGCTGAGAGGATGATGCTGGGTCAGAAAATTGGTTGTAATTCTCTTGGCTCTTTCTTGATTATCAATAAAGCTATTCAAGTTTTCCTCCACATGCTTGTATGATTAATGTTTTATGCATTTGTGTGGTTAATATACATCTGATCCTATATTGCTCATGATAATAGATCTATGTTCTCGTATAGTGTTATGCTACTTTGATTCTACAGGTACTCTGTGAAGCTGGGTACACAAGAAAGCAAGTAGCAAAGGACTATCAGAAGAGAGAGGAATCGAGCAAGGAACCAAGTGCAAGACAAAGGTTGGTCTCCTTATTCTTCTCTTATCTATTTCTCATAAAGGAAAATGAAAGTAGTTTTTAGTGTGTTTGTTTCTAAGGTAGCTACCACCCTTAGTGGGACTAGTAGCTCTGTATAGACACTAGTTTTCCCGGTAACACCCATCAATGCTCGCTACATTTTTTGAGACATGCATGAAGCTGTTGCGTGACAACAAAGCTGTGAAGGGGCTGTAAGAACTCATCACTAGATGTTCTGGAACCACGCTAAGAGAACCGCGTGTAGTCCAGAAGCTCAGGAAGCACACAATGTGAACATCAAGAGAGATGAGATTGCCCGCGTAGATCGGTGAATATGAAATGGATTAAGTGATTTTGGATCTACGATCGGACATGAACATCCCACCAAAGTAGACATGGGAGCACATGGGCAGGCCTGTGCTGCAATGGTCTCTTATTCAATAACGAACGACGAACCAGCAAAATATCCTACCTATGGGAAGACTGCAAGAAATAACGGTAGATATCGAAGGTGCGAGTGCGCTTGCAGATTTTGAAGTGATAGAGATTGTTGATGACAATAATCCCTATCCCGCGCTACTGGGAGTAGATTGGGCCATTGATAGGAATGGAGTGATAAATCTAAAGAAGTGCAAGATGATTTTTGAGAATAAGTCACTACGCATAGTGGTACCTTTAGACCCTACGGAAGGATCGTGCTACACAGAGCGAGTGAATGACTACGATAGCGAAAACGATGTAGACTGTATCTATAAGATAACTGTGTGGGTGCAGGACTGGGTGAATCCAACAGCGGATGGCAGAATCTCGTGGTATTGGGAAAGCTACTGCACCTTAGATTCAGACGAGGAAATAGAAAGATGGCAGAGTAGGTTACACAAGGTAACCACGCTCAACTCTAACATGATGACAAGGTTGCTGCACTGCATGGTAAAAGAGGTAAGAGATCTGCCTATGTATGATGGGTTGAGTGAGGTGGATGATTTCCTAAACAAATTTGAAAGAGAAGTACCGGAGTAGCAGCATTTCGATGCTCTGAAATGGGTACTGCGCACTACACCCGCAATATGGTGGGGTATGTATCAAATAAGTTTTAAGGACTGGCGTGAATGCAGAAGGATGATGCACATGTGGTTTGGAAAGCCTCAAATGCAGATGAAAGCCAAGTATGACAGATAAAATAGCCCATGCTCCCACCTTTCTAGATGGGTATAGGTGTATGGTGCGCAACCTACAAGAATGCACACCATCTTTGCGATTGGAAACAAAACTGACAAGCAGGAGAGAGCAAGGCAATGGCATGAATGACCACTTCGGTTGGGACCAAGAAGTACGGTAAGACCAAACAAGCAAAAGCATATTCATGCAGAACTCTTGAAAAAGTATGCGAACCACTGAACACGGTCCACCATGTGAAACGAACTGACTAGGACTTGCGCATACCAGCGGTTCTATGGGCTTATAGGACCATGTACAAAACCTTAACTACACGGGCACTTCCAAAGTTGAAGTATGAAGTGAATGCTGTAATCTCCATGTAGCATGCAAATCCGGGTCCGCACATAGTAGCACCAATAGATATGATGGTTTGCGAAGCTTGGAAAGAAGGGATCACACAGCCATAAGAAGCAGGACTCATGGGACATGAGGAAGAAATCCAATAGGGAAACCTTAGACTCCACAAACTGGAGGAAGAAAGGTTACGGTTAAGGAAGAAAATCACTTTGGTGGACGTGGAAGTCAAGAAGATGGAGGATGAAATAAAGAAAGATTTTCTCGGCAAAAAGACCAGAATGGTAAGGCAGGGTGTGTGCGATCACGATGACAGGGTTAAGGCCTATTGTCATGAATTGATCAGTCTGATGCCTTGGCTTGGACCACATATTGCTAAGCATAATGACCAGGGTAGCGTGTTGCAAATAATAACGTATGTGATGCCGAACATAATAGTAAAAAGTAGAGATTCTCCAAGAAACATGATGAATGATCAAATCAAACTTTTCACGGGTGGTGCGACCACCTGACTAACTGAGGGAAGGATAGTCTTAGGGCTCCAGGTAGTTGGAAGGGAGTGAAGGATTATAAACTATTCAGCCTGGGAGTTGTGTGATATTGGAGATGCACGGAGAAGCAAAGAGTCACAAGGTCCGTGACCGTGCACGGGGGGCTGCAATGCCACCCGGGTTGGCTAGAAAGTGACCGTTGAAGTCAATATTCACGACGGGATGCTCGACTTGAGGCTAAATGGAGTGGGTAGTAGGCATTTAAGGCATGATTTATGGGAAAAATCTAGGAAAATCTACCGCCAAGGGAGCATTAATGGACTGGATTTGGGGGAAGAAGTTGAATTCAAATTCCAAAGGCGCTATAAAATACAAAGGGCTACCCAGCAAACAACACTTGGTCATTTGCGAATTGAGCGGTCAAGCAGAACCCTGATTGTTGTGAGCTGAGTGTTGATTAAGCCCCTAAATTCATGAGTGATAGATTGCTACATAGATATAATGGCACGAACTAAGGATGGTATGGAGAGAGAAGAGGTGACCACCAAGGAGGCCGCATAGGCCCTAACTGTGGGGGATGTTACAGAAGGTGCTGGGATTGTGGTAGAAATCCTGAAATCACCATGCATGCCAAGACACAAGAAAGAAAAATAAGCAATGGCTCCTATATGTGTGTCCCCACAGAACCCATTGCGCAGCAAACTGTCGATGGAGGAGAAGGGGAAAGCCATCACTATAGAAATAGATGAAGAGAAGAAGATCTGCAGGAGCTTATCATTGCTGATGAAGAAGATGAAGGCATGGAGGTGGATAATCAGCCTACGCACTCTATGAAAAAAATTCTCGCCTATGTGCCCTCGCAAAAGGGAAGGCCAAAGTTCCCAAGGAGTTGGATGAGACCAAGAGCTCACTCCAGAGTCCTCTCCTCCCAGATGGCATTATGTTTGAAGGAATGCACCTGGGCCACATGCCGAGCCTGAAATTTGAAGATTGGAACCTCGCAAGAAGTTCGCTCACCTTGAGACTGAAAACCTCATGAAATAGAACATCGCAGGGGGTGACAGCATTAGAGCCACATAAGTGGTTGCACGGAGTGGAAAAGGCTGGGCTGCTGAACCTACTCTGGGTGCCACATTTCCACCGCGCTCCAATAACCATTTTCGTCATCAGGCAGCTGATCTGCTTGGTGCATGATGGGTGTTTATTGTTGGAGGAGCCCATCCCCATCACGACAGACTTGATTCATCGCGTCTCTTGGCTTCCTTACAAAGGAGAGGACCCCGCATCCATATCAGAAGGGAAGGGCAGTGATTTGGCCATTACGAAGGCCATGAAGAAAAAGTACAAGCTAGAAAAGAAGAAGAGGGGCTACGCCATCTCCAACATCAAGGACAGAGCAGTATGCGTGGCAACCCAAATCTTGGCAGGAAAAGTTATGCACAAGTACCGCGTAGATGAGGTACCCACGTCAGTGGTTGCACTAGCTGAGCAGTGCGTGGAGGGGGTCCAATTTATGTGGTCTAAATTAGTCTGCACGAAATTTTTAGAGAATTGCTGCGAAGCCTAGGAACAGGGAAAAGCGTTCCACTATACATGGTTGTTTCTGTCCATAGTGCTCGTAGCTGGGGAATTGTCGGAGGATAGTCAATTCCCCATAATTGATAGATATTTACCAGAGGCCACGAAGTACACTTCGCTCTAGGCCACGAAGGGTTCTAAAAGGATACATGATAGCAGGATCTTCTGGGTGTTCATGGAGATGAACCTTAGAATGTGGATCAACTGTAAGCCGTGGTTGTCACCCACGGTTTACAACAGTCTGCAGAGCTTTGCAGAATTTAAGGCAGATATGCATAACATATATATCAGGGTGCGCAAGGACTCGACTAAACAGTGGACAAAGCTACCCTTTGTAGCCACTGATGATGCCATTTTCAACGTCCTGGAGACATGGTCATCGGAATAGCGCACCCAAACATTGCAGAAATCAAGAAGTTAGCAACACAAAAGAAGAAAGATGAGGCCAAGCTACGCATCACACAATTGGCCAAAAAATGAAGGAAGGAAATAGCAGTAGTAGAAGTGCAGGCAGCGTGGGATGTGGCACAGAAAGAAGCTAAGAAGGAAAAGGCCGCAACAATAGTAGCAGCACAGGAAGCAGGTGCGAAGGCAGGGGAGGGCCAAATAGCGCCTTCGCAAGGGTAAGAAGCAGAGGAAGTAGAAATAGAAGAAGTAGGCACGGACCCATGAACCGTGTCAACACAGTTGAAGCGTCAACACCCAGTAGAGCGAGTAGGGTCGTGGAAGAAGGTCAAGGCCTCAAAAGTTTCCATTGACTCGATCACCCTAATCTAGGGTGATCTGCATGACAACGGCGAGACAGTGCACGATGTCACCAATGAGGCTCTCCAAGATTTCATGCAAGAGAACCATATTGTGTTGGGGTCCCTCAGAGCACAGTTGTAGGAATTACATGTTCACCCCCCTCAGGCTAGTACCCATTCGACCAACCTCACAGTCGGATCCATGACAGCAGAGCAAATGTTGCAGACGTAGATGACGAACACAATAATGCTGCCGGAAGGGGCACTAGTGACATCAAATGAGGTCGACAGGCCTTCGGTTAGTGCACTAAAAGGTCTCGGTGTTAATCTAGCTGCCCTCCCATTCGAGACATTATATGTGTTGCATGATGGGATAACTACAGAGCTGCGAGCTAGGGAGAGTAGCGCGCTCCAAGTCCTCAGTGAGTAGAAAATAAACATGGAACAACTAATCTTGCAGTGCAACAAATTGGTGTCACAAAATCAACAACTGGTATAGGTGATAAATGATGCTTGCCAAAGCATCCTGGAGCTAGCCATCCCAACAGATATACCAGCGGAGGTGCGGATCCATAGGTTAGCAGCAGGGGTCTGCGAGGCCAGGGAGGAAATGACAAAGGTTTAGTTGGAGCTGAATCTTCAGATCAGTGAGCTACAGTTAAAGGCACAACCATCCACTCCCTCGGAAGTTAGAGAACAACGTGATAGAGCTATCATAGTAGGATTGGAGGAAATCAAAGGTGCAGCGTGAGACTGCACCAGCATGTTGGAAGAATCACTTGTGGTCCTCATAACTCTGCAGGAGGACCCCAACATCCAGCGCTTAGAGACAGAGGCATGAGAACTCCAATAGCAATATGACAGTGTCCGAGGAACTGCGTAGATGGTGTTCCTCACCTAGAGGCTTGCATGGATGCAACAAGATAAAGCACTAAAGGAACAGGTGGATGTGACATGACATAAGGAAGTAGTCCTAAAAGAGCGCGTCTAACCATGGATGGACGAGGCCTTGGCCCTTCACCATCATGGCAGACATCAAAGGCAAGCTCGCACACATGCAAGGGATGCACACATTTATGCAGAGAATCACTCCCAACACAGAGGTCTTGGAACAATGTTTGTAGCAAATCCAGCAAGCAATAACTCAATGCACTACTGACCTCCACACAGTTCAAGAACAGTTAGCGGGACTTTGTGCAAAGATTGCCACACCGACAGAGTGACTTGAGGGTGAGTCATGATGTTTGTGTTGGGGGCCTGTTGGGCATGGAATCCCCCCAAGGCATGCTTTGGGGCTCAAAGCCCAAGTTTTGAATGAATCTTGTTGTAAAGCTTCGCGAATTGCGAGCATGGGGCACAAAAGTATGATAGAGTCACAGGGTTGTCCATCTTAGTTTTTTAATGTAATGTCAGCTAGATAGACCTAACCATGGTCCGCGGACCATGGGATTGTAGAAATAGAGCGAGGCTCTAAGTGTAAAAGGGGAGATATAAAATAGAAGAGAAGGAGGAAGAAGTCCAAGTGATTAAGTCACAAGTAAAGTGTGTCTTTGGGTTGTAGAGTAGGAGAAGGCTCTACAGCTGAGTTCGCAGAGGCCTAGTAGTCCGACGCTAAGAGCACGGACCCCTGCAGCTGAGTGCACAGGGTAAAGTCGAGTCTGTAACTGAGGAGGGAATTAATAAAGAGAAGTTTTGTTATAATTTTGTGTATTTGTTCTTAGGTTAATGAATGATTGATATAATTTGCAAATATACTATTTATTTACTGTGCGCACCTATATGAATGGTTTATGTTGTTAAAGTATACCTAAAGAACTCAAGCAGGCAGAGCTAATTAACTAACGTTGGAATACCAGTAAGGTCTTGGGTAATAATGCAGAGCATAATGTTCAGCCCCTGGGTAGGGCTGCATGAAGGGAGAATATCAGGCTGCAAAGTATAGGAAAGTGTGTGAAGCAACCTACGTGTAGGGTCAAACCGCGGACCACTTGAACTCATCAGACATCTCCATGGTGTGGAAACCTGGTTCTAGCACCCTCCCATACTACTTCGGGTGAGACCTCAGTCCGCTCTCTGCGGACTATTGCCGAAAGGGCCAATAGTACTGGGATTTGTTTGGCTAACTTAACTCTGAACCTGGGTCAGGTCCCAATAAGCCAACACTACAATGTCCTTGATATTCCTCTGACTAATGCAGATGTTATAACATTACATGGAAATAATTCTAAATCCAAGAATTCCATTCTCTTTGGTCTTAGTCAATCAAAACTTCTAAAGGTTATGCATTGTAATTCTACAAAGGAAGTGTGGGTAAAGGTTAATCAAACTCATGAAGGAGATGACAAAGTCAAGTAGGAAAAGCTTCAAACCTTTAGAATGAGGTTTGAGAGCTTAAGAATGAGTGAAAATGAAAGCATAGCAGAGTACTTCCTCAAAGTTGATGAAGTAACCAATCTGATTAGAGGACTTGGCGAATAAGTCAAGGAAGAGATGATTGTTCATAAAATATTGAGATCTATGCCCATGAGATTTAATTCCCAAGTATCAACTATTGGAGAACTGGCTAATTTAAAGGATCTCGAGATGGACCAGCTGCATGGTACTCTCATAGCCTATGACATGAGAGTAGGAAGAGAGAAGCATGAACGTAAGGTGGCAACATTCAAAGTATCCAAAAATGCCAAGGAGCACAAAGATCATCAAGATTTCTCTAACTGTGAATCTGATCAAGAGTTGGCTCAATTAGTGAGGAAAATGAAGTGTGACTTAGGAAGATATAAAGGGAAGTTTCCCTTTAAATGATTTGACTGTGGAAGAGTTGGACATTTTTCATCCAAATTCCCTTATAAAGAAAACGCTAAAAAGGAACATGACCAGAAATTTGGAAATAAGTCTTAGGAACATCAGAAGAAAACACTCTATAAGAAAAGGGCTTCTACTCCAAAGAATAGAGTTGTAACAACCCTGGCTAAATATTCATGTAACAAATATATAATACCATGGTCATGGGACACGTACTCCAAGTTGAATTGTTGGATAAACATCTTAGTGGGTGCTCATTTCATTAATTAATGGATAAGTAATTTGGCAAAGGCAATGGCAAAGGCTTTGGAAAGGAAAAATGTCATTTTTGGCACATTTATTTATGAAAATAATGGAAATTAGGCGAAAAGGAAGGTGAAAGGTCACATGTTGCATGTGAGGTGGAAAATAAAGGAAAATAATGGGAAATGAATAAAATAGAGGCCTCATTGATAAAAAGGCTTCTGAGGATCAATTGGAAAGCTTTTGCTCGGGCTTGGTTAGTGTAACCCTGTTCTAGTTTAGTTTTGGAGCTCTCTCATTACTCTCTCTCTCTCTCTCTCTCACTCTTGGAAACTTGGAGTTTTCTTGAAGCACTTTAGCATTGGATCAAAAACGGAAAAGAACGCAAGAGGAAGGAAGGAGCAAGCAAGGAAGAGTAGTGTCAAGCTGCTACAATAGGATTCTTTGTAGGTATTGATTTTCATGTGTAGTTTCCTTTATATATTTGGCATGCATGATGTTGCATGTGTGTTCTTGGTTCTCTTTCTCTCATTGGCATGGGTTCTTCTATATGTGATAGTGTTTTCATCCTAGCCTTGCCATTTCTGAATAACCATGGTGTGATGGGTTTCTCATGTTTTGGTTGAGATGGATTATCGGATTGATTAAAAGTTGTGTGAGGTGGATATCTGAATAAATAACACATGGCCTAGTAACCCTGAACCAGACTGTGGGTTGCCGTAAAGTCAGATTTTATATTTCCTCAGTGGGCCTAGGAATCCTCGACCAGTGAATGGTGGGATATATGATAAAGCCTAGAGGTGGTCACTCTCCATCAAACCTAGTAATCCTGGGATGGGATATATGTTGGCTTAGTGGGTCCTGACCAAGGTTCAAAGTTAGTTGTGCCAAACAAATACCTACACTACTGGCCCTTTCAAAATTAATCCGTGGAGTGCAGACTGAAGTCTCACCTGAAGTAGTATGGGGGGATGCCAGAACAAAGTTTCTGCACTGAGAGATCAGCGTGATGTCAGTTTATGCCGTAAATCTGCCTTCGTGCAGATTGATAAGCCATTATGGATTATCGATATAAACCCCTTTAATTAGCCTCTAGACCTTCGCGAAGGTCTACAACTGTCTTTCACGGAACATGAACTGGCTAAACAACTACTTACGCGTATCAAAGGTTACTATTAACCCATCAATTACTTAGATCAGCCTAAGTGTTCGATAACTTTAACATACAACAAGATAATCTTCGTGTAAACAGTTAACATTACTTGTGTTGATATAACAATATAAATCATGTAAGTCACACATCAATACATAATTATTTCATAAAACCATCATAACATAAAGCACATTCATATAAAACAGAAGTAAGAGATAAACAAGACTATTTTTGAAACAATCTTCTTTATTAATATTCAGTTCAGCTTACAGACTCAAGACTTCCCTGCGCACTCAACTGCAGGGGTCTGAGCACTCAGCTGCAAGGGTCAGGGCACTCAGCTACAGACTCTACTCTAGGCCTTTCTTCACATAGCTGCAGAGCCTTTCTTCTACTCTAACACTTCTATGATCTTCCTTCTACTGACCCATTACATTCATCTTCATCTTCTATTGCTTTCCTTAGACATCCTAAGACACCCTTATTTATACAATCCCATGGTGCACGAACCATGGGTAGATCCTCAAAAAGCTGACTTCACTTACATAAAGAAGGGTAAAACCCTTTATGATTCTCTAACTAACTATGCGCTCCGCGACCACAATTTGCAGAGAATTTACATTTTTATACAACAAAACTTGGGCTTTTGCCCCAAAATTTACCCTAGGGGACCCCATCCCAATAGGCCCCCAACACAAAGATCGTGACTCACCCTGGAGTCACTCGGTTGGTGGGAAGACCTTACTACGAAGATCCCCGAGCTCCACTTGTGCAACTGCTACCTTAGTCGCGCTCTGTGTGGCTGCCTGCTTGATCTGTTCCACCAACTGCTCTGTTGCTGGTCCTCTACTGTCTTGCTTGATTTTGTGTTGTGTACACTGCAAGTTAACCAATTTCTCGTGAATATTGGTGAAGACGATGTAGGCCTCATCTAACCAAGGCCTCAATCTAGCCTTAAGAACAAACTCTTTATTTTGCACTGCTTCCACCTATGTAAGCAACTGCTTCGCCTCCTGTAGCTTAGCAAGCTATTGTGTTGTAGAAACGGTATGTGTTGTCACCCTTACTTCATCATATTGCTGCTAGAGCTCACAGACTTTTGTATTCAAGCCATGCAGGGTGGGATCTTCCTGCAGGGCCATGACTACCTCCATAGCTTGCTCAAATAGCGCGGTGTGGTCCACCACCGTGACATCCACCGTCATGACTCCATCTTTCACAATGGATTCACGCTATTCCTTTTACCTTTGGCGGGGCGAAGGCTGCAACTTGAGCTCCAATTCTATTATCTTCAGATTCAGCTCACACTGGACTCTAGCCACCTCTGCCTTGACGTCGTGCATGCCCGTAGCAAGTTTTATGATCTTTGCCTCCAATAGTGCATCCTCCGGGATATTCAGTTCTGACACCGTTCTATAGAATTATGCCACTACAGATGCTAGTTGAGTGCTCTACAACTGTATTCTTTCCTTTTCCTTTAGTGCCTCTATCTTTTTGCTGAACATCTGCTCATTGTTCACTCTATATTCACTTATGAGGCTTAGTGCGCACTGCTCCCGAGCTCTAAACTCTGCTGTCACACCTGCTTGCAGCGTGTGAAGGTACTCATTGGGGAGCGCGGCTAGGTTGATGTCGATATTCTTCAAAGAACTTCCGATGATCTTGTCATCAGCTGCCTCCATAATCAGGGATATATTTGGCAGTGCAATTGCCCGAAGATCTAGTGATCGAACCATCTCTACTACCTGAGTGGTCCCCAGTGTCAAACTTGTTGAGGGAGCGTTGATATGCCCTACACCTACCTAGATCCTACTCGTCTGAATCTGTAGCTCATGCAAATCCTTCTGGATAGTACTTAGCGCCTGCTGGTGCTACTGTTCGAATTGTTAGAACAGTTTTGTCGTGGTATCACACACCTTGTCACCTATTTCATCCATGTTTCCGTCTGTCAGAGTGATCAGATCCAACAATAGCTTTGTCACTTTTGATTTCCTCTATGGCCCTTCCTTTCCTTGTTCCTATACCTTTTGATCCGAAAGGGAGTGATCTCTGATGAGCCTTGGTATTGCAACAAGAATGCTGCAACTCCCAAGGCTATCGACTTTAATTATCAACCCAAGGTCCATACAGACTTAAGAGGTATCAACACTATATGTGCAACATACAATGTGTCCTTCCTTTTCTGTCATGGTGTAATGGAGTGCATGTATTGAAGTCAAATCCTAAACTAATTTCAGAAAATGAAATGTTTGAAATGGAACCTTAACCTATTGCAAGAAAGAAAGTACAAGGAAAGAAACCTATTTTAATTGCATAAATATCATGAAATAAATGTAAACCAAACCTAGCTTAACCCTATTTATCATGTTGGGCATGGAATCCCTGCACAACATGTTTTGGGGCTCAAAGCCCAAGTTTTGAGTAATACTATTGTAAAGCCCCGCGAACTGCGGGCACGGAGCACGAATTGTATATTAGAGTCATAGGGTTGTCCGCCCTAAGTTTTGAATGTAGTGTCGACCTATCCATGGTCTGCGGACCATGGGATTGTATAAATAGAGCGAGGCTCTAATTTGAAAAGTAACGAATGAAGGCATGGAATCTGATGAATAGAATAATATAGTGAGCATAGAGCAAGAGTCTAGGTATCTTGGGTCGTAGTAGTAGGAATAGGCTATGTAGCTGAGTGCGCAAAGGCCTAGTAGAGTCCGCAGCTGAGTACGCAAACCCCTGCAGTTGAGTGCACAGGGTGAGGTCAAGGCTGTAACCAGGGAAGCACAAGGAGTCGTGAATGAAAATATAAATAAGGCAACGTTGGTGAGCACATTGCAGGATCACACACTGATATGGTACATTAAGCATTCTAATGACCATCCAAATGGGGATTGCATATATCCAGGCCGTGCTGAATAGGGAATTTAGTAGGCCAAAGTTGGAGACACAATCAATTATCGGGTTTAAGGAGATCATGATGCTCCCAGGTGAGAGCCCATGGGATTTGGATCAGAGACTAAAGAGTATGATTCGTGAAACCAACATGACCTTGACAGATTGGAAGCACCGCACATGGTTTGTAGCATCACTAACACCGCATCTAAGAATGGCGCTGTCACAATAGAAGTTATCCACCCAGGCCAAAGCTTTGGAGATTGCAATGAGACTGCACGAGACCCCAATATAAGATCTTGGCCTGGGAGTCCAACAAATCCACGTGCAACTGCAAAATTTGTTTTTGGAAATGCAGAGTTTGAAATAGGATAGGACAACATGGCCTAAGGTGCGCGAGGAGGTATGGTGCATAAAGTGCAAAGGCTAGGGCCATGACAAGGACCATTGTCCAGTCTTTGCGAATTACATGGCGGGAGGAGGGCCGATGCCATTAATATCAGAGGCACAAACAGGACCGAGCGCGATGCCTACATTATGGTGTGCGATCTATCAGATATAAGGAAAACATGCTACGGATAATTTTCATCTATTGCAAAAGTATATGCAGACGTCCCAACAATTGTTTTGTAATTTTTGCAGGTCGGTAGGCCATGATGAACGCACCTGTAGAAGTTATGAGTTTATGATGGATTAGACTCCTGCCCATAGAGTATAGACTGAAACGTGAGCCCTCGATCCAAACACGAGAATGTCATGTGCTGGATTTCAGAGACGCGGACGAGGTCAAGGTGGAATGGGACTAGGAAGGTGTTATAGACATTTTTGTGCCTTACAGATCTAAGCATGAAATGTCCATAAACCAAGGGATCCTAAGTCCCTAAAAGTGTTGTTCCTGGCCCTAAAGGAACAAGGTCAACAAACTACAACTTCTCCCAGAAGTTCTCCACCAGAAACTGCTCAGAAACAGTCAAATTAGGATCATTTCAGCTGCTCCACTAGCTAGCTGCGTTGCATAGCACCCTAGTACACTAGCTAGGTGCGTTGCAACGCACCTAAATGCACTACCAGGGTGCGCTGAGTGGGAAATGACAAATGGCAGTGTCATTCCGCGAGGTGGACAGACAATGGAAGCTTCCAGAATCTTCCCCAATGACACTTGCCTCACTGAGTTCGACCAAGGATGAGTAAGAGGCTCTCAGTCTCCAAGTGGAAACAAGAACTGACAGAGAAAGGCCACTAGTCAAATCATAAGCTGACTCATCCTCTTTGCATACATCTATATATGGATCCCTCATCCCAGAGATCCAGAGGCTGGAATTTTGTACTTTGCAGAGAATTGCTGTTGGTTTTGAGATAGAGATCAGTACATTAGGTGATTTATGCTTTGTTGGAGGTGAAGAGGGGATTCCTTTGCTGGGGGGTTGATGCTGGATCAGGAATCATTGGTTGTAACTCCTCCTGGACCTTCTTATTATATCAATAAAACTATTTGAGTTTCTCCTACATGCTTGTGTATCAATGCTGTTTTGTTATATTTGCATGTTTAGCTTAAATCTGATCCTACGCTGTTTATGAATGTAAATCCATGTCTTTGTGTAGTTTTCCTCTTCTGTGATCTTGCAGAAACTTGGTGAAGCTGGGCAAGTAAGGGAGCAGGTAGCTGGAAGCTGTCAAAGAGGAGAGAGATTGGTTCAAAGGACTAGCGCAAGACACAGGTTGGTTCATCCTATTCCTCTTCATTTACAGTTCATAAAGAAGAATACGAAAGTAGTTTTCCTTGTTTGTTGCTAAGGCACTGTCACACCTTAGTGGGATAGGGGCGTTCTGAGTAGACACTTTTCCCGTCAACAAAATGGCAACTCCACTGGGGATTGTGTCTAGTTATTTTGTTTGTGTTTCTCTTGTTGTTTGTTTCATAAACACAGAAGTAGCAATCGAACTGCATTTGCCATTATCAAATGCAAAGTAGACACCTGCTACTTCAATCCACTCACTGGATTTGTTTATGATTTGAACAGCTGATTCACAAATGATCTGATTACCCTTTGTGATAGCTCTTAGACCTCCTTTAAATCCACCCTCTGATTGTGCATTACTGATTGCTTTTACTCGGCCAAAATACATAGATTAAACTGCAAACCGTGACCCAAAGTCCGGATAGAAGTCTCGTTTCTGCCCCAGCGTAGGCACTGTGAAGAGACTCTGCATTTCAACGCAGTTCCCGAGAGGGCTACCTGCGCTGCAATTCAGTTTCTCTGTGTAACAGGTGCGCTAATCAGCCTTGCCCTGTGCAGCTGATGTTCTTTGCTTCATTTTTTTAGTTTTGTCTCTGATTTTGCAGCCTGTGATCAGTGTGTGTCTGTTTAAAAACCCCTTTTCTTTGCCTTAATTCCGCCTCCTTTGTACAAAAAGACTGTAGATATTCTTTGTGTGTTTGTTACGTCATTTACAGTTTTCCATTTAAAAAGTAGAATAGTCCTACTGTCGTCCTTGGATTCAGATCTGTCGTAAGTGTCGATTTTGATCTTAGGAGAAAGTTTATTTGCTGTTGACAGTCAATTATGCTTTTACTTTTACCTTTGGTTTGAATTTTTCACTTTCTAGTGTCGAAACGAGTGTTTATTTCAAAATCATAAAGTGTCGTAATCTTCTCTACCTTTTTGATTTCGAAAAGAAGCTTGTTTGTGTTTGTCATTTGAAAGCAAATTCAGATTTGTACATCAACTTTCTTTTTAGGCATCAATATTAAGAAAGTGAAAAAAAATACATGCATATGTGCATTTTCATATTAATAGTTTGCTTGGCTTGATTTATGGAAAGTGAATTTACAGTGTGCTCTTTGCTCTTTGAGAAAAGATTGTGTCTTTCTTTTCCCCTTGTAGCTAGGATTTTCATTGCTGAAAAGAGATAAAAGTTTGCTTATCATCTTTAGATTGCATTTTAGGAATTACATCTACATCTCATGGTGATCCCAAAAGGCAAACTTCTAAGAAAGATCAACTTAAAATAAATTGAATGAATCTAAGAACGCTTTGGAACTTAATGCACAACAGTTAGAGGTCTAGGCTAGAGACGTATTCCGGCGTCGTAAAGCCTGGTAACTGTTGTCCTCACTGATGGTTGGGTGATTCCTCCACTTTGAGATGATAAGTGCTAGTACGGACTTGTGCTCCCACGTACCGTCGAGTATATATTGGGAGACCCCTATAGGCTTAAAACCTTTTATCCATAGGAAGCCGTGTCGGCCGCCCTACTGATCGCAATGCACTGAACACAACATTCGGGAAGATTGACTACCGTATCGTAAAAAGTATTC
This sequence comes from Pinus tabuliformis, assembly GCA_031772625.1. Lineage (NCBI taxonomy): Eukaryota > Viridiplantae > Streptophyta > Pinopsida > Pinales > Pinaceae > Pinus > Pinus tabuliformis. The sequence continues at coordinate 311,361,172 of CM062810.1, read as the reverse complement.
TGCAGTTTTGCGATTGGTTTGGTACTCCCTCTACCTAGATCTCCAGAGCAGTTCCTTTCATTCCTTTTCAGACTCCTTAACAGAAAAGGTCCATCTGAGCACTTGTCACTTCAGGCTCATTAAAAATCGAAGGAGACTAGAGTCATCTTTTGTTTTTCCTCGACTCTTTAAAACTGAAAAAACAAGTTGTGTCAAAAGCGTCTAAAATTCATTTAATACGGAAACATACTTCCCCTTTTTATTTTAGTTGATCGAGTAATCCGCAATCGTGGAAGAAAGTCAATTGAAACCCCGTCGTTCGCGGAGGCTTACGAGTCAACCGTCTTTGTCTCCGGAATCGAAACTAGTACGGACAAAGCGAACTCGTTTAACCGGTTCGAAATCTCCTATTAAAGTTAGAACAAGTGTTCCAACAACATCCGAGATTCCGGTTACTCCAAACATTTCTGGAAACCCTGCCTCTACAGAAGAAGTTCAACAGCCACAGAGGGACAGTGATACTGATCCTAGTCTGAGAGTAAACACTTGTGTTACCGAACCAGTTCCATCTACAACCGGTTCGGAGAGTCTTGCTCTTCAAACATCTGTCGCTGTCGATTCCACCCCTTCTTCGGCACCAGAAATATTTTACGGACCTGATGGTCTTCCCCTTCCACCTGGTTTGATTGCGATTGAAGAAATTGTAGAAGATCCTCAAACAAGTACTCCAACGCACTTTGGAGTCGGGGTCACTCTATTTCCTTCTTCATCAGAAGTTGGTCTACCACCAGTGGAAGTTCCTGTAGAATCGCTAGGTAATCTTTTGGATAGACTCCAAATGTCTGAACAACTGTCAACATCTAGGACTGTGTCATCTGACACAGCGACAGCAGAACTCCCTGCCGTCACTCCGACAATGTTCGCCGGCATACCATCTGTCCCAACTAGCTCTCAACCGCTAGAAGGAGCCCACTCAGGGGCTATTTCGACAGTTTGGTCCGTTCCTGTTTGTTCATCCAGAATAATATCTGGAAACTCTTGTGTTGAGTCTCAACAAATTGATCCATTTGGAGGTCAATTTGGCAATTTGTTCCCCAAGGGCAAACAATCCCCTTGAGTTCTGGATTACCACCGTATGGGGGGCAGTATGCCCTATCATTATCCCCTCCGGGAGGATATCCATACGAGAGTTCACAGCAATATCCAGGTTATACTGGAATTACCTCAAGTGGTTGGGTACCTATACTACCTGAACAACCAAGGGTTGTGTATTCGATGCAACAATGTGTACCTATGTCGAATATCCTGACTACACCAGCTATTGTGACGGTGTCACAAGTTCAAATGTTGCCTATTGTATGTCAACCTCAGATTTCTCAGGTTGTAATGCAACAGTCCCTTGACCCTGTGACTCAACCACAATCGCCAACTGGTGGGGCAAGACAGGTCCAGACGGGTACAATTACCCCACACCTTGGTCCAATGGTTAGTATAGCGCAACAACACATGGCCTCTCAACCATGGCTGGTGCAATACCAACAACCACAATTCCAACAAGCATACCAAGGTTCTGAGCAGCAAATCTTTGCAAACAGTGGACAGCCGTACATTCAAAACGGTCAAAATCAACCATTTTACAATGGTCATGTCCACCAACCGTATTAGTCATACCAGCATCAAATGCATTATGCCGGCATGCAAAGACCAACTGCTCAGGCAATCCCATCTTACCCTGGGTATGCTTCACCTAATCTGAATCAGCAGTTACCATTCGTGGCAACTTTAGAGTTACCTGATTTAAACCGGTTAACAAACGATCCAATTGCTTACGCCCCTTGGTGGCTAGCAATTCCACATAAACTTCCATCAGATATTCCTAAATTTAATGGAAATCCGGGTGAAGACCCATCGAATCACAAGATGACATTTCATCTATGGTGTTCATCAAACACCCTAAATGATGATTCGATAAGGCTTCGCCTCTTTCAGAGGACGTTAACGGGTCCAGCGGAAAAATGGTATATTGAATTGCCTAGAGCTTCGTTCGACAACTTCAGTACCTTAGCCACAACCTTTTTAACCCATTTTCAATTACCGATAAGGTATGAAACGGGAACAAAACTCCTTACCAACTTCAAACAGACAACAGCCACTCACATATCTGATCATATACATGAGTGGCGACGTCGTCGTAGGATGGTAAAAACGTACATTCCCGATCAGTTATTAGCTGAATGGTTTATCAAGTCATTATTACCTTCCATCACGGAAGATGTGGCAAAGGGGGGAGTCATAACGGAAGAGAAAGTTATCGCTCGTGCGCAATATCTGGACTTGATCTATACTCAGTCTGGCATGCTCTACGACAAAATACCTGATGCCCCTAGACCAGAATTCTCAATTCCTCCTCCTCCTAAATCGAACAATGACTCTCACGCCGGCGATGGCATGATTGGCACAACAGACACGAAATTGACAAAGGCCACATCTTAGAAGGCCCGTAAGGTTTCAGATCAAAATGCAAAAGGTGAACTTCTTGCTTCGGAAGTAAATGCCGTGTCGATAGATAAGGGCAAGGAAACCAGACAACCAAGAAGCAAGAAGAAAGGCAAAGGGAAGAAGAAGAAACAGGATGAATCATCACCTGAAAATTTTTCTTCAAACCCTCCTGGAAATAGGAAACCCTCCACAGGGTGTCATATATGCGATGAGGATCACTGGACGAAAGATTGTCCATACAAAGCTGAGCTTAAGAAATTCTTTAAAAGTTCGAAAACCTCAGCTGTGTTAACTGATCCATTCCCAAATCCAGGAGCAAATCTGGTTGAAAGTGGAAATGCTTCCCCATCTCAAGTGCTAATGTTGTCGATTTCGAAACAACAGAATGACACTTTTATTTCAACAAGGAACAAAGATTACGGGAATCAGCAGCTGTCGAACGACAAGGATAAAGATCAACCAAGTAGTTCGACAACAACTTCGACAGAAGTTGTACCACCCATTGTTCCTGAATTAACAATAAAACCGCCGAAGGGAGTAGTACACAAGCCGACATTTAATCCCCGCGCTAGAGCGGCGCAGCATTATAACATAGTGGAAGATTTGGCCCAATCGCCATCCGCTATGTCGACTCTTGAAGTACTACAAAATTGCCCATCCCAAAGGCAGGCTTCGTTATCAGCCATTGGTGGGATTGATCCTAAGGATTCCAGCCTTGTATCCTTCGACCATAAAGGATACGATCCTCAGTTACCGGCTCAGCTAGCTTTCCTTGTTCAAGTGAAAGCCCTCAACAAAACTGTTCATCGAACGATTATTGATGAGGGGGCATCTACATGTATTTTGTCGATGAGTTGCTCGAAAACTTTAGGATCTCCAACCTTGTCGCGATCTGCGACGACGTTAAAAGCATTCGATGGAAGGACATATACCCCATATGGTATCCTAAATAACTTGAAAGTTGAACTAGGGGGAAAAACGGTAGAAATAGATGGTGAAGTCATCGATGGGAATCTTGATTACAACATCCTACTAGGAAGACCATGGATATATGCCATGGCAGCTGTTGTGTCGACCTGTTTTAGAAAGATTGCATTTCCCTTTCAAGGAGGGATTACAATCGTCGATCAACAAAACTTCCTGCCCAATGGTTCTCAAGTTACAGGAAGCACTCCCATGATCCATGGAAGCCCCCATTCGCTTCAGAATATCGGAGTAGGCCTACTAAAAGATCCTATACTAATGGGAACTTTCACTCTTCCACCTCCAGTCAATCTGGCGGAAGTAGCGTCGATAGGAACCTGCAATATGATATCTTCCACAAAGATCTCAGAAAACGATATCAACATCGATCATGCAATGGTTTTGCCCCCAAGCCCAATAGAAATATTATAGCAATCAATGTTTCTAGCATGGGAGGCAAACCCAAATCAACGCTCATCAAGCGGTTGGATAGATAGGTCTAGAGAATATGTTACTCCTTCAGATCCTTGGTCGCAAGTGCATGTCACCGACGAGGGAATTCTCCAAGATATGGTAGTTGAAGGAGCACCATGGAATGATTCCCACCATCGTTCCCTTCTTCCGGATTGTGAAGAAGAGACTCAACATGACATTAATCATCCCTCAGTATTTGATTTTCTTTCAAATACTGTAAATACGGTGGATTCCGAGCGAAACTTATCCAACATTGAAGAGACTATAGCCATAAATATCTCGACTAAAACAGATGTTGTAGAGAATATTTATGTTGGCAAATGTTGTTCTCCTTCAGAACTGGAAATATATAACGCTCTTTTTCACGAATTCAGAGATGTCTTTGCTTGGTCGTACAGTGAAATGCCAGGCATCGACTCTAGTATCGTTGAACACGAAATTAAGATGTATCCAGATGTCAAACCGGTACGACAACGACTAAGGCAGGTGCACCCCAAGAAAGCCGCTGCCATTAAGGCAGAAGTTGAAAAACTTCTCCATGCTGGTTTCATCTACCCAGTTCCTCTAACTGATTGGGTATCGAATATTGTCCCTGTTATGAAGAAACAAGGGACGATTAGAGTGTGTGTCGATTATAGGGATGTAAATCAGGCTTGTCCAAAAGACAACTACCCTACACCCTTCATCGACCAGATAATTGATGAATGCGCCGGATGCGAAATCTTTTCATTCATGGATGGATTTTCCGGGTATAATCAAATAAATATCCGCCCGCAGGACCAGTCAAAGACTGCATTCATTTGTCCGTGGGGCACATTCGCGTATCGAAAATTACCCTTTGGTTTAAAAGGGGCGACGTTTCAGAGGGCAATGAATTATGCCTTCCATGACATCAAAAACATCATTCAACCTTGCCTCGACGACCTTCCGGCTCATTCGCGAAAGCGGACTGATCATCCGCAGCATTTAAGAGCGATATTTCTACGTTGCCGACACTACAAGATACGACTCAATCCACACAAATGTGTATTTTGCGTCAGTTCTGGTCGTTTACTTGGCTTCGTAGTCTCCAAGAATGGGATTCGTCTCGACCCCTGCAAGGTCCAAGCAATCATAATTTGCCTCCACCTTCAAATTTGCTTCAGATTCAGAAACTCCAAGGGAAAGCAAACTTTCTGAGGAGGTTCATTCCAAATTACGCTGAACTTGCCAAAGGTTATACACGTCTTTTGAAAAAGGAGGTACTCTTTGTCTGGGATCAGGTCGCGGAAGCTTCCTTTGATGCTTTAAAAGATTCCCTAATGAAAGCATCTTTAATGTACGCCCACGATTATCAAAGAGATTTTAACCTGTATCTGGCTGCAACAGATACAACCATCGCAATGGTTTTAGTTCAAGAAGTCGATGGAATTGAACATCCTATATATTATTTAAGTAAGAACTTAAATGATACAGAAAGCAAATATTCTTACGTTGAAAAACTAGCGCTTGCAACGGTTCAAGGGATACAAAGATTTCGACACTATGTCCTCTTTCGGAAAACTACCATTCTGTCCGATTGCAACCCCATGACTTATATATTGTCGCAACAGTTGCTGGGGGGAAAATATTCAAAATGGATAGCGATCCTTCAAGAGTTTGATCTGGAATTCGTGAAATCCAAATCGAAGAAATCTCTAGTTTTTGCGGAACTGTTATGCGATCTCCCATCGTCGTCCAATGATGAAACATCTGAAGAATCAATCGTGGATGAGAATTTGTTTATGATATCTACAAGCAATGAGTGGTATGGAGATATAATAATTTATCTCCAAACCCAAAAGTTTCAGCCAAACACCTCACACTCTGAACAAAAACGTATTCGATACGAAGCAAAAGAGTACATGATCGTCAGTGATACACTTTACCATCGTGGTATCGATACAGTTCTGAGAAGGTGCCTCACCCATGAGGAGGCCGAAAAAGCCCTGAATGAATGTCATTCAAGAGCTTGTGGGGGGCATCAATCTGGATATGCTACAGCACGAAAAATCTTACAAGCAGGATACTTCTGGCCAACAATGTTCAAAGATTGCATAGCCGCAGTCAGAAGTTTCCATGCTTGTCAAATTTTTGATAGCAAAACCAGAAGACCACCCGCACCTCTACAGCCAATAGTTGCTGTTGGGCCATTCGCCAAATGGGGCTTCGATTTCATGACATGTAACCCCACCTCGACCGGGGGGCATGGGTATATCATAGTCGCAGTTGACTATTTTACCAAATGGGCCGAGGCGATGCCTACATTAGATAATACTGGTGAAACAGCTGCCCTTTTGTTTTTCAATCATGTAGTCGCTAGATTCGGCGTACCACAGGCTATAGTCACAGATCATGGATTGCATTTTCGCAATCACATGATGCTCGAATTAGCTACCAAACTAGGATTGTCTCACGACAGCTCTACTCCGTATTATCCGCAAGCCAACGGACAAGTTGAAGCGATCAACAAGGTCCTGAAGCACATGCTGCAAAGGATGATCGGAGTTCACAAAAGAAGGTGGCACCTAATCCTGTACTCAGCCTTGTGGGCTTACCGAACATCGGTAAGGAATGCAACCGGGTTCACACCCTTCCAACTGGTATATGGCCTGGAAGCAGTCTTACCAGTCTAGTGTGAAATTTTGTCTCTTAAACTTGCAATTGATCTCCTCCCCAGAACTTCAGAAGAAGAGGCTTGTTTCTTGGAATTAATCCAATTGGACGAAACCCGTCGTGATGCCGCTTTGGCTAACGAAGCCCATAAGAAACGAGTCAAGGCGCAGTTCGACAAAAATGTCAAACCCCGTGTCTTCTCAGAAGGTGACTTGGTCTTGCTTTATGACTAAGAATCCGATAAATTGGGAGCAGGTAAATTTAAGTCTTTATGGATGGGCCCCTATATTGTTAAACGGGTGTTGGCAAAGGGAGCCTACGAGTTAATGGATTATGACGGAATTCCACTGGCGCAACCTCGTAATGGGTTGTAACTCAAGCGTTACTATGCTTAAATAGTAACCAATATGATTTTGTTGTATATTGTTTTCGCTAAAGTGTCTGTTTTGGTCGAGTAATCCACCTTTTTACATTTATTGCAGATGTCAAACCTTTTGGAGACATGTGTTGGATATGCCGACGGAGCAAGTCGTAGTTCGCGGAACCTGTCCTCCGCAGCCTGGGCCATTTTTGATCCAAGCGGCGAGTTAGTAAGTTTCAGAGGTGTATGTATTGGTCAATCAACGAATAACATTGCTGAGTATAGCGCGTTGATAGAAATTCTCTTTGATGCCATCACCCATGGTATATGCCAAATAATTGTCAGGCTAGACTCATAACTCGTAATACTACAACTCAATGGTATATATTCCGTCCGAAACCTAGCTATTTATCACAAGTTCCTAAGGGTTAAGATTTTGGAAAGACAATTTGATCTTATTCAATACCAACATATTTCCAGAAACTTAAACACATTAACCGACTCATTAGCAAACTATGTGTTAGATAGACATTTGCAACATTTATAAAAAGAAACACATCATCAATGTTTTACATGTGGATCATATAGCTCAACCAAAATAAAACCCCGAAAATCAAAATATATATATAGCTATTTATGGTTTACATATAATGTTCTGTAACCAAGACAAAATCGGTCACATGACCCAAAAACTCAAAATGCTAGGGGGTATCCTAGTCTAATGATGCTCGTGATAGCAAGTCACAGCCTGTGCGATCATGCGTAAGAGACGAGTCCATCGTTTGGGCACACCAGTAGTATGACGCTGTAACTGCAAAGGTAGCTCGTCAATCCTCACATCTGGAATACCGAGAGTAAGGCTCTCGACCTGCTCCTGCACAGCTGTGAGAGTCTCGGCCACATCGAGGTCACGAAGAATAACCCTCTCGGCGCCCTCTCTTGCTGGGGCAACAGCTGGCACTCTCAGGCGAACTACTGGATGAACGGGACCAACATCTGCATGTACACATGAGTTTGATTAAAGTCTTGATAGAATAAAGCACGAGGAAATTATAAATAAAAAACAGTAAACAGTGATATGGTCAAAGATTTTACCAATAACACCCCACTGCTCGCCATCCGGCAGTACTAAATCCGGATCACCCCGGAAATCCATGCCAGCATATGGATACTCGGCATAAACCATCTCCTGACGATCAAACCACCTAAAGAAGGTATCAGAAAACGAAATCTGAGACTGGCCAGCATGCCTAGACATATGGTCAACCCATCTTTGCATACATGGTTCAGTAGGAGAAGGTAAGTCGAGTGCAATGTACTGCGGCTGCATCAGTGGTATCTTCTCCAAGGCAAAGGTGGTCAAAATAGAACCGAACCCAAAGTTATTCAACCTCCCATCCTTTATCTTGGTCAACTGATCTTTCATCACAAGAAGTACTTCGTCGCACCAGTTGAACACTTTCAGTTGGAGGCATTCCAAGGCATGCTGCATATAGGATCTGTTGGCTACATGAAGAGACACACTACCGGCCATCCTACCAAAAGTAAACAGGATAGACCTAAGGGACCTGTTAGTGACATCACGGATGATGATCTTGCCGTCTTTACTTGGCTGAGATCCTTCCCTACAATACTGGCGGACATAATCTCTCACAGAGTCACCTCCTCGGGCCGAGCCTGACAAGGAGATGGGGGCACCCCGCCTCGACAAGCCAGTCAAGAAGTAAATGTCTACTGCAGTCAAGGGGATTGATTTGCCCCTAATCTGGAAAACTTGATTGATAGGATCCCAAGCATCGAGCAAATACTGCAGTAAGTTGATCTACTGTCTCATGCTAGAGATGCGGAAGAACTTCAGCAAGCCACAGTTCCGCAGCGCGTTCACTGTAACAGGATCATGTAGGGCAATCATGTCCTCTTCTTCATGTTCCCGTTCTCACCATGTAAGGGTCATCTTGCTCCGAGATCTCTGAAAAATAAACAAGAGAGGAGTTAGATCCTGATTTTGATGAGAAACAGGCAAAAATTTTCATCAAAAACTGTGCAACAAATTCCCCTTCTGCGCCCAACGCACCTGCAGCAGTGTTCCACCTGCATTGAATGTCAAACTGCCTTCACACTGGCCAACATTCAGCGCAGGTTTCGATGTACTCAGGGTGTGTTGATGGCAGAACGAACCCATCAAACCCCAGGGGCTCAGAAAAGCAGGGAATGAAGCACAGAATGCAAAAAGGAAACCATGAAATGAAAGAGCTCGGGTTTAGCTCCTACCTGGTCCAGATGGCACCGAGAATCGTCCACAGAATCTCCCGAAATTAGCTGATGAAAATCAAGGGGGAAAAGGCACCTCCAAAGCTCCAACAAACCAAGTTCAAATGAAATGGTAAAATGAGAGGTAAAAACACTTTTTAATTGCTTTTTACGTAGTTCAAAGTAAAATATTAGCGTTTTAATCTCATTTTCAAGCAAATGTTGTTCATTTCTAACTAGTTTGATGAAGCAGTTGAAAATACAGTACTATCTTTGGAAAGACGAAGCTATTTATGGTAAAAAATCAAAACAAGATCATCTAATCAAGCAGTTTTAGCACATAGTTCAAGCTCGTTAAAAGATAAACATAAGACATGAGCAAGTGTTTCCACCCGCGTTTAAGCTCATTAAAAAATGAACTATCCCCCGGTAAATAATCACCGTGAATGAAGATTTCAGCCATTAAAGCCTTGGTCGTATTTGCATCGTCACCTCCACTTTTCCATTGGCTGATCATTCACCTCCATTTGATTGTTTACCCATTTTGAGGAACAACTGCGAAGAGTGATTTCACTAGCCATCCTTGTAACACTGCTGTGATTGGAAAATTCCAACCATTACCTGGAATCAGCTGCTACCCTTTTTATCACTCGTTCCTCAAAAGACGAGTCTTCTTTAAGCTCTTTTCAACTGACTCGTAAAATATGAAAAGATTGCCGAGTTTTGGCCTTCCAGCTCGTTAAAGCGACCAAAAGTGTTATCCCTCCTCTAGATTTTAATCTTTTTGGACCTGAGGGATTATTGCACAAAAAGATCGAGCGCTTGTTTTGTTCGGCTCGTTAAAACTATCAAAAATTCATCCCTTCTGTATTGTTTTATACTTTTTCGGACTTAAGGGATTAGATGACGAAAAAGGAATTTTGGAGTTACCTTTACGTACCTTTTCAGACTCTCTAAAAATGAAAAGGACCGAGTTATCTTTGTCGTTAAACTCGTTAAAAAGATTAATAGCGACAAACTTGTCTTTAGCCGAGAACGAGTTTCACTATCGCTAGGCTCGTTAAAACATAGCGATGGGTTTGCCCGAAGGGCAAATTATAGAACAAGCATATGTTATCCTCCTCAAGCTTGACAAAAATAAAGAGGTACTGGTCAGCAATGACTGGGGAAAAATTGGGAAGAAAATCAAAGAATCTTTATCGGTAGCAAGTCGCTCTTGAACATGACACTTCCACTCTGTGCCTGAGTCGGGTTGGGTTGTTTCATTCACCGGTCACATCACCATGGTCACGTCATACCATCCACATTTGGGGTAAATGCTACCAATCCATCACATAAGTGTCGCCGACATGTTCAAGAGAAGTCATCCAGAGAAGTCACCCGTGTCCCATCCACTACCATACATTATACTTCATTCCTTCATGACCGCCATCCTAAACCATATATCATCAGATCGTTTTCACCTCCATCAAAATCATTTGCTCCATTCCGTGTCATTGATGTGGGATTCATCAAGGCCCTCCTTTGACGGATCGCTTCTTGTCGACATCAGCTCATTATCCAAGAAGTTGATCTAGGAACACCCCATTCAGTACTTTGAAGCTTGCATGCCTCAATGGCAAGTTTCTCACTTCCGGCGACAGGTATACATCAATGACCTTCGACCGAAAGATTTTGCGTGGTGTTCGACGCCAAGTCCTTTATTCACACCACATGAATTGTACTGCAGTACCTTGAGGGTCATCATCATTATCAGTGATTCCTCTCGCGCTTGTTAATAGTTTACATCATCGATTGGTAATCAAGCGATGTCTTTCCATGTTCGACTTCAAAACATTTTTCACATGGATTGACTTGTACTTCGAGTGAAGATCGGACGAGATAGAAGACCCTGGATCTAGTTTCATCCATCCGGGCTGCGATATATATTCAGAAAAAATAAAAACATTGGCATGTACAACATTGCAGCACAGATAATCATCCTACCAAAAGGACGATGACTTCATCAGAATCATCAGTCTACCATCAGACGATTGTCTGTCCTATGTACATAAAAAATGAATTTATAAAGCTGAGCATGGGAATGCCCGCCTCAGCTAGATCATGAAAACATTATGAAGATAATGTATTGTGTTGTATCTTATTACAGGTCTCCTCCCAGCATTGAAAGAACTTCGGATCCTCCTAATAAAGCATTTCACCCAATAAACGGCCTCATACTTTAGGGGGCAACTGTTATAGACATTTTTGTGCCTTACAGCTCTAAGCATGAAATGTCCATAAACCAAGGGATCCTAAGTCCCTAAAAGTGTTGTTCCTGCCCCTAAAGGAACAAGGTCAACAAACTATAGCTTCTCCCAGAAGTTCTCCACCAGAAACTGCTTAGAAACAGTCAAATCATTTCAGTTGCTCCACTAGCTAGCTGTGTTGCATAGCACCCCAGTACACTAGCTAGGTGCGTTGCAACGCACCTAAATGCACTACCAGGGTGCGCTGAGTGGGAAATGACAAATGGCAGTGTCATTCCGCGAGGTGGACAGACAATGGAAGCTTCCAGAATCTTCCCCAATGACACTTGCCTCACTGAGTTCGACCAAGGATGAGTAAGAGGCTCTCAGTCTCCAAGTGGAAACAAGAACTGACAGAGAGAGGCCACTAGTCAAATCATAAGCTGACTCATCCTCTTTGCATACATCTATATATGGATCCCTCATCCCAGAGATCCAGAGGCTGGAATTTTGTACTTTGCAGAGAATTGCTGTTGGTTTTAAGATAGAGATCAGTGCATTGGGTGATTTATGCTTTGTTGGAGGTGAAGAGGGGATTCCTTTGCTGGGGGGTTGATGCTGGATCAGGAATCATCAGTTGTAACTCCTCTTGGACCTTCTTGTTATATCAATAAAACTATTTGAGTTTCTCCTACATGCTTGTGTATCAATGATGTTTTGTTATATTTGCATGTTTAGCTTAAATCTGATCCTAAGTTGTTTATGAATGTAAATCCATGTCTTTGTGTAGTTTTCCTCTTCTGTGATCTTGCAGGAACTTGGTGAAGCTGGGCAAGTAAGGGAGCAGGTAGCTGGAAGCTGTCAAAGAGGAGAGAGATTGGTTCAAAGGACTAGCGCAAGACACAGGTTGGTTCATCCTATTCCTCTTCATTTACAGTTCATAAAGAAGAATACGAAAGTAGTTTTCCTTGTTTGTTGCTAAGGCACTGTCACACCTTAGTGGGATAGGGGCGTTCTGAGTAGACACTTTTCTCGTCAACAGAAGGGGTTGTGGACAGCTGATTTGTTACAATTGCAGAGGGCCAGGGCATTATGCCTGCGATTGTACAAATTTGACGAGAGAATCATGTTTATATTGTACTCAATTTGATCATGAGATGGAGGACTTCCCTACACTAATAGCGAGGCTGCATGATAAAGGGATACTCTAGCCTCCCCCGACTCAGAATTTGTAGATGATGAGGTCTGAGCCACATGAAGAGGACCCGAATGTAAACATAGTTCTCAAAAGTGGTATCACGATAGGAGACAATAACGGTAAGTAGCTTGAAGAAAGTGGGTGGGTTCATAAGGCTCCTACAAAGGAACGTGGATTTTATTTGGAGCATGCGAAGGAGACATTCATGGAAGCTAAGAAGAGCTTCACAGAGGCCTCCACTTCAGGTAGTAAGGATCAACTGGAGCCAGAGATGGATCGTTCAATGATCACTACCTTTCTGGGGACATGTATGAAACTGCTACGTGATAGCAAGGCTGTGAAAGCGCTACAGGAACTTATCACTAGGTGTGCTGGGTCAGGAGAACTGCGTGTATTTCGGAAGCTAAGAAAGCACACATTGCGAATAGGAAGGGCAATGAGATTGACTACGCAAATCAGGGAGTATGAAATGGATCAAATAATTCAGGATCTAGGATCGAACACAAATGTGCTACCAAAATAGACATGGGAGTACATGGGTAGGCTCGTGTTGCAATGGTCCCCTATTCAATTACGGATGGCGAACCAGTAGAAGATCCTACTGATGGGAAGATTGCATGGGATAATAGTAGACATTGAAGGTGTGAGCGCACTTGTAGATTTCGAGGTAATAAAGATTGTCAATGACAAAAATCCCTATCTCGTGCTACTGGGAATAGATTGGGCCACTGATATGAACAGAGTAATAAAAATAAAGAAGCGCAAAATGATTTTTGAGAAAAAGTCACTACGTGTAGTGGTGCCTTTAGACCCTGCGGAAGGGGCACGCTACACAGAGCCAGTGTGTGATGATGAGAGCAATGACGAGCTAGACTGTACCTACAAGATAACTGCTCAGGAATAGGATTGGGTGAATCTTACATTGGATGGCCAGATTTCGTGGGAGCACGAAAGCTCCTACACATCAGATTTAGATGAGGAAACAAAACGATGGCAGAACCAGTTACATGAGGTAACCACGCTCAATTGCAACACGATGGTAAGATCACTGCGATACGTGATGACAAAGTTAAGAGATCAGCCTGTGTATGATGGGTTGATGGTGGTGAATGAATTCCTAAGAAAATTTGAGAGCGAAATACCAGAACAGTAATGGTTCGACACTCTGAAATGGGCACTACGCGCTACGCCCACAAGGTGGTGGGCTATGCATCAGAGAAGTATTTAGAGCTGGCGTGAATGCAAGAGGGGGATGCTTATACGATTTGGAAAACCTCAGCTACAGATGAGAGCTGGTTATGAGGGGAAAAACAACTTGTGCGCCCACCTTTCTAGATGGGTACACGCATACGGTACACAGCTCGCACGAACACACACCACTATCATGATAGGAAACAAGAACAACAAGCAAAAGTAGGCAAGGAAAGTGCACGAATGATGAAGCATGAAAAAACCTAGTGCACCAAAAATCATACATGGGGAAGCCTTTGATAAGGTGTGTGAAGTGTTGAACAAGGTCCACGATGTGAGATGCACCGAATCAGACCTGCGCGAACTAGCAGACTTATGGGCTTATAGGACCATGTGCAAAACTTTGATTGCACAAGTGCTTCTGAAGCTGAAGTATGAAGCAAGGGCTGTAGTCCCTATGGAGCATGCGAAGATGAGTCCGTTCATAATAGCACCCGTAGATACGATGGTCCGCATAGACTGGAACAAAGAAATCACACAGTTGCATGAAATATAACATAGAAGACTTGAGGAAGAAATCCGACGGGGAAACTTTAGACTTCGCGAACTTGAAAAAGACTAGGTACGGCTAAGGGAGAAAAGCGCTTTAATGGACGTAGAGGTCAAGAAGCTGGAAAACGAAATAAAGGAAGCATTTCTCGTAGAAAAACCATGGATGGAAAGGCATGGTGCGTACAATAATACTAAAAAATTGGAAATCTATCATCGTGAATTGGTTAGTTTGCTGCTGTGGCTGAGACTGCATCTCGCCAAACATAGTGACCAAGGTAGCGCAATGCAAAAAGTAGAGTGCGTGATGCTGATCACTACAATGGAAGATGGGGACTCTCTGCGAACCATGGTGGAGGATGAGATGAAGCCCCACACGGGTGGTGCGCCCACCTAACTAGCCGTAGGAAGGACAATCTTAGTGCTCCATGAACTTGAAAGGGAGCACGGGACTATAAAATATTCTACCCGGGGGATGTGTGATATGAGAGATGCGTGTAGGAGCAGGACGTCATAGGGTTCGCGACCGCACATGGAGGGTTGCGCTGCCGCGTGGGTTGGCTGGGAAGTGACCGTTGGTGTCACTATTCATGATGGGATGTCCTATTTAAGGCCAAATGGAGCAGGCAGCGGGCATTTAAGACATGAGTTATGGGAAAGATTTGGGAAAATCTGCCGCCAAGAAAGAATTGTTGGCCCAAAATTAGGGGGAACGGTTGAATTTTAATTCAAAAGGCACTATAAAACTCAAAGGTCTAGCCAACGGACAACACTTGGTCATTTGAGCATTGAGCGGTTGAGCAGAGCACAGAGTGTTGAGAGCTAAGTGATAATAGAGCCCCTGAGTTTGTGATAGACAACATACAGTGTAGAGATGATGACGGCCACTAAGGATGGGTTGGGAATTGAAGAAGGAACCTCCTGTGAGGCCGCGTAGACTCCCATGGTATAGGTTGTTCCTGAAGGAGCTGGGGTTGGAACAGGCGCTTAAGGTCCTTACGACATTGCAGGAGGACCCCAACATCCAATGGCTAGAGACAGAGGCATGTGAACTCTAGCAACATTACGATAGCATTAGAGGGACTGCGTAGATAGTAGTCCTTACTCAGTGGCTTGCAAGGATGCAGTAAGCCAAGGCACTAAAGGAGCAGGTGGACGCGTTGCACCATAAGGAAGCAGTTCTCAAAGCACGTGTCTAGCCATGGATTGACGAAGCCTTCACAATAATGACAGATATTGAAGGAAAGCTCATGTAGATTCATGGGATGCATGCACAAATGTAGTGCAGCATGTCGGAAATAGAGGTCTCAGAAGAGAGAATGCAACAGGTACAACAAGCAGCCTCTCAGTGCGCTGTAGACATCAAGACCGTTCGGGACTAGCTCGAGGGACTCCACGTTAAGATCGCTACGCTGACAGAGTGACTCGAGGGTGAGTCATGATGTTTTTTTTGGGGTCTTGTTGGGCATGGAATCCCCACACATCATGTTTTGGGGTCAAAAGCCCAAGTTTTGAGTAATATTATTGTAAATCCTCGTGAATTATGGGCGCGGAGCACGAATTGTGTGTTAGAGTCATAAGGTTGTCTGCCCTAAGTTTTGAATGTATTTTTGGCCTACCCATGGTCCGTAGACCATGGGATTGTATAAATAGAGTGAGGCTCTAAGTTGAAAAGTAACGAATGAAGGAAAGGAATATGATGAATATAATAAGATAGTGAGCATAGAGCAAGAGTCTAAGTATCTTGGGCATAGTAGTAGGAAGAGGCTCTGCAGCTGAGTGCACAAAGGCCTAGTAGAGTCCGCAGCTGAGTGCGTGGACCCCTGCAGCTAAGTGCATAGGGTGAAGTCGAGTCTATAACCAAGGAAGAAGAATAATAAAGAGAAGTTTTATCTAAATTTCGTGTATCTGTTCTTGTGTTATTACTTGTTTGATATCATTTGTAATTAAACTATTTATTTATTATGTGCATTGTATGAATGGTGAATATTGTTAAGTATAACTAAAAGCATACAAATAAGTTAAGTTAATCAACTAATATTGGGTTACTAGTAAGGATTTGGGTAATAACACTGTTTGGCCCCCGAGTAGGGCTGCACGAAGGCAACAACCCAGATTGTGAGGTACGGGTAAGAGTGCATAGTGACATGCGCTTATGATCAAATCGAAGACCACTTGGAACCCATCAGACATCCCCAAGGTGCGGAAACCTAGTTCTAGCACTCTCCCATACTACTTTGGGTGAGACCTCATTCCGTGCTCTGCGGACTGTTGCCAAAAGGGCCAGAGGTAGCAGGATTTGTTTGTCTAAATCATCTCCAAACCTGGGTCAGGCTCCAACAAGCCAACATATCACATGTGATTATTTAAACTAACTGAGCATGAAATCTGATCTAGAGAGTACTAACCGATGTGCGCATGTGTAAATATAAAAGAACTCATTTTTAAAATCTTTTTTCTTTATGAATGCAAATGGTAATCTTTCCTTGATCTTTGGCAGGGGAGACAAGTCTGGAGCATGAGGGTTAAAATGGTCTTGATGGCATGGAGGTCAAGTAGAGGCCTAATCCTAGCTTCAATGATGATTTTTCTCAATTTAGGCTCAAAACAAGCTTTCCTACAAGATGCTATAGTGATTTCCTACAAGATGCTACAATGATTTCCTACAGGATCCCTTGATTTACTACAGGTTGTTACAGATTTTCTATATGAAATTATAATTCATTGAATGACCAAGAAAATCAAAATCCAAATTAGATGGGAAAAATTTTGTTATTAACTGAGGATGTGTTAGGTCCCCATTCCAAGTGGAATCACTCAAAAATACCTCTATTAGCCCATGCTAAAAAATAGAAAACATTACTAGTTGAAAATCTAGAAATTCGAGAACTAGTAAGCTAGTAAATCTAAAACATGCCTAACCTAATCAAGTGCAAATGCAGTGGGGTAATTTTTGTTATGAACTATAATTTTTTTTTGAT
The DNA here is from genome assembly GCA_031772625.1 of Pinus tabuliformis. Lineage (NCBI taxonomy): Eukaryota > Viridiplantae > Streptophyta > Pinopsida > Pinales > Pinaceae > Pinus > Pinus tabuliformis. Next base: position 311,343,865 of record CM062810.1, on the reverse strand, counting down.
ATAATTCAAGTGGAACTAGCTCGATTGAAGCTCGTTAGCATGCTCTAAAAAATATCATAAATTTACTGTTCTTGGCCACAAAGGAGTTCCAAAAATCTAGATTTGGGAATAATAAGACTAATCCAAGCATCTCAATGATTAATATGAAATTCCAAAGCTTTCTAAGGATTAAATAATGCTTTTTATCCTAAAAAATAACTTACACCAACCATTTAACTCAATCCTACAACAAGAAATCATTATTACTAAATGCATAAATAGAAAGAAATAAAAAAAAGAGATGCATGTGAATAGGTGGTGAAAAGAAGGAAAGAAAATGATACAAAAGGGCTCTAAGGCTCCTGGGATGGCCAAGACCAGGAAAACTTAGAGACCTATGGGGGAGAACAAGATTTAGAAGCTGAACATGACACCAATGTTCATTATTTTCATTAATAGAATTACATCCCTGCAAGAAAATACAATGGAGCTACAAAAATACAAGTTCTTTTGACAATAACACTAATGAAAATCAATCCCTAGAGGAAAATTAAACTCGATACTTATACAAAATGATTAGGAATCATTCCCAATGAATGGAGGAAGCTTTCCCCACCAAAATACCTTGATTAGTGGATTTGGTCCCCAATACTAGCAATCTGCATTAAATGGCAGGGAATAGATTCCTAGATTTTCTCAATCACTGGAGTTCCAAGTCCCTAAATTATCTCCTCCTCCAAATCTTCATAATCTACCCAATATTCTCATAATATTCCACAAAAATAAATAATATTAGGCACAAATATCCAATTATTCATAAACCTTCCTAATGAATATATTAAAGTTAAAAATATATTATCTAATGCAAAAAGAGAGGTTTAATGTGCTGAAGGATGGTCATAGGCCTTAATTTATGTTTAATTAGAGGCATGGGCGTTAATTTATGTCTCATTTACAAGCCCATCACTCTGCTCCTCCTGACCACTTCCACCTTGCTCTGACTACTCCTCCACATATGTTTGGGGTGAAGGAGACTTACCACTGCACTCAGAGCCATGCTCTTCTTGTTCAGCCTACTGCTTTGCGGCGCACTCAACTTCCACCTAGGCCTTCTCCTTGGCCCCTTTTCTCTGCTTCTCATCCAACTGCTAGACCTTCTGCTTTGCTGCTTCCTTCTTCTTCTTTTCTGCAGATTTGCTGGTGCTCGTAGCCAAATTGGATAGAGTATGTCAATCTGTCAGCCAACGCTTGATGACCTCCTGAATAACGTCTTCTGTAGTGAGGTCAAGTAGGTCAAACCATTTTTGTTTCAGATCCTTCCATACCCAGATGGATACGCGGTGGAAGTCAGGTTTAAACTCTGCGTACTCTGAAAGCTGCTCAAACATGGTTGGTGACAACCGTAGCTTCTAGTTCATGGCCATGAGAATTCTCACCTCCATTAGCACCTAGAAGACTGTGGTCTCTATGGCATGTGTGGCGTTCTTTGTTTCCTAGAGGGATGCAAACAGTGCAGCCTCCGGCAAATCCTTATCCACGGGAGGAAACTGACTGTCCTCCGGCAGATCCCAAGTGACGAGCACAATGGAGAGCAACAACCATGAATAGTGGAATGTTTTACTCTCATCCTATGCCTCTCGATAGTTTGTAAGGAACTCGCTACAAAGGTAGCACGACCAATTGAACTGCACGCCCTCCATGCACTGTGTAGCTAGTGAAAAAACTGGCGTCGGAACCTCGTCCATGCGACATTTTCTCATGATTTTGCTAGTAAGGACCTACATAGAATTTTTTACCGTGGGGTCGGTGATTGAGGTAATAGACTACCTGCATGGCTTCTTCACAAACTTGAATTTGTTCTTCATTTTCTCTGCAAGGTCATGATCGCTCGTCTTTCCACCAAACTCCTTGGACGAATTCAACCCTGAGTGCAGCAACAACGTGATCTGATGGATCAACATATGAATGATAGGGATTAGTGTGCTCATCCATAAGCATCTGTCATGTACCAAGGTCAGTAACTACTTGATAACAATAAGGTTGATGTTGGAGCGGTGGTAGTGGGGTACCCACAATAGTTTCAGGAACCTTGACTGATTCACTCTGCGAATCCACTCCATAAGCTCTAGGGGATGACACCTGATTCTTTATAAAATACCCTCTTCATATAGTTCTCTATTACCAAGTGGGGGAACCTCTCGTGGTCCGCCAAATCCAGTCTTTCAGCTTGAGATGGGGAATTCGTGCCAAGTGCGGACCTTCAAAACTGATGTTCTCTGGTAATAGGGGTGTATTAAGGAGGAATTTTCCTACATCTGGGTCCTTAGGGACCTTCACTTTTCCCTTGCATGGAGGGATATAATCCAAAAACTTGGATATAGGATCCACCCCCTCGGTGTTTATGTCCTCCGCGCCCTCTTCGGCCTCTAAATCCACCACTTTCCCCTTATCCTTAGCACTCAGTTTTTCTTTCTTCTGGGCTTGGTGTTGGGCAGCAGATGCCCCCATAGTGGGTTTTTGGGGCTGAAAGCCTGAGTTTGGGTCAATGTAATGTAAATACCCTACAAAATATGAGCGCGGAGCATGAGAGTCTAGGGTTCTCCACCCTAAAATAATGTAATTTAATATAGAATGTGTCATCCTACCCATGGTCTGTGGACCATGGGACTGTATAAATAGAGCGAGGCTCTAAGTGTAAAAGGTAGTTTTTGTAGTCTTAGCATTGAGAAGTAATATGGTTTTGGGATAAGGACTTCGCTTTGGTTCTGTATGTCCAAGTCTTGGGTTGTAGTAGTAGGAAGAGGCTCTACAGCTATGCACGCAAAGGCCTGGTAGAGTCTGCAGCTGTTTGCGCAGACCCCTGCAGCTAAGTGCGTAGGGAAGAGTTGGAACTGTATCGGAACAGAGGATTAATAAAAGATAAGTTACTTGTGGAATATTATGTGTCTATACTTCTAGTATCTTTATGCATCTCTTTACTGTTTATGATTGCGCACACTTGTTATGATGTTGAATGATTAATAAGAATATTGGGTATATGCAATTAAGTTAAGACCTATAATAATAACACAGTAAGGAATAAGGATCTAGACATTCCTTCTTCGCGCTAGTTACAGAGCTTTGTGGAAGCAGTTGCCTAAGTTGTGAAGGACAAATAGTTGCGCGGAGTAGCACAAGCGCGCAGGATCGGTTTGCGAACTTCCCAGACTTCATTAATACATCCCTAAGGTGTGGAAACCTGGTTCCATCACCCTCCCATACTACCTCAGGTGAGACCTCAGTCCACGCTCCACGGACTATTGCTAAAAGGGATGGTAGTTTCAGGATTTGTTTGGCTAAATCACTTCTGAACCTAGGTCACGCCCTAATAAGCCAAAAAATGGGTACATCGCCAACACTGTGATTTGCCTAAGGGATGTATGATGTAGTGCCATTGGAACCCAACAAATGAGGAAATTGAAGAGTGGTTGGACAAGAAGCTTCACCAGTTCGTGACACCATATCCGAGAAGAGGTGGCTGGATTGCTATATATATATACGAAAATCCACGAGATCTTCTTCGCGTCCTTCTCTTCTGAACTATATGAGTGGATTGCAAGGTTAGTTGACAGCTAGGGAAGGTACAAACTCGATCGACCGATAGTTTGGACTCCAGAGTTAGTGCGCAGACTAGAGGCATCAGAAGATAAGATCACACGAGTTTTGGACCATTGGATCGACCGGATAATAGGGGGATTTATCACCGAGGTCATGATAGACACGACCGTGAGCTATAGCTAAGCAGAATGACATTTTCTCAAGGGACTACGAGGTAGGTACATTAAATCCCTGAATACCTGGATTAAGATGCTGTTATGTGAAAAACGAGTGATGTGAATACATTAATGTTTGGAATGATGCCGAGCAGAAAGATCTACAAAGGAACCGAAGGATTAGGAAACAGTCCCTGAATTTCACCTTCACGAGAGAGCGAGGAAGAGCATGCTTGGGTCTCTCCGAGAAGTGTAGTTAGTTTGATAAGGCAGCGCATTCTACAGTTACCACCTCCACTTATGCCACCACCCACTTCACCTCCTTCGCCTCCATCTTCACCCACCCCACCTCCACCACCCCCACAATTTAGCAAGGGGAGCACGATCAAGCTACCAGTATTTCGAGGAGTAGGGAATGAGGATCCAGACCAGTTCTCGTTCGTGGTAAGAGTAGTGTGCGAAGCACAAGGGGTCACGGATGACAACATTAAGAAGGCCACATTGGTGAGCACAGTGCAGGATCGTGCATTGACATGTTATATCAAGCACTCAAATGATCACCCAAATGCATGAATAACAGAGATCCAGAATGCGTTGAATAGAGAATTTAGCCGGCGAAAATCAGAGACACAGTCAATCATCGGATTTAAAGAGATCAAGATGCTTCCAGGCGAGACCCCCTGAGATCTGGATCAGAGGCTGAAGAGTATGATCCACGAGGCTAATATGACACTAATGGATGCATAGCACCACACATGGTTTGCGGCATCTTTGACACCACACCTGAGGATGGCACTGTCATAGTAGAAGCTTTCAACCCAGGCTGAAGCATTGGAAATGGCGATGAGGTTGCATGAAACACTGATACAGGATCTAGGGTTGGGAGTCCAACAAATCCACGTGCAACTACAAAATCTATGCTTGGAGATGCAGAGTTTGAAGCAAGATAGGGTGCCACGGCTAGAGGCGCGCGAAGAAGTGTGGTGCATAAAATGTAAAGGCCAGGGCCATGACAAAGACCATTATCTAGTATTCGCGAACTACTTGGCAGGAGGGGGACCAATGTTGTTGAGACCAAAGGCACAGGCAGGGCCAACTGCGATACTTGCGCTCTGGTGCGTGATCTGTCGGATAGGAGGAAAGCACATGACAGATAACTGTCATTTGTTGCAGAAGTATACACAGACTCCCTAGCAACTGTTTTGTAACTTTTGTAGATTAGTGGGCCACGATGAGCATACTTGTTGGAGCTACGAGTTAATGATGGATTGGACCCCAGCCTATCAGATGCAGACATAGATGTGAGCCCTCGACCCAGTGGCGAGAATGGCGTGCGGTGGATTTCAAGGGCGAGTTCGAGGACGAGGAGGAATGGGATCAAGAAGGGGCCGCAGATAGTTAATCTATTACAATTGCAGAGGACCAGGGCACTACGCTCGCGATTGTACCAACCCAATGAGAATATCTTGTTTGTAGTATGGTCAGTTTGATCATGAAGTAGTATATTGTACTACGTTGATCACACAGATGCGTGAAAAAGGGGTACTACAGCCTACTCTGACTCAAAATATCCAAATGATGAGGTCTGAATAGTGTGAAGAAGACCCCAATGTGAATATTATGCTCAGAAGTGGTGTGATCATAGGGGAAGATAAGGGGAAGTAGCCCGAGGGAGATACATGGGTTTGCAAGGCTCCTACAAAGAAGCTTGAGTTCGACTTGGAGCATGCAAAGGAGACGTTTATGGAAGCTAAGAAGAGCTTCGCGGAGGCCTCTACTTTAGGTAGTAAGGATCAACCAGATCCAGGAATGGACCCTTCTATGCTTACTACCTTTTTAAAGACATGCATGAAATTTCTACACGACAATAAGGTAGTTAAAGGACTATAAGAGTTGGTAGCTAGGTGCACAGGGTTAGGGGAATTGCGTGTAGTCCGGAAACTAGGAAAGCATACATTGTGCATCGAGAGGGAAATGAGATGAATGGCACAGATTGGTGAATATGAAATGGATTAGGTAATCCTAGACCCAGATTTGGATGCAAATGTGTTACCAAAACAGACATGGGAATGCATGGGCAGGCCTGCGTTGCAGTGGTCCCGTATTCAGTTACAAATGGTGAACCAAAAGATTTTATCCCGCATTGCTAGGAATAGACTGGGCCATTGATATGAATGGAGTTATCAACCTGAAGAAGTAGAAAATGATATTCGAGAAAAAGTCCCTATGCGTAATAGTTCCGCTAGATCCAGTTGAAGGAGTGTGCTACATTGAACCTATGCACGAGGAGGATAGTGACGATGAGCTAGATTGCATTTACCATATAACAGTGCAAGACTAAGATTGGGTGAACCCGACTGCATATGGGAGAATTTCATGGGAGCGCGACAGTTCCTGTACTTCGGATTCAAACGAAGAGCTAGAATGCTGGTAGAACAGGTTTCATGAAGTGACAATGCTAAATTGAAACATGATGATTATATCACTACAGTGTGTGATGATAGAAGCAAGGGAACTACCAACATATGATGGGGTAACAGTGGTGCATGAATTCTTAGACAAATTTTAAAATGCAGTACTAGAACAGTAGCGATACAATGCGTTGGAGTGGGTGTTGAGCGTGACACCTGCACGATGGGGGAGTACACATCAGAAGACTATTGGAAACTAGCACAAATGTAGAAGATGGATGCGCTTACAGTTTGGAAGTCCCTAGCGTCGAATGAGAGTTGGGTAGCCAGGACGAAATAGGTTGCATGCCCACCTGTGTCGATGGGTGCAGACGTGTGCTGTGTAAGCACATCCTAGACTAAGGATCGAAAATCAAAACCCAATGCAACACTAGACGTGGTGACGCACCCCACAAATATTCCACGACGGGGTATTCAAAAAGCTATGTGGAATCATGAATAGAGTTCACCAGGCGAGACAAACTAACTGGGACTTGTGCGTACCAGCGGTTCCATGGGCCTATAGGGCCATAAGAAAAAACCGAAGCACGGAAATGACCCCAACACTGACGAGAGGAGATGAAACCATAAGAGAAGAGAAGAATCCCCATCACACAGCTCCTGTAGTTAGGATAGGACGCGATAACCTGGGTAAAGGAATTAGGCAGTTATAGGAAGCTATTCAGCAAGGGAGCTTGAAAATTTGCGAACTTGACAAAGATTGGGCATGGTTGAGGAAGAAAAGCATGACATTGGATGAAGAAACCAGCAAATGGGAAACCAAAGTCACGCAAGCAGGCCGCGCCAAGAAACTAAGCATGATAGGACAAGGTCTAGCTAGTCCTACAACTGCGTTAGAAGAGGTTGTGACCCTGCTACCATGGTTGCGACCACACCTTACTAAACAGGGGAATGTACCAAACCTAGAAGAACGTGATGTGCTAATGGACAAAGGGGTAGTTGAGGGGTGCTTGCAGGCCAGGCTAGCAAGAAAATTGAAGCCTCACACCGGGGGTGCGACGACCTGACTATCTATAGGAAGCACAGTCTCAATGCTCTGAGTAGTTGAAAGAGAGCGTGGAACTGTAAACAAGTCTGTAAGAGAGGTGCACAGTAAGGAGGTTACACACAGGGTCAGTATGTCACAGGGGTCATGCTGCTACGTGGGTAGGCTGGAAGGTGACCGTTGATGTCACTGTTCATGGAAAGAGGTCCAGTTTAAGGCAAAAAGGAGTGGGAGGCAGGCAATTAAGATGGGGATTAAGAGCTAGATTCAGTATGATCTACTGCCAAGAAGATATTAATGACTCAGAAGTGGAGGGAATGGTCGAATTCAAATTCGAATGATACTATAAAATTCCTTGGTGTTATAAACATTTTTGGGCACTGCAACCCCAAGCATAAAATGTCCATAAACCAAGGGCTCCTAAGTCCCAAAAAGTGTTGTTCCAACCCCTAAAGGAACAAGGTCAACTGATTACAGCTTCTCCCAGAAGTTCTCCATGAAAAAATACTCAAAACTGGTCAAAACAGGATCATTTCACCTGCTCCATAGGCAAAGTGCGTTGCATCTCACCTAAGTACACTCAGTGGGTGTGTTGCATTTCAAAAATCCATTCTATGGGGTGCGATGGGCGAGAAGAGACAAATGGCAGTGTCAATCCGCGAGATGGAGAAGCATGGAATCTTCTAGAAACTTCTCCTGTGACACTTGCCTTTCTGAATTCGACCAAGGATGAGTAAGAGATCATCAATCTCCAAGTGGAAGCAAGAACTATCAGAGGGAAGACACTAATCAAATCACAAGCTGACTCATCTCCCTTACAGATATCTATATATGGATCCCTCTTCCCAGAGATCCAGAGGCTGGAATTTTACGTCTTGTAAGGAATTGTTGTTGGTTTCTTGAGGCAACATCATAGTGTTGGGTGATCTAAGCTTTGCATGAGGTGAAGAAGGGATTACTTGCTGAGAGGATGATGCTGGGTCAGAACAACTAGTTGTAACTCTCTTGGCTCTTACTTGATTATCAATAAAGCTATTCAAGTTTTCCTCCATACTCTTGTGTAATTTATGTTTTGTGCATTTGTATGGTCAATTTACATCTGATCCTAGATTGTTTATGATAATAGATCTATGTTCTCGTATAGTGTTGTGCTGCTTTGATTCTACAAGTACTCTGTAAAGCTGGGTATACAAGGAAGCAAGTAGCAAAGGACTATCAGAAGAGAGAGGAATCGAGTAAGGAACCAAGCGCAAGACAGAGGTTGGTATCCTCTATTCTTCTCTCATCTATCTTTCATAAAGGAAAACGAAAGTAGTTTTACTTTGTTTGTTTCTAAGGTAGCTAGCACACCTTAGTGGGATTAGCAGTTCTGCATAGACACATTTCCCTATAACAAAATGGCGACTCCACTGGGGAGCGACTAGGTTGTTTGTTTATCTACATTTGTTTACTATATAAACTTACAGACGGAGCCTGAAGTTGAGCCAGGTAGCTTTCGAACTGCATTTGCTATGCAAATGCAAAGTAGATAAATGCCGCTTCAGTCAATCTCTAGGTTTTGTTTATGAATTAAACAACTGATTTACAAACTTTCTAATTGCCCTTGTGGTGGCTCTAGTAACCTCCTTAGATCTACCGCTGTTGTTGATTTACTTATTACCACTTGCTTGGACAAAATCCCCGAACTGAACTGAAAACTGTGACTCAGAACCCAAGCAAAGTCTCTTCCCTAGCCCAGCGCACTCTCTGTTCTGTGAATCTGAAATTCAGCGCACTTCCCGAGTGTAGTAGGTGCGCTGCATTTCACATTCACTGTGTTACAGGTGTGCTAATCAGACTAGGCATTGTTCCTGAATTTTGGTTTCTGTTCACTCTTTTCAGATCTATTCAAGAATTTTGCTGCCTGTAGTCAGTACACCTCTGTTTGAAACCCCTTTCCTTGCTGATATTCTGCCTCCATTGTGCAAAGAACTATAAATGTTTTTGTGTATTTGTTGAGTCATTTTTAGTTCTCCTTTGCAAAAAAGTAACGTAATTGTACTGTCGTTTCTTGATTTGAAAGTGTCGCTTTCAGTCATAGAAGAGAGTCTGATTGCTCTTGATAGTCGATTACCCTGTTACTGTTGTATTTGATCTGAATTAGTAGTTTTTCTAGTGTCGAAAGCAAGTCTTCATTTCCAAATCGCAAAGTGTTGTCATTGTCTTCATTTTGATTTTGAAAAGAAACTTGTTAGTAATTGTTGCTTGAAAAGTAATTCAGATTTGCGCATTAGCTTTCTTTTTATCATTCACATATTAAGAAGGCTGAAAACAAATACATGCATGTGCATTTGCATTTAGACTGTTTGATTGGTTTGATTTAGGACAGTGCATATAGTGTGTGCTCTTTGCTCTTTGTTGAAAGAATTATGTCTTTCTTTCCTTAGTAGCTAGGATTTTCATTGCACAAAGAAGATAAAAGACTGTTTATCATCTTAGATTGCATTTTAGGAATTGTACATCTACATCATGTGGTGAACCTGAAAGGCAAATTTCTTAAGCAAGATCAACTATAAAATAAATTTAATGAATCTAACAACGCTTTGCAACCTAACGCACAACATCTAGAAGTCTAGGCTAGAGACGTATTCCGGTGTCGTAAAGCCTGGTAACTGTTGTTCTCACTGTTGTTTGGGTGATTCCTCCACTTTGAGATGATAAGTGCCAACACAGACTTGTGCTCCCACGTACCGTCGAGTATATTTTGGCAGACCACAATAGGCTTAATCCTTTATCCATAGGAAGCCGTGTCGGCCGCCCTATTGATCGCAATGCACTGAAAACAACATTCGGGAAGATTGACTGTCGTACCATAAAAAGTATTATACAGTTTTACGATTGGTTTGGTAATCCCTCTGCCTAGATTTCCAGAGCAGTCCCTTTCGTTCCTTTTCAGACTCCTTAATGAGAAAGGTCCATCTGAGCACTTGTCACTTCAGGCTCATTAAAAATCGAAGGCGACTAGAGTCATCTTTTGTTTTTTCTCGACTCTTTAAAATTGAAAAAACAAGTTGTGTCAAAGTGTCTAAAATTTATTTTAAACGGAATAATCGTCACCTTTCCTACGTTGGTCTTAGATTGAGAAATGGAGTCTACCAACCAAGGAGTTCCCCTTGGAGGAAATCCTAGTCCCTTCTCCTCTTGGGGAGATGTTGGTACACCCAACATGGCCACATTGTCACTTCCAGGATTGACGATTGGCTTGCCCGTATGGCTTTTCTCAACCTCCGTCGTTCAGAACACTGCGATTCCTGAACAATCGAGTCAGCAACTAGACAATTCCAGAGTTACCCCCCAACCCTCTACTTCGTCCAATTCTTCCTCTCCTCCTTCCTCTTCGCTTGATGGGGCTGGTAAAGCCAAAAATCAAGTATCTGAGAAGAAGAAGGAAAAGAAGAAGAAAGAGAAGAAGAAGAAGGAGCCAAAGGCGAAAGGGGGCAACCAAGCATCGTCTAGCGAAAATCCACACACTGCACCGACCAGGCCTAAATCGCCATGTGTCATTTGCAAAGGAGACCACTATCATAGAGATTGTCCCTGCATCCCTCGGATCTTAAGGGACTGGTCTCCTCGTTTGCACAACCCGGTGTCGTCAACCTTTGATGATCATGTTGAAAACACATCGTCGACTAGTGAAAGTGAAGCCCCTGGACAAAAAGGAAAGTGCAAATTTCCTTGTAAATTGTGTGAAGGCGATCACACCATCCACCATTGTCCCTTCTTAGATGAGGCTAAAAGAGTTTTGGACGATCGTCCGGTTTCACCGTTACGACTTCCTCCTGGATATAAGAAACTCTTGCCGAGTCCTTCACTAGTTGAAAATCCCGCTGACCCGCCCAAATGGTTGGTCGAAGCATCTATCATTGAAGATAAACTATCTGAACCCATACCAGACGAAAGTCAAAAGGTCGAGGTGGCAGTTGACCCGGTCTTGCCTTTAGAGGTCTTATCTTCAGATGATACAGTCACCGAAGAGAACAAGGATGACACCGTCCAAATTCTTTTTGTAAACACCGACTCCGATGAACATGGGGGCAATTTACCCATTCTTTTACCGCAAGAAGGAAGTTCGTCAGAGTCGTACCCGGCCGTCTATTCGGTCCCACCTCCAAGTAACCTAGTTGTTTCCTTCGACTGGAATCAGCGAGGCAGACCCCGTTTACCGGCTAGTATACCATTCTGAATCATTGCTCAAGTATATAGAATGGTTATGGTCGGTACCATCATAGATGAAGGGGCTTCTGTGAGTATCCTTTCCTTGACTGCTTGGAAAGTGCTTGGTTCGCCATCGCTTTTGCCTGAAATGAGAAATCTAACAGGCTTTGACAAAGGAACCAGTCGACCGTTAGGTATCCTTCCCAATGTGCCCATAACATTGAGAGGGAAAACCATTCACATGAACGTAATGGTGGTCCAAGGACCCCTAGATTATAATCTACTCCTTGGACGAGACTATATTTATTGCATGGGAGCCATTGTCTCATCACTCTTTAGAGTAATGTGTTTTCCACACAAAGGAAGAGTGGTCAAGCTCGTAGACCAGCTTTCATTTCCCAGTTCACACATAGAAAATAGTCATATACCATCCCTAAATGGTCTTTTCACGCAAGGAATGTCTCATCAATCCCCAATCCGTCCTCCTGATGAGCACGAGTGATTCGGAGGACATGACTGAAACCCAGGGGGCATGCACCCTGGTCTGCTTTGGCAGGAAAACCTCAGGTATAGGGTAGGTTTCCACGAGGGATATATGACTAGTCTGATGCTCCCGTCCGTGATTGGAAAAGGGGGTTAGACTGGAATAAGATTCCCGCGTCAAAGTTATGTGAGTGGAGGCGTCTGCACCACTTGCCATTGTCTATTTCGGTAGACATTGCCGAAGAAGTGTTTTGTTTGCGCTGTGAGTAGAACAATCTTTGGTAACCTGAAAGAGGTAGACCTTTCCCGATAAAACAAATGTTTTGTCGGTAGAATAAGAGGTGACCTTGAAACTCTATTTTATACCTGGGGGCATGCAAACCTTTTGGCGTGCAAGCGAAGAGCGACCATTTATTTTTTAAATTTGTAGGTCCTCTAACCCTTTAAACTCGTAGGATTGGTTGTTTCCTAACTTGCATAAAGAAAGGATGTGGGGCAAAGATTTGAAAAATTGTCGTTTTTATATATGAGACATCCTTATTATACGACTGGATATATCGAGCAGTTTTAATGCGGACTTCATGCTCGTTAAAAAATAAACATAAGCAATGAGCAAATGTTTCCCCCAGCATTTAAGCTCAATAAAAAATGAACCAATTCCCGGTAAATAATCATCGTGAATGTAGTACTTCAGCCTTTAAAGCCTTGGTCGTGTTCCCATCATCACCTCCACTCTGTATTGGCCGATCATTCACCTCCATTTGATTGTTTACCCCTTTTGAGGAACAGCTGCGAAGAGTGATCCTATTAGCCATCCTTGTAACACTGCCGTGATTGGAAAATTCCAAACCTTACCTGGAATCAACTGCTACCTAATTTTATCACTTGTTCCTCAAAGACGAGTCTCCTTTAAGCTCTTTTCAATTGACTCGTAAAATATGAAAAGATTACTGAGCCATTAGCCTCTCCAGCTCGTTAGAGGGACCAGAAGTGCTATCCCTCCTTTAGATTTTAATCTTTTTGGACCTGAGGGATTATTACACAAAAAGATCGAGAACTTGTTTTGTTCGGCTCGTTAAAAGTATCGAAAATTCATCCCTTCTGTATTGTTTTATACTTTTTCGGACTTAAGGGATTAGATGACGAAAAAGGATTTTTGGAGTTTCCTTTACGTCCCTTTTCAGACTCTCTAAAATTGAAAAGGACCGAGTTATCTTTGTCATTAAACTCGTTAAAACCTAATAGCGACAAACTTGTCCATAGCAGACAAGAACGAGTTTCACTATCGCTAGGCTCGTTAAAACATAGCGATGGGTTTGCCCGAAGGGAAAATTATAGAACAACCATATGTTATCCTCCTCAAGCTTGACAAAAATAAAGAGGTACTGGTCAGCAATGACTGGGGAAAAATTGGGAAGAAAACTTGAAGAAACTTTGTTGGTAGCAAGTCGCTCTTGAGCATGACACTTTCACTCCGCATCCAAGTCGGGTTGGGTTGTTTCATCCACCGGTCACATCACCATGGTTACATCACACCATCCACATTTGGGGTTAATGCTACCAATCCATCATGTCAGTGTTGCCGATATGTTGAAGAGAAGTCACTCAGAGAATTCACCTGTGTCTCACCCGCTGCAATACATTTACGCTCCATTCTTTCATGATCGCCACCCTGAACCTTATATCACCAGACCGTTTTCACCTCCATTAAAATCATTCACTTAGTTCCATGTCATTAATGTGGGATTCATTAAGGCCCTCCTATGACAGATCACTTCTTGTCGACATTAGCTCATTATCCAAGAAACTGATCTAGGGACACCCCTTTTAGTACTTTGAAGCTTGCATGCCTCAATGGCAAGTTTCTCACTTCTGGCGACAGATTTACATCAATGGCCTTCGACCGAAAGATTTTGTGTGGTGTTCGATGCCAAGTCCTTTATTCACACCACGTGAATTGTACTGCAGTACTTTGAGGGTCATTATCATTATCGGTGATTCCTCTCGCGCCTGTTAACAGCTTACATCATTGGCTGGTAATCAGGCGATGTCTTTCCATGTTCGACTCCAGAACATCTCTCACATGGATCGACTTGTACTTTGAGTGAAGATCGAACGAGATTGAAGACCTCAGATCTAGTTTCATCCATCCGGGCTGCGATATATATTCAGGAAAATAAAGACATCAAATGTACATCATTGCTGCACAGATAATCATCCAATCAAAGGGATGATGGCTCTACCAGAATCATCAGTCTGCACTTAGACGATTGTCTGTCCTATGTACATGAAAATGAATTTATAAAGCTGAGCATGGGAATGCCCGCCTCAGCTAGATCATGAAAATATTCTGAAGATAATGTATTGTATTGTATCTTATTACAGGTCTCCTCCCGGCCTGAAAGAACTTCGGATCCTCATGATAAAGCATTTCACCCGACATCAAAAAAGATTAATGACCTCATGCTTTAGGGGGCAACTGTTATAGACATTTTTGGGCCCTGCAACCCCAAGCATAAAATGTCCATAAACCAAGGGTTCCTAAGTCCCTAAAAGTGTTGTTCCAACCCCTAAAGGAACAAGGTCAACTGATTACAGCTTCTCCCAGAAGTTCTCCATGAAAAACTACCTAGAACTGGTCAAAATAGGATCATTTCACCTACTCCATAGGCAAAGTGCGTTGCATCTCACCTAAGTACACTCAGTGGGTGTGTTGCATTTCAAAAATCCCTTCTATGGGGTGCGATGGGCGAGAAGAGACAAATGGCAGTGTCAATCCGCGAGTGGAGAAGCATGGAATCTTCCAGAAACTTCTCCTGTGACACTTGCCTTTCTGAATTCGACCAAGGATGAGTAAGATATCATCAATCTCCAAGTGGAAGCAAGAACTATCAGAGGGAAGACACTAATCAAATCATAAGATGACTCATCTCCCTTACAGATATCTATGGATCCCTCATCCCAGAGATCCAGAGGCTGGAATTTTACATCTTGTAAGGAATTCTTGTTGGTTTCTTGAGGCAACATCATAGTGTTGGGTGATCTAAGCTTTGCATGAGGTGAAGAAGGGATTACTTGCTGAGAGGATGATGCTGGGTCAGAAAAACTGGTTGTAACTCTCTTGGCTCTTTCTTGATTATCAATAAAGCTATTCAAGTTTTCCTCCATACTCTTGTGTAATTTATGTTTTGTGCATTTGTATGGTCAATTTACATCTGATCCTAGATTGTTTATGATAATAGATCTATGTTCTCGTATAGTGTTGCGCTGCTTTGATTCTACAGGTACTCTGTAAAGCTGGGTATACAAGGAAGGAAGTAGCAAAGGACTATCAGAAGAGATAGGAATCGAGCAAGGAACCAAGTGCAAGATAGAGGTTGGTCTCCTCTATTCTTTTCTCATCTATCTTTCATAAAGGAAAATGAAAGTAGTTTTACTTTGTTTGTTTCTAAGGTAGCTACCACACCTTAGTGGGATTCGCAGTTCTGCATAGACAATTTTCCCTGTAACACTCGGGGTAGCCTTGAGGCAACACCTGGTTGTTCAAGATTTGAGCCAGTACAAAGCATTGAGCATCAAGCAACCTTGCCATCCTTGAGTACGTGAATGAATGGATCTAGTGTAGACACGATGACGGCTGTGAGAAACAAAGTGTGATTTATGGAAGTTACCCTAGAGCCCCATGTGATTTATGAGGAGCCTAGAGAGGTGGCAGCTGCACCAGAGGTTCGAAAGTCCCCATGCACGCCATGACCATAGAAAGACAAGCAGATAATGGGGCCAGTCAGGGTATCACCACGGAGCCCATGGTTTAGAAAATTATCAATGGCAGAGAAGGACAAAGTCATCACCTTTGAAACAGAGGAGGAGGAGGGAGATCTATGAGACTTAATCACCCATATTGAAGCAAAGGATGATGAGGAGGAGAATGTCTCCCAAGTGCCTTCAGTGATAAAGTTACCCCCCTACATCCCCCCGTGGAAGGGGACAACCAAGATACCAAAGGACCTAGAGGCCACGAAGAGTGCGCTCCAGACCCCGTTCCTTCTAGATGAAATAAGGTTTGAAGGTCCGCTGATGGGACGGGTACCTAATATAAAGTTTAAAGACTGGGACCTCGTGGACAACAAGAAGTTCCCATAGTTGGCTACGGAGAAATTACTGTAGCAAAAATGGTTATGAAGTGTGGAGAAGGCTGGGTTACTTTATCTGCAGTGGATACCCCACTACCACCACGCGCCCATCACAATTTTTGTCATTCGGCAGCTACTGTGCCTATTACATGATGGGTATCTCTGGTTGGAGGATCTGATTCCCATCACGGCCGATTTAATTCACCAGATTTCTCGGCTACCCATCAAAGGAAACAATACTGCATCCATAGTAGGAAATAGTAGCGACTTGGCCCTTGCAGAAGCTATGAAGGCCAAATATAAGCTGGAGAAGAGGAAGCGAGGGTACATAATCACAAGCATCAAGGACCAAGGGGTGCATGTAGCCACCCAACTGTTGGCCGGCAAGCTAATGAGGAAATGCCAGGTCGATGAAGTTCCAGCATTTGTAATTGCATTGGCAGAGCAGTGCACAGAGGGGGTCTAGTTCAAATGGGTGCAGTTTCTCTGCGAGGAGCTAGGAGCATGGTAAGACCTTCCACTATGTGTGGTTGCTCTTATCCATCATGTTGGTTTCAGGGGAGCTACCGGAGGATAGCTATTTTCTCACCATTGAGAGGAACCTACCTGAGGCTGTGAGGTACACCTCTCTCTAGACTACGAAAGATGCGACGAGGATTCGTGAGATAAATGTGTTCTGGGTGTTCATGGAGGTGAGCATCCGAACATGGATCAAATGCAAGCTGCGCTTGTCCCCTACAATATATAACAGTTTTCAAAGCGCGGTAGAGTTCAAGGTGGATATGCATAGCCTGTATATCTGGGTGTGCAAGGATCTAGCCTAGACATGGGTGAAGCTTCCATTCATTACAACGGATGATGTAACTTCGATGTGATGGTGTCATGGTCTCTGAAGTGGCACGCTTTGGACTTGGTAGAACTAGAAAAGATCGTAGCACAACAGCAGAAGAAGGAAACCAAGTTGCGCATCGCGAAGCTGGCAGAGAGAAAGCGCCAGGAACAGGAAGTGACCTTGCAGCGGAAGGCAGCTGAGGTAGTAACAACAACGCAAATGACAAATACCACAACTGCACCCACCGAAGAGACCGAGGAAGGCCAGGAAATGTCGATGGAGTGGGACATACAGGGGGAGGCTGAGACAGAGGAACGCATGGACCCTGCACCAAAATCGACCCAACTCAAGAGGTCACGCGTCCAGGAGAAGCCAAATGCATGGAAAAAGACAAAGGCAACAAAGACCTCTGAGGGAGACCTTGTTGATGTTGGCAAACTAGTTTGCAATGCCACCAAGGATGCTTTCGAAGAATTGATGATAGAGGAAATAACTATGTTGGGGTCACTCAGAGCACAATTGCAAGCATTACAGGTGTGACCCCTAGGAATGATGACACCACACCTTGCAGAAGGTGCATCGGAAGCTGAGTAGATGTTGCACACCCGCACAATGAACACTTTGGTGTTACCAAAAGACGCAGTCTTAGCAGCAGCCAAGGGGGACATGAGGGGCTGGGGGTTGAATTTTGCTGCCCTCCCCAAGGAAATCCTAACTGCTGAGCTTCACGCCAGGGAGGGTCTCACTCTCTAAGTTTTGAGCTAGTAGAAGTTAGATTTAGAATAGCTCAGCCTATAGCATGATAACCTGGTCACACAAACCCAAGGAGTGGAATAGGCTGTGGAGGAGGCTTGTAGCAGCATACTGAAGTTGGCAGTGCCGGCAGCACTCCCAACAGCGGAAAAAATTCACCAACTAGTAGCTAGAGTCTCCAAGGCCCAGGAGGAGGCTGCGAAGGTTCAGTTGGAGCTGAACCTGTAGATCATGGAGCTGCGATTGAAGGCACAACCCTCTACACTCCTGGAAGTCAGAGAGAAGTGCCATCGTGCCATTCAATCGGGGTTGGAAACGATAGAGCACGTTGTACAGGACTGCACGAGATTGTTGGATCAATCCCTCTTCGTGCTCACCTCACTCTAAGAATATCCAACCATACAACACCTAGAGACAGAAGCAGGGTAGTTACAACAAGCATATGACAATATTAGGGGGACCGCACAGATGGTCGCCCTTACTAGTGACTTGCCAAAATGAAGGAGACCTAGGCTCTAAAGGAATACGTGGACACCGCGCCAGAAAGAAGCAGTGTTTAAAGCGCGCATCTAGCCTTGGCTCGAGGAAGCATTCACAGTCACTATGACGATCGAGGGAAAGTTGGCCCAGATGCAGGATACATATGCACTAAGGTAAGAAGGTGCCTCTGACAACGATGCATCAGAGAGTCGCAGACAATTGATACAGCGGACAGTGGAAGAATGTGTGGTAGATGTCATCGAAGCACAGAATTTGTTTGATGGACTCCGCGTGAAGATCACCGCACCAGCCAGTGACTTGGGACGAGTCACGATGATTTTGTTGGGTGTCTATTGGGCAGCAGATCCCCTGTAGCGGGTTTTTGGGGCTGAAAGCTTGAGTTTGGGTCAATGTAATGTAAAGACCCCGCAAAATATGGGCACAGAGCACGAGAGTCTAAGGTTGTTTGCCCTAAAATAATGTAATCTAATATAGAATGTGTCAGCCTACCCATGGTCCGTGGACCATGGGACTATATAAACAGAGTGAGGCTCTAAGTGTAAAAGGTAGTTTTTGTAGTCTTAGCATTAAGAAGTAATATGGTTTTCGGATAAGGACTTTGCTCTAGGTCTGTAAGTCTGAGTCTTGGGTTGTAATAGTAGGAAGAGGCTCTGCAACTATGTGCATAGAGGCCTGGTAGAGTCCACAGCTATTTGTGCAAACCCCTACAGCTGAGTGCACAGGCGGAGTTGGAATTGTATTGGAACAAAGGATTAATAAAAGATAAGTTACTTGTGGAATATTCTGTGTCTATACCTCTAGTATCTTTATGCATCTCTTTACTGTTTATGATTTCAAACACTTGTTATGAATTTTGAATGATTAATAAGAATATTGGGTATATGCAATTAAGTTAAGATCTATAATAATAACATAGTAAGGAATAAGGATCTAGACAGTCCCTCTTTGCGCTAGTTATGGAGCTACGCGGAAGCAGTTGCAAAATTTGTGAAGGACAGACAGCTGCACGAAGTAGCACAAGAGCAGGATTAGTTCATGAACTTCCTAGACTTCATTAAGACATCCCTAGGGTGTGGAAACCTGGTTCTAGAACCCTCCCATACTACCTCGGGTGAGACCTCAATCTGCGTTCTGCGGATTGTTGCCGAAAGGGCCGATAGTTTCGGGATTTTTTTGGCTAAATCACTTTTGAACCTAGGTCAAGCTCCAACAAGCCAACACTTGGGTAGTAGCATGCTTCCTTGGTGACTCACGCATTAACATGGGCTTCTTCTACTTGTCTTTCTTGGGTTTGGTGACTTCTCTTCCCATTGTAGGCTTCGGCCTAGGTGACCTCGGCACCGTAGGCATAGCAGCTGGAGCCTCCATGCTCATTACGTTTGGAGAAGCTCCCTTAGAGGTGATAGCTCCTCTAGTCTCTCCTGGTTTGGACATCGTGCTGAGAATGAACCACTGGGTATCCTCAGGTAACTTATCAAATACCAAACTAGCGACTAAATCAGTGAAAAACTGAGGATTCATACACAATCGACAACTCAACACATAAATTCTAAGGATGTAAAGTGTTTTTCATTGGATGGCCATGCATAATTTATAGGCGAATTTGAATTCAAATTTTATCGTTCCCCCAAAAATCCGTCCATAAATTCTAAATTGGCGGCAAATTTCCAAATATTTCACTCTTAAATTCAGCCTTAATTGCCGCCCCCTCGCCCCTGCTCCTCTTAACCATCTCCTCACTGTCAAATCATGAACAATGACTGTAATGGTCACTCTCAGGCTGAGTTGTGCGGTCTCTCCCTTTATAGCACAACTCCCTTCGTGCTTCTTTTGGTACTATGACATCATCCTATTTCACGTAGCCCCCTTGTCGTGTAGCTCTACAACTAGGGCAACATATTTTATAGTCCCGTGCCTCCTTGCAGTGACCTAGAGTGCTAAGACTGTGCTACTTTCATGTATTCATTGGGACGGATCCCTGGTGTATGGCTTCTGTTATTGTTCTGTATTTTTGAGGTTGTGGGAGTAAATACATTGGACAACATCAAACCACTTTTGAATGCTAGGATCTAGCTTTGCGAGCTTCAAAGAGGGCTCTCTCTTTATGATTTAACTTGGTGTTTAAGTTGATTTTAGGCTAGTTATGATTGTCCTTGGTTGTTTTTTTGAATTTGTTTGATTGGTTGGTTGCTTGGTCTGATCAAATTACTTTCTTTCCATTGGGCTATGGAGTCAAATTAAGCTAGATGCTGCATCAAAATTTCAAAGGAGTAATCACATGGAAAGCTAGTTACATTTACTCGATCTTTAAATTGAATTATGGAATGGAGAAAAGAGGTGATTCAGTAGTGATTGAAAAGCATTTAAGAATTTCTCAATCAGATTTCAGAATAAAACATACGGATTGTAAACGTAGTCCAAATAAGGTGCTCAAAAACATATCTTATTTTTCACATCTCGTGTTTTACAATAAGATTTCAGATGCATAACACAAGAGAATGTTGGCTATGTGGGGCTTGACCTAGGTTCAGCAGTGAGTTTAGCCAAGCAAATCCCAATACTACTGGCCCTTTCAGCAATAGTCCATGGAGCGTGGACTGAGGTCTCACCCAAAGTAGTATGGGAGGGTGCTGGAACTAGGTTTCTGCACCCTAGGGATGTCTTGATGAGGGTTCTGGAGGTTAGTGATCCTAATCTGTGTGTTATGCTGCTTCATGCATATTTTTATTCTTTGTAACCCGTGCGCACCTTCATATTATTCCGATCTGATCCTTACTATGCTACTATGTTAGTGCTTAACTTAATTTGTGTGGGTCCAATATTCTTATTACTTATTCAACTTCCAGATTCATGCGAGTATTCAAAAACAATATAAATGAATAAATATAACCAGAACACAGAAATATAGATCTATAAATAGATGCACAATATTTTGAATCAATCTCATCTTTATTAATGCTCAAGCTCAGTCATATACTGGACTCCACCCTCCATACTCAGCTGCAGGGGTCCTCGCACTCAGCTGCGGACTCTACTAGGCCTTTGTGCACTCAGATGTAGAGCCTCTACCTACCACTATGATCTGATACACTTCAGACTCACTTCTATCTTCTAACCATGCCTTCGCATCTATTTTTTACTTATCCAAAACTCCGAACTAACATTACACTTAGATCCTCGCTCTATTTATACAATCCCATGGTCCGCAGACCATGGGTAGGCCAACAAACTTTACATTAAATTATATTATATTAGGGCAGACAACCCTAGAATCTTGCACTCTACACCCACATTTTGTGGGGTATTTACATTACATTTTACCAAATTTCGGGATTCAAGTCCCAAAAACATGCTATGGGGGGATCCGCTGCCCAACAGGCCCCCAACACAATCATCGTGACTCCTCCCAAGTCACTCTGCTGGTGTGGAGATCTTTGCGCGAAGTCCATCCAACTACACCTATGTTGCGCGAAGATTCGTAGTGCACTGCTTTGCTATCATCTGGATCTGCTCCATTTTTGCTTCTGAATCATCTGTGTCTGACTTGGTCTTCTAATTTGATGCCGGCTTCTAGTACCTTTGTTTATAGTCACGCACCTTTGTTCGGCTTTTTGGTCGCAAAGACTATTCTTTGTTTGTTTAGTCAGATAGCTGGCCCACCCATGTAGGGCTTTAGGTGACTTCCATTTACTCTTCCTGGGAAGGGTTCTCCATTAAGTTTGGCTAGCTAGACTGTGCCTCTATTTGTGACCTCTTTTACCACATATGTTCCCAACCAATGCATTCTGAATTTTCTAGGAAAATTTTCGAACTTGCTGTCATATAGAAACACTAAATCGTTTACCTTAAATGTGCGCAACCTGATATGGAAATCATGCCAGGCTTTCTCACACTGTTTCTGTACCTGCTGATGGAATCCCACTAGAAACTATTCTTCCTCAAGTTCTTCCAATTGTGTGAGCCTCTCTTCTAAGGCTTCGCGGTCTGACATGCCTGTAAGTGCTGCTATCTGAAAACTGGGTACGATGTATTCCATTGGCATGACTGCTTCTGTGCCATAGACTAACCTGAAAGGTGTTTGACCCATCAATTTTTTGCACATGGTTCTATATGCCCATAAAATGGCAGGTATGTGCAAGTCCCAGTCATTTGGCTATGTGTTACATACTTTTGTCAGCGCAGTCTCCAGAATTTTGTTGAATGCTTCTACTGTCCCATTAGCTTGTGAATGGTACAATGTACTTTGCTGATGATACACCTGGAATTCCTTGGTGAGTGCACTAATAGTTTCACTCAGGAAGTGTGTCCTGCGGTCACTTATTAAAATTTTCGTGCAACCAAACCGTGTCAACACGTTTTCAAACAAAAATTTCACAGTTGTAGCTGCTGTGTAGTCATTAACCGGCTGTGCTTCCACCCATCGAGTCAAGTATTCGGTCGCGGTGATGATGTAGCACTCACCCATCTTCCCCTGAGGTTTGATTGGTCCCACAAAGTCGATTGTCCATTTTTTTAATGGCTGTAGCGTCATCTATGGATTAAGTGGTATCTCATCCCTTCATGATGGTTTCCCAATCCTTTGACATATGTCACAGGCCTGACAATGTGCTTTTGAATCTTGATGTAGTGTTGGCCACCATAGCCCAGCGCGAAGAATCTTCTGTGCCATCGCGCGTCCTGCATAGTGTCCTCCTGCAATCCCCCCATGTGCTTCCGTGAGGATCTGTCCTCATTCAAATTCAGGTACATATCTTTGCAATATCTCATTGTTTCCCATTTTGTAGAGGTGCCCCACGATGACAGAAAAGTCCATCGTGCGCACTACCAATTCCTTCTTTTGTTGGATGGAATATTCCTTTGGTGTAGTCCCTGTGGTTAAAAAATGGATTATAACTTCGAAGTGGCCGTCCGCGACGCGCACTGCAAAGAGTTGTGCATCAGGTAGTCCTTCTTCCAAATTTGTTGGCTCCTCGCCTATCTCAATTCGTGATAAGTGATTTGGTCCTGCATTTAGGCGTCCTGCCTTTACGATGACCTCAAAGTCATATTCTTGAAATAGTAACAGCCATTTTCATATGCGCCCCCCGAACACAAGCTTGTTCACCAGGTATTTCAACGTGGAATGATCGGTATACATTTTGAAGTCCCTGCTAAGTAAATAGTGTCAATATTTTTGGAGCGCATATACCATTGCCAACCCTTCACGCTCAGTAGTAGAGTAGTTCTTTTTGGCTTTGGACAGTCACTGGCTCGTGAAGACGATCAAGTGATCCATGCCTTCCTTGCCTTCCTACGTAAGTACAACTCCCATCACAATACATGACGCATCAACATGTACATGAAATTCTACGTCCCATTTCAGGAAGACCAGGATGGAAGCGGATGCCATTTTCTCCTTGAGAACGTCCAAACTTTTCCTACAATCATCATTCCAAAAATATGTAGCGTCCTTTTTCAATAGTTTTTCCATTAGCACTATTATTTGTGCATAGCTCCTGATAAACTTTCTATAGTAACCAGTGTGCCCCAAAGTAGCACGTAGTTTTTTGACACTTCGCAAAGCTTCCAAATTGAGAATAACAACAATCTTTGCAGGTCCACCATCAGGCCTTGTTTGCAAACCACATGGCCGAGTAGGTTTCCAAAGGGGACGAGGAAGGTGCACTTTTTAAGATTCAGCGCAATCTGGTCTCGTCGGCAAGTATCCAGCATCAAACATAAACTCACTATATGGTGTTTAACTAGCCCAAATACAGTCCAATCGTCCAGATAGACCTCCAAGAACTTGTGGATGTATTCCTTGAACGCTTCCACCACTATGCACGAAAATATCATTGGCACATTCTTCAGTCCAAAGGGCATAACGGTGTATTGAAAACAGCCCCATTCGGTTGCAAAGGTTGTCTTGCTCCTATCTTCCGGCACAATATTGATCTAATGGTACCCTGAGAAGCCATCCGTGAATGAGTAAGCTTCCTGACCACCAACATTCTCCAATACTTCATCTGTAAATGGTGTTGGGAATGGGTCATGAACACAAGTGTCATTAAGCTTCCTGAGGTCCATGCATATTCTAATTTCGCCCTTCTGTTTTTTCTCCTGTACTACCATAGGACTCACCCAATCAGATTCTTTCACTGGTTCAATAATTCCAGTTGCAAGCATTTTGTCTAATTCGTCACGAACCTTTTCTTTATACTTTGGATTCAAACGGTAAGGTCGTTGCTTAACTGGCTTTGCATCCGGTTTTAGAGTGATTTTCATCATTTCTAAGACACCAATGATCCTTTTGAGTCCGTGGTTTTGGTTGGGAAGAAATCACGATATTCGCGGAGTAACTTGGTGGCCTTATCTACCATAGCATCATCCCAATAGTCCCCAAGTGTCACGTACTTCGGCTCCGCATCTATGCCAATGTTTACCTGCTTTGTTTTTAGAGGTGTAGTGATGTTGGGATCCTCAATTAATGGTCCTCGAACCTCTCGACACCCTTCATTTTCTGGAATATTAATATTTTGGGAGTCGTCGACATCCTCCTCTACTTGCACATTATAACATTCTAAGGCATTGCTTAATTGGGTTGCCCATGCTGGTTGAGCTACGTGTCATGGTTCTTGCGGTATTTTGAAGATGGTGGCTTTTACAGCTTGCAGCGCATCATCAACATTAGCCGACCATCGGTCTTCAAATGTGAATGATAACAAAAATCCCTCACCCAAGATATCCCATTCGCCCGTACCATGTTGGAGTTCCGTCTCAGTATACCAATTCATGGGTATGACATCCAGGGTATGGTAGAATAAGTGAATCCATTTAGGTTGAGGTTCTTCCCCATAGGCCTTGGTCCATTTCGCGAGGTGTGTCCACGGGTCATCTCATCCATTGTATTTATCTTCTTGTAGTTGTAGTTTCCCAAAGCGTAGGCGCATCATCCTTCTACATCCATGCTAGTTTTCAAAATTTTCGTGATGTGTTCCCCACCAGTGCGTAGGTGTCACACACAGCGCCCACTTTAACGCATCGAACTGCTGTTGTTCTGGTACTTTTCTTTTAAACTTGCTCAATAATTCATTCACCACTGTCAATCCATCATATGTTGACAAATCTCGGGCCTGGGTTATTACGCAATGCAGTGATCTAATCATCATGTTGCAATTCAGCGTTGTCACTTCGCTCAACTGATTGTGCCAGCATTCGTCTTCATCGTCTAAATCCAAGGTGCAAGAAATTTCACGCTCCCAAAAGATCCTTCCATCTGTAGTTAGATTCACCCAATCCTGATCTCGTATAGTTATCTTATAGATACAATCCAGCTCATCATCACTTTTATCATCGTGCACTCGTTCAGTGCAACGTGCTCCTTCGGCTAGGTCTAGTGGAACTACTACGCATAGGGACCTTCTCTCGAATATCATATTCCACTTCTTCAGGTTCATGACTCCATTCATATTAGTGGCCCAGTCTATTCCTAGCAACGTGGGATAAGGATTGTTGTCATCGAAAATCTCTATTACTTCAAAGTTTGTCTGCGTGCTCACGCCTTTGATATCAATTGTTACCCCTTGCAACCTCCCCATGGGAAAAATCTTCTATTGGTTTGCCATTTGTAATTGAATAGGGGACCATAGTAATGTGGGCCTGCCCATGTGTTCCCATGTCTACTTTGGTAACACATTCACGTCCAAATCCAGGTCTAGGATTACATGATCCATTTCATACTCACCAATCTTCGCCGTCAATCTCATTTCCCTCCCAGTGTGCAATGCGTGATTTCCTAGTTTTCGTACTACACGCAGTTCCCCTGGCCCTGCGCACCTAATGATCGAATCTTGTAATCCCTTAACTGCCTTATTTTCGTGCAGCAGTTTCATGCATGTCTCCAAAAAGGTAGTAAGCATAGAAGGATCCATCTGTATCTCTGGTTGATCCTTACTACTTGAAGTGGAGGCTTCGGTGAAGCTCTTCTTAGTTTCCATAAACATCTCCTTTATGCGTTCTAAGTCAAATTCAGGTTCCTTTGTAGGAGCCTTGTGAACCCATGTATCTTCCTTGGGTTGCTTCCCCTTATCCTCCCCTGTGGTCACACCACTTCTGAGCACCATGTTCACATTTGGGTCTTCTTCGTGCTATTCAGACCTCATCATTTGGATATTTTGAGTCGGAGGAGGCTGGAGTATCCCTTTCTCGCGCATTTTTGTGATCAACGTAGGAAAATCTACTGTTTCATGACCGAACTGAGCATAGTATGAATAGGATATTCTCGTTGGGTTGGTACAATCGTGGGTGTAGTGCCCTGGTCCTCCACAATTATAACAAATTAACTATCTGCGGCCCCTTCCTGGTCCCATTCCTTGTCGTCCTCGACCTTGCCCCTAAAACCCAGTACGTGCCATCGCCGCAGCTGGGTTGAGGGCTTGTGTTTCTGCCTACATCCTAAATGCTGGGGTCTGATCCATCATTAACTCGTAATTGTGCAAGTGCGCTCGTTGTGTCCTACCGACCTGCAGAAATTACAAAACAACTATTGGGGAGTTTGCATATACTTCCGCAACAAATGACAATTATCCATTGTGTGCTTTCCTCATATCTGACGGATCACGCACCATAATGTGGGTGTTGCACTCAGCCCTGCCTGTGCCTCTGGTCTAAATGAAATTGTCTCCCCTCCTACCAAGTAGTTCGCGAATATTGTACAGTGATCCTTGTCATGGTCCTGGCCCTTGCATTTTATGCACCATACTTCCTCACGCGCCTCTGGCCACGCTGCCCTATCTTGCTTCAAGCTTTGCATGTTTAGGCAGAGATTTTGTAGCTGTGCATGGATTTACTGAACTCGCAGCCCTGGGCCATGTATCGATGTCTCATGCAACCTCATCGCCATCTCCAATGCTTCAGCCTTGGTAGAAAGTTTCTGTTGCGACAGCGCCATCCTCGGGTGTAGTGTTAGAGATGCCACAAACCATGCGTGATGCCATTCATACATGAGCGTCATATTAGCCTCGTGGATTGTACTCTTCAGTTGTTGATCTAGATCCTAGGGGGTCTCGGTTGGAAGCATCATGATCTCTTTAAATCCGATGATTGACTGTGTCTCTAATTTCGGCTGGATAAATTCTCTGTTCAACTTATTCTAGATCTTTGCTATTCCTACATTTGGGTGATCATTAGAGTGCTTGATATACCATGTCAGCATGCGATCCTAAAGGCACACTTACCAATGTAGCCTTCTTAATGTTGTCATCTATGACCCCTTGCGGTTCCCACACTGCTCTTACCACGAATATGAACTGGTCTGGATCCTCATTCCCTACTCCTCTGAATATGGGTAGCTTTATAATGCTCGCCATGCTGAACTGTGGGTTTGGAGGTGGAGTGGGTGGAGATGGAGGTGAAGGAGGTGAAGTGGGTGGTGGTGTGGGTGGGGATGGAGGTGGAGGAGGTGAAGTGGGTGGTGGCATGGGTGGAGGTGGTAACTGTGGAATGCATTGCCTTATCAAACTGACCGCACTTCTTGGAGAGACCCGAGCGAGCTCTTCCTCGCTCTCTCACGAAGGTGAAATTAAGGGACTGTTTCCTAATTCCCCGCTACCTTTGTAGATCTTTCCACTCCGCATCGTTCCAAACATTAATGTATTCACATAACCCGCTTTTCACATAACAACATCTTAATCCAAGTATTCAAAGATTTAATGTACTTACCTCGCGGTCCCTTGAGAAAACATCGTTCTATTTTGTTGTAGCTCATGGTTGTGTCTACCCCAAACTCAGTGATAAATCCCCCTATTATTCGGTTAAGCCGATGATCAACAGCTCATGCAATCTTATCTTCTAATGCCTCTAGTCTATGCACTAATTCCATAGTCCACACTATCGGTTGGTCAAGCTTACACCTTCCCTGGCTCTCAGCTAACCCTGTGATCCACTCATGCAGTTCAAAAAGAAAGGATGTGGAGAAGATCTCATGGATTTTCGTATACACGTAGCGATCTAGCCACATTTTCTCAGATACCTATGGAGTTCTGTTTTCATGTGTCATGAACTCGTGAATCTTCTTGTCCAACCACTCTTTAATTTCCTTCTTTGTCGGGTTCCAGTGGCATGACATCAGACATCCCTTAGGCAGATCCCGGTCCTAGCAATGGAGCCATTTGTTTGCTATGTGGGGCCTGACCGAGGTTCAACAGTGAGTTTAGCCAAGAAAATCTCGGTACTACTGGCTGTTTTGGCAATAGCCCACGGAGCGTGGACTAAGGTCTCACTCGAAGTAGTATGGGAGGGTGCTGGAACTAGGTTTCTGCACCCTAGGGATGTCTTGATGAGGGTTTTGGAGGTTCACGATCCTAATTTGCGCTCTACGCTACTTCGCATGGCTTTCTATTCTTTGCAACCTGTGCACACCTTCGTATTATTCCGATATGATCCTTACTATTCTATTATGTTAGTGCTTAACTTAGTTTGTGCGGGTCCAATATTCTTATTACTTATTCAACTTCTAGATTAGCGCGGGTACTCAAAAACAATATAAATGCATAAAGATAACTAGAACACAGAAATGTAGATCTACAAACAGACACACAATATTCTGAATCAATCTTATCTTTATTAATGCTCAAGTTTAGTTACAGATCCGAATCCACCCTGCGCACTTAGTTGCAGGGGTCCGCGCACTCAGCTGCAAACTCTACTAGGCCTCTATGCACTCAGCTGCAAAGCCTCTACCTACCACTACGACCCAATACACTTCAGAGTCACTTCTATCTCCTAACCATGCATTCGCATCTATTTTTTTCTTCTCCAAAACTCTGAACTAACTTTACACTTAGAGCCTCGCTCTATTTATACAATCCCATGGTCTGCGGACCATGGGTAGTCCGACACACTTTACATTAAATTATATTATCTTAGGGTGGACAACCCTAGACTCTTATGCTCTGTGCCTGCATTTCGAAGGGTCTTTACATTACACTTGACCAAAATTCTGGCTTCAAGTCCCAAAAACATGCTATGGGGGGATCCGCTGCCCAAAAGAGAATAAGAATGAAAACACAATTACAGTAGGAAAAAATCACCAGTATATCGTAACACAAGTATCCTATGAAGAGTATTTTTATTAATGGTGCTCTAACAACACAAAAAAAGTACAATGCTTGATCGAAAGAGTTACAGTGTTCAGGAACTAACCCTGAATAATTTGACTGAATGAAGTATTTAAGTAAAATTTACAAAAACTATTACAATTAATGCCTCATTGACATGGCATTCTATTATTAACTTCAAAATAACAGAAATGAAATAATGTGACCAAAAAAGGTGAATTTTGCAAAATGATTTGGACATCTGGCACTGCCTTGGTGGAGACCAGTTGCTAAGTGGCCACTATTTGTGTGTTGCACTGGTGAAGTTGTCCCCTTCGTTAATCTTGGAATTCACAAAGTTTATCCCACCCCTCTTCATCTGGAATGAAAATTTTTGTTACTTTGCATAGATCTCATTTACCTCGGTAAACCGAGCGAATGTGGGTTTTACTACAAAAATGTGTTTTATCTCATGTTGGATGTAACTCATATTACTGATAGCTTCATAAAAAGCTCTCCCTGTCATAGCACCTTTGATGTGGAAAGAATTGGATGTATCCTTTGCAATGTCTTGAAGCTTCTTCTTCTAATCTTCCTTCGTCATCAATTTGTCATTAATAACAACTAAAGAGGGAAAGCCCTTCTTATTTAATGCTTCTATTCTGGTGAAAAACCTGTTAACTACTATCTCCAAAGTGTGACATTTCTCTGTCATTTGCACCACCAAGTTCTTCTTTTTCAGAAATTTCTTTACTTCTAGGATCATTTTTGTTCTATCATCTACTCCCAAATCATCCAGCTCATATATGTTTTTGGAATTGAGAAACCTTCTGATGCTGTTGTTTGTGGCAGGAATTTCTCCCAATTCAGCATTGATAGTGGAAATGGTTTGCTTGGCTTTCTCCATCAACTCTTTTTGTTCAAATATAATATGGATACATAGCAAGCTTTCACCTATTTCTTCAATGATATTGTTCCATATAATTTATTTAACTTGGGCCAATGTGTGGCCAATAGAGGACTCAGTTGCTGACTTCCTCCATACTTCTACCTGGTTTTGAGCTCTCTGTAGCTCTACTTCATGGAAAGTCATAGTCTTTTTCTTCTGATCTTGTAGAAGGTTGACTTGAGCCTGCAATATTTTTATTTCTTTAGTCTGGAGAGACATGTTCTATACTACATTTGTCAACTGATGAGTAGATGCCACTGTGTTCTTTGTAGAAGATGTAGTTGTAGGAATTGCTGTGATAGGGAGTGCTTCCATAGGAACAACAACCATTTTGGTAGCTTGCTCCTTTTCTTTTATTATATTCTCCATATCTGTTTCCATTTGCTTCAATTGTGCACTTTTCTCGATGATGATCTTCATCATATCTGCCTTTTTTGTCTCTGTTTCTTCAATGTCCTTGGCCAAAGGATCTTCTGTGATTGGTAACTTCATCTGCTTCCTTAATTCTTCTATGTCTATATTATTTTTCCTCACGAGCTCTTCTACAAGATTGATATTGGTAGGATCATAACATACTTTGATCACCAAGTCCTCCAAAACTTTGATCCTTGTGTCTTTGGCAAGTGTAGAGACCTTCTCCATCTTCAATTGTGATTGAACATTGGCTAATGTAACCTACAATTTAGACAAACTCATAGCAATGTTAGTGAGAGTAGATGAAATCATCTACCCAGTCTACTTGTGTATGTCCATTTGGTCAATGGGATGTATGTTTTTCACATCAAATTCAAATGATGCCTTCTTTTATTCTGATGCTACGTAGGGAATCTGTGCTTGGAGGAATTCCATTTGCATTTTACCTTTCTCTAAATCAAAGGCTTATAGCAGCTTTCTTTGAGAACTCAAAGTCTGATTCCTGAACTGAGTGTATGTGTTGATATTCAAGGCCTCATTCTTCACTTTAGTTTCCTTGAAAATGTAAAATATACTCTTTTCTATCTCCCCTATGGTAGATGTGCTAGTTTGCATAACCTTCTGCTGATCTTATTAAGCTGTGGAGGTAGTGGGAGAAAGTGTAGTCAGATCATCCACTAAATAGGAAACAAGTGGATCTTTACTAGTGATAATGTTGTCTTTCTCTGAATCCTTGCTTAGGCTTAGTTTAGAATGCAGCTTGGCCTTCTTTCTGTACATGATTTTAAAGCATTCACTAGAAATTCAGTCACTAAAGGTGACTCTTCTTCTCTGCTCCTCTTTGATGATTTGTCCTTTGTCATAGGAGTCTGCACTGTTGAAGTGGACACTAACTGCTCCTCTGCCTCTTGTAGGGTGTTCTCAGCCCATTCTAGCTAGTTTTTATACTTTTCTATCTCTCGTATGGCTATGTGGAAATAAGTAGTATATTTATTCTCTGCCCTTAACTTAGAGATGACCCCCAATGGATCATATGACGAGGTGAAACTAAGGTTGAACTGCATTTCTTTCAGTGGTTTATCTGTGTCTTCCCCTACTGTTGCAAATGAAAGGTGCAATTTGTGTTTTGATTTTGAATTGGGACTTCTTCTTGGCACTGATCCATATTAAACATTTGCTTGATGTATTCTAGGGCAAAAATCCTCATTGGGAGGAATTTTGGTAGCTTGTAAGGTGGAATCTCACAGCCAAATATCTTTAGTTCTGTATAATTCTGATAGAGGTACCAATCCCCTATTTGGACTTGGTTTGACAGTTGCAAAACATTCCTAATTTCTTCACTCATCCTTGGCTCTGACCTCCTTCTTAGGACACTGAGTACTGGATGTACAAGCATCTCTATGAACTGTTTGTATGAGTATTCCTTTTGTTCCTTCATCACCAACATAGTCTGGAAGATGACTTATAGTTGATTTCCTCGTTCATCCATCTTTTGTAAGGAAAGCTTGATGTTGTCTCCCTGAAAATATAAAAACATATAAACCAACACATAAGCATATTTGAATACCCCCTCACTATGGAATTTGATAAACTACTCATGGATAGACTCTGCAAGAAATTAGCTAAAGTTAAACAAGAAGGGAGGCTTAGAATCTGTAGATAAAATCGAAAGAAATCCTATAATTGGCTCATCTACCGACTGATCTGAGTAATAGCTAAGGATGTGGGAGATGACTGTGATGATTTGTTTGGCTCTCTCAGGGAAAATGGAGGATGGATAGGGAGGATTTTGCTTGGGTAATGGGGCATCTTCAGTCAAGAAAAGTTCAAGGTTTTTGGCCCTTCTGGCAAAGTCTAGCTTCTGATACAATTAAATTAGTGCTTCATGGGAAAAAGGAGAGGATTTCTCTATTGTAGGGGCTTGCATCATTTGGTCTATGGCTTGGGGAGAGATAGTCAACACAATTTCTCCAGTAGGGGCAATAATAGCTCTTTGTCTTGGTAAATAACTTGCATGACACTTCCTAATGAATTCAAGGGTCTTGTGGGTACGAGGAAAGATATAATGTGGCAAATTGGATTCCCACAGTTGAATATCATCAGATTTATCTATGAATATGTCCTCAAGCCAGCAATACATCTAAAAAATATCAAATTCATAGAGATTTTCATGAATTTTATAGTCTCTATCTGCCGAAGGGATGTGGTGAAAATCAATGGGAGGGTGGATCAGAGGACTCACAGGTTCTTCTAGTCCCTTGTCTTTGTTTAGTCAATTTAGTGTTATCTAAATTGCTAGTATTTATTGTCAACCCGGGGCTCGTAAGCTGATGAAGTGAAGGTGTACTATATGTACTTAAGTATCCTCTTAGAGTTTTTCTTATCGTTGGGGGTGTTGTTGCGGTTTAATTATGTTCCTAAATGGAATGAGAATTTATAAACAAGTGAGTGATGGTGTGTGTGTAGAGTGAATTCTAAATGAGTGGAAGTGTGTGTTGAGTGATTTCTAACTATTTGCTTGAAAGGAAATGCTTGGAATGAATAAATGAAATTGAAATGACTTGAAATAAACTTGAAAGCAAATGACCACTACCAATGGCACTAGACACCGTTCAAGTTGCTGCTAATAAAAGGAAAAAAGAGTCACTTTTAAAACCCAAGAATGAAGATTATCTCTCTCTAACTCAATGCCTCAAAGCACATGTACTGTGTAAAGCACGGAAAGAAAGTAGCTTAAGTGGAATTATAAAAGTGAGAAAAATATGCTTGAAAGACTAATGATAATAATTTGCTATTTCTAATACTCCACTTCAGCCATATGTACTATGGGAAGCATGATTAGAAAGTAGTGAGGAAATAGTCTAGGAAACACTTTAAAATCAAAACTTTTACTTTAAAGACTAGTGGTAATGATTTACTCTTTCTAACTCAATACTTCAAAGCACATGTACTGTGTAAAGTAAGGAAAGAAAGTAGCTTAAGAACAGTCCAAAAAGCACCCAAACAAGCTGCAAGTTAGTGATATTTTGATCTTAAAAGATAGTAGTTTATGATGAAGATCATTCATGTATGTTAACAGCTCTTTGAGAAATAAGATTAAAAACTAACTATAAAGACAAAGGCAGCACTTGAATTGTCAACTTCAAATACCATTAGCTGTAAAGCAAACACAACACATATGAAAATAAATCCCGGGCTAAAAGAAACCTGCAAAGAAATAACACTGATCAGCTGAAAATAAAGGAAAACAAGTAAATAAAACTATACATGCTTAAGGAAACAAATGAGAAAATAATGAAATGCTGCACATGAAATACTTTACAAAGGCTGAGATGAGCAGGGGCCCTCTGTTCATTCAGCCACAAGAGAACTCAAAGATCTGGAAACTTCAAAACAGTGCTATATTGATTTCTCCATTTGCAAAAAGTTTACAAAACAGAGTGCTGGAATAGCACTAGAAAACAGAGTTCACAAACGCTTCTAAATTCAACACGAGTGCAGCAAAATACAACTAATCAAAAGTTCTTTGAGCGTACGCAGACGCATCAATTTATAGGAGCTTCTAAGTTATCCTACGCGTACAACTATTTAACAGAAAAACAATAAAACAGTATGCGTATTAATGGTCCTTGGACACATCACGGTTGCGTGGACGAGTTTGGTGGTTCCTGTCATCATGGATAATAAATCCCTGTTGGATTGCGTCCCCTGCCGTCTTTAGAACCTGGACAAATCACCATTGGAGATGACGTGACCAAATAGCTTTCAAACACCGTTAAACCACTTTGAGTTGACCGTGGTTAAACCAGCTTTGACCATGGATGAAAGTGACGTGGATGGTTGGAACAATAGGATAGGAACCTCGACCACACTGATACCTGAGTGCCCATGTGGCCCATCTAGCAAACCGACACGTGGATCATAGTATTTAACAAAAAGGCTGCAGGATCTTCAGATAGCTGCGGGATCATCAGATAGCTGCGGGATTCCTGCAAGTAAGTCAAAAACTAAACAAATAGTCATCCATTAGCAAAACTTGCTTGATCATGCTTATTGACACTGAATGTAATGATCTGAGAGGTTTTATGGTGGAAATGAGGCAAAAGTGAAGGAAAGATAAGGAAAAGTGGAGGAAAATGGTAGACAAATGGGTGTAAAATAGAGGTTCTACATACCCCCACTCCGAGGGTATTGCATGTCCTCATGCAATGAAAACACAATTCAGTCCATCTGCTGGGATGCCTCAGCTAGGACATCCAACCTCCTTCTCTTCCTTTGTGTAGAAACATTAACCTTTGGCCTCTTGAACATGCATCTGAATTTCAAATTAATTAAGGCTCTGTTCAGCCTTCTGCATCTCTTCTTGAGTCTGTTATGTTTCTTCTGCCACATGCTCATGTGAAGATAGGTATTATCTTGGATTGCCTTGGCAATATCAGCTTGCTGCTTCATTTCTTCATTTCTCTGTTTAATGTGACGGTTCAGCACTTCCAGTTCATAGATTTCTTGTCTAAGTAAATCTATTTGCTGTTCATGAGGTATGACATTACTTGGGCCAGCAGTGTTTTGCTCCAATGTCTCATAATAGTTGTACACCTCTTGTTGAACTGGGTCAACAATTGGTGACCTCCTTGGACTATATTCATGCTCAATTTCAGTTGTAAACTCCGGCTGAAATGGACTGTCTTCTCTTGGAGGAGTAGCTGCCTCACGTGATGATGGACTATCCTCAAGGTCTGCTTGTGTAGCACCCTTCTCAGGTGTGCTAAGATCAACGAAGAGTGTCCTCGTGGTTTTCCTTTTATTCTGCAATCTACTACTCCTTCTTACAGTGGCAGCACTATGTGTTTCTTTTTGTGCCTTTTCCTTTGGTTTTTGAGCTTTTACTTTCTCAGAGAGGGCAGTTTTCTCATGGAGTTTAGTTATCCTCTGTGCTAAAGGCTGGTTATCTCTTTCTTCACCACTAGAATGCTCTGGGGTCTGGTCAGTTTCTCGGACTATGGATTTCCCCTTATCTTGTTTTTGTTTCTTTTTGTCCTCTCTTTTCTTTTTGGCAGCTTCCTTAGCAAGTTCAGCGAGGGTTTCCGAGATGACCTCTTGAGCACTGTCTTCAGTGGGTTCAATCTCAGGTTCAGGATGATGGACTTCTATTTCTTCTACAGTTTGTCCTTCTAAGACATCAGTCTCAGAGATACTTTCCCTTCTCTTCCTTCTGCTCTTTCTAGGTATAGAAGACTCTCCAGGCTCTGCAAAATGATTCCTTACAAGGAATTTTTCCCATGTGTCTTGTTTTTCTTTTAACTGTTCTTCTATCAATAACTTTACAAGACCATGGTGACAGAGGTAAGCTTCTACATTTCGTAGATTTCGTTGAGCCATGGAACACATTTTCCTAAGGCTTTGAAATAGGAAATAAGGAAGGTTTATATCATGTTCTCCTTGGAACTGCAGCATAATTTTACCATGATAGACATACAACACTCCAAATCTCCCTTCACAGGTGAAAAACTTTTGTACTAATAACAATAGAATTTTCCATTCTTCTTTAACATGGGAAATTGGAATGCCTTTGGTAAAAACACTTGTGTCCATACCTGGGTTTTTAAAAATCCGCTTCCATTGTTGATCCTGGACTGCCCGGTTTTTGAACCAACGTTCACCGGTTTGTGGAAGAGAGGTAGCCCTTGCTATGCTTCCTTCGCTGACTGTAACTGTTAAATCTCCCACCTTTGCCTGGCTGTCCTTATCCATAAACGATCTTGCAAAGGCTTTGGTTACTTCCTTATGGTAGCCCTTAAACTTTCTGATACATTGTAACCAATTGGCTTTTTGTAGTGCCTCCTCAACCTGTGGATATGCCTCCAAGAATTTCGAACCTTCCGGTTCAGCCCTCAGAAGCTTTCCCATCGACTCTTCAGCTTTGTTTAAACACAAATTTGATGGTGACCTTACACAGTAACTCCGTAACTTCACACAGTAACTTCTCGGTCTCTGTTCAGACTCTGTGGAACAGAGGGTATACGGTGCATAAACAGTCTCAGACACCGGGAATTCACGGCTTGAATTTAGAGTTAAGCGGTGGAATTAGCGTGGACACGGTAAAAACAGTGGCTAACAGTCGTAATACGACTGTATTACAGGTTTACGGCTATACGGCAGAGGGAAAACAGAGGATGGTTTATGGAGGTAATCGTAGTGAGTGAAAACGAAACAAGGGAGATAATGGCGAGGAATAGGGTGTTATGAACATAGAGGGTTTTGAAATGACGAACGGAACGGCTACATTCTCCAATTTCGGATGTGGAGTGACACATGGCTGCGGAACGAGAGCTGAGAGACGTAATGCGGTAGGTTACGTCATTAGGGTACAAGACCTTAATGACCGAAACAGCCACATGTAATTTCAAAAATCGTGGTTATTATGAGCTGGTAGACGTGGAGGATTCGGAGATTTGTAGTCGCATGGGAAAAAGAAAATGGGTAATCATTACGTTTAGTGGCCAACAAAACATAACCCAGAAAGTTCGCATAATAAAACAACCATAGGTTTAGAGTTTTGAACATACCTCGGATCACATTCGATTTGGCTTCTGATGATTTACTAACCTTTTGTTAACTTTATTGCTAGCACATGATCTTTTCTCCTTGTCTTTGATGATTTTGAACTGTAAATATTTTCTTCAGACAAACTGTGTTTCTTGTGCAGATACAGAAGGCTGCAGGAAAGCTAATCGGCTGCAGGATTGTCAAATGGCTGCAGAAACTGTAATGAAGTCTTCTAGTTGCATAAAATACTTTAGTTGCCTAAAAAAAACTTTATTAATGAAGTGAAATGGAATGAATGAATGAATGAATGAGTGAAAAGCAGTGAGGTGAAGTGAAGATGGTAAGATGAAAGAAAATGGTGAGATGAAATAAATGAAATGGAAATGAAAGAAAGAGAGAGATTTTTTTTTGGAAAACATGAGGTGTCAGGTGACCCTGATTTTCACCTTATGTTTTCTGCATGAGACTGCCAATCAGAGATTGGTTTTCAGGTTCATACATTTATTCTTTTTTTTTTTTTTTTTTTTTTTTTTTTTTTTTTATATTGAAATTGAAATTGAAAGAAACAGAGATTAGGCTGATGGAGGAGAAGAATTCTTCTCCACCAGCCTCATTTCAGAATCGCCTTGGAATAACTTAACAAACTCCTCTCTTGAGAGTGGCTTGTGGTAGACTTTTAACCGGTGGCCATTCACAATAAAGGGAGTTTGAAGTTCATCAATAGTCTTCACTCTAACTGCTCCATTGTTAAAGACTTCATCAATCTCATATGGCCCAAGCCAATGAGTTTGAAATTTTCCTTTGAAGTCTTTAAATTTTGAATCAAACAATAGTGCGCAATCACCCTTTTGAAACTTCTTTTCTTTGATATGTCGATCATGCCATTTGCTTTTTTGGTGCTGAACTAGATCGGTTCTTAGAATTGCATCTTGTCTCATTTCATCTAGTTCATTTAACTGGTCCATTCTGTGCTTCTGGGCTTCTGTTAAGCTCATCCCCAATTGAACTGCTGTCTTGAAGGTCTTGATTTGGAACTCAATGGGGAACAGGACTTCCTTCCCATAAACAAGTTCATAGGGAGAATGTCCTGTAGTGTTCCTCCATGTAGTTCTATAGGCCCATAAGGCTTCAGGAAGCCTTTCTGCCCAATCTCTTCTATGAAGATGAACAGTCTTTGTGATGATGCTTTCAAGAACTTTATTTGTAGATTCTACTTGACCATTCGCTTGCGGATGGTATGGAGTAGATGTTCTATGCTTAATCTTATATTCCTCCATCAGCTTTTCCACCATCCTTGATGTAAACTGGCTTCCCTGATCTGTTACAATTTCTCTTGGGACACCAAAACGAGTGAAAATATCCTTGAAAAGAAATTGAACAACTGAATTTTCAGTAGCAGAAGTTAATGCTATAGCTTCTACCCACTTGGTAACATAATCAGTACAAACCAGTATATATCTATTTTGCTTGGATGGCGGATTAATTGGTCCAACAAAATCTAGAGCCCATTTCTCGAAAGGTTCGATGCATACCTGTGGCTGTAGTGGCATTTCATTTGAAAGAGTTGGTCTCCCAGTTCTCTGACAACTATCACACCTTTTAACATATTGCTTTGCATCCTTAAAGAGAGAAGGCCAATAATATCCTGATGAAAGGATTTTATAGGCAGTCCTCTTATCAGAAAAATGTCCGCCACAAGGTTCGTCATGACATGCTTTAAGGATGTCAGGCATCTCATCCTCTCGTACACATCTTCTGATCATCAAATCTGGCCCTGTTCTGAACAATTCATTAGAAATCCAAGAATAAAGTGAACTATCCTGAATGATTTTCCTTTTCTCATTAGGAAATAAATGTAAAGGTAATTTTCCAGTAACTAAATAATTAGCAATATCAGCATACCAAGGGGTTTTGGTAGTTACTGCAAACAAATACTCATCTGGAAATTTGTCCTCTACCGGAGAGTCCTCATTAGTGTTTTGGATTCTAGACAAGAAGTCAGCTACTGTGTTCTGCTTACCTGGTCGATCTAACACAGTTATGTTGAATTTTTGTAAAAGCAAAAGCCATCTTGTAACTCTACCATTAGTGATTGGTTTGTTCATGAGGTATCTAATGGCAGAGTGATCAGTGTGGACAAAGGTTTCATAGCCGGTTATATAGTGTCTAAACTTGTTTATAGCATGAACAACGGCTAGAAACTCCTTTTCAGTAACAGTATAATTTAACTCAGTAGGAGTCAAATTCTTACTCGTGTAATAAATGGCATAAGGGATCAAATCCTTTTGTCCCAAAACAGCTCCTAAAGCTGTATCTGAAGCATCAGTAGAAATGTGGAAAGGGAGTTTCCAATTTGGACCCCTTAAAATGGGTGCTTCAGATATTCTAGACTTTAAAGCTTCAAAGGCAGATTGACATTCAGGATCCCACTTAAATTCACAATCTTTGGTAAGTAATTTGAAAAGAGGGGATGCTATCTTCGTGAAGTTTTCAATAAATCTTCTGTAATAACCAGTAAACCCAAGAAAACTTCTAACATCTCTTTGGCAATTTGGAACAGGTAACTTAGAGATGACTTCTACTTTAGATCTATCAACTTTGATTCCATCTCCTGAAATATGATGTCCTAAAACAATCCCTTCAGTAAACATCATAAAACACTTTTCATGACTTAAAGAAAGATTTGTTTCCTTACATCTTACCAGTACTTTTTCCAAATTTGCCAAAGCTTCTTCAAATGTATTACCATAGACTATGAAATCGTCCATGTAAACCTCTACACAATCATGAATCAGATCTGAGAAAATTCCTAGTATAGCCCTTTGAAATGTGGCTGGTGCATTGCATAAACCAAAAGGGAGTACTCGATAGGCAAAAGTCCCCCAAGGACAAGTAAAGGTGGTTTTGTCTTGATCTTCAGGTGCTACCTGAATCTGATTGTAACCACTAAAACCATCCAAGAATGAGAAATACTTTTTACCTGCTAAAGTGTCTAATACCTGATCAATAAAAGGTAGAGGAAAATGATCCTTTAAGGTTGCCTTGTTCAATTCTCGATAGTCAATGCAAACTCTCCATTTACCATTCTTTTTGGGTACTATAACCAAGGGAGAAACCCATTGGCTATCTGAAATGGGGTAAATGAAGTTTACCTTGAGCAATTTCTGAAGTTCTTCTTTCACAATTTCCCTAAGATTTGGATTCATCCGTCTTTGTGGCTGCCTAATAGGTCTGCTGTTTTCTTCAATGTAAATATGATGAATACAAGTCTTAGGGTCGATTCCTTTCATGTCGGTATATTCCCATGCAAAGGCAGTGGAATGTTTTTGCAACAGTTTAGTTAATTCTTCTTGTTGTAGTCTTTCCAAGTTTTTGTTAATGTTTAATGTTTTTCCTGGAAAGATTTCAACTGTAGAACTACCAAACTCTTCCATTGAGAAGAGAGACATTTGTCTAGAGGAGAGATATTCAATATCTGCATCTAACTGGAATTGTGAAGAGTCATATTCTAAAGGTGCCTCAAAATTTTCTAATGTATTTAGAATTTGACTGTCCTCACTGATTTCAGAGATGGTTAGAACAGGTTGAAGAGTTTCCTCATCATTAATCCACTCATCTTCTCCTATTTCTGTTATTGCCTTTGCGGGAGGATACAAGTTGAATTTCTTGGTAGAATTACCATCTGATATATACATGTCTCCCGACCTACAACTTATGAAAGCATCAGCTGTGGCCAGCCAAGGTCTTCCTAAAATAAGAGGATGTCCTCCTAGATTGTTCTTGGGAGTTAAAATCATAAAATCAACTGGATACTCCCAAGAGTCTAGTGAGACTGGAATGTCTTCCAATACACCATCAGGTTTAATGATTGATCTGTCTGCAAGTTGCAGCAAAGTAGGTGTAAAGAGAAGATTAGGAAGTTTTAACTGATCCATGGTCTGTCTACTCATAATGTTGATAGCGGCTCCTAAGTCAATCAAAGTATTTGGGATTTCAACCCCATTAATATGAGTTTTAACAATAGGGCTACCGGGATCTACATATTTTTGCATGGTAATTTTACCCATCATAATGTCTGCAATTTTTCCAACTAGATGTATCCTTTTTGTGTCTCTGGTTCTTTTTATTGTTTTTTTCAAACTCATCTCCTTTATTGTCTTTGCTAGAATGGGAATCTCCTTAATGGCTGTTAACAAGGGGA
Source organism: Pinus tabuliformis (assembly GCA_031772625.1). NCBI lineage: Eukaryota > Viridiplantae > Streptophyta > Pinopsida > Pinales > Pinaceae > Pinus > Pinus tabuliformis. Next base: position 311,302,597 of record CM062810.1, on the reverse strand, counting down.
TCTTGATACAGACATTTTTTAATTCATCTAGAAAGCTATAGTCAGGCAACCAAATCTGCTTCTCCACTCCTTTATCAATTTGCAATCTTTCAGGAAAAGGAGGAATAGCTGAAGATGTAGGTTGCTCTACTAAGGGAGTTGATTCTTTTTCTTTTTCTTTAATGCTTGGGTTTTGAAGGGATACTTCAGAACCTTTATTGGCTTTGAGAGATTCTTCCTCAGAAATGCTTGGTTGTTGAATACTTGTAGAAGGTTGGTCTAAGATTCTACCTGATCTGAGTTGGACCTCATTGAGAGGGACAACCATATAGGTAGGGAATGGTTGACCTTCCATAAGTGGTTGACCTTCCATCACATAAGCATTTTGAGGATTCCTATTATTGGGGTTTGGTTGAGGTTGAGAGGGAAGTTGATTTGGCCTCTGCTGAGATTGTAACAAGAGTTGAGAATTTTGATTTTGTGGAGGAGGTTGTTGTTGAGGGAATGGTAATGACAATTGTTGACCTTGATTTGGAAGTTGGGGAGCTTGCTGATTCTGAAAGGATTGAGGATATTGGGCAAATCTCCCATAAGGATTTTGCATTTGCATGCTTTGCAACCATGCTTGGAAAGGATTTTGTGGTTGTGACCAAGGTTGTTGCCAAGGATTCCAATTTGGTGGGGGCTGGAAATTCATAGAGTTGTTAAACCCTTGATTTTGCTGCCCCTGCCAAGGTTTCCTTGTAACAAAACAAAGAGATTCAAGCGTACTTGGATCTTCTTGAAAGACTGCTTTGAGGCCAGGGATTGAAGGACATTCCTTGGTCTCATGGGTTTCTGAGCAAATTACACAGGTTTCCACAACTTGTGCTTCCAAGGGACATTCCCTTAAAGCATGCTTCTTTCTACACTTCGGGCAAAAAATGGTCATAGCCTCGGCTTCTGCCTTTTGTTTATTCTGAATCTTAAGGGTATCAATTTGTTCACTAAGACTCCCTAAGATGTCAGTTTTAAATTCATCTAGCATATTACCGATTTCAGCCCTACTCACTGATCCTGTTGCAGATTTATTTGCCCTAAGGAGAGAAGGATCTCTAGGCCCTTTTTGAGTTTTTGAGTTGCCTCTTGAGAGATGGGTACATAGTTCTGCTATATCACTAAGAGGAAGTTGAGAAATATCCCCTTTCCCCATCATGTTTAAGATATCTATCCACTCATCCCTAATGGCTTTTAATAAGAGGGCTTTTAAGGTCTCTTCATCCAAGGTGCTCATTTTTGCTCTTTTTACATTATATTGAAATCTCTCAAGTAAATCTTCTAAGCTCTCATCTTCTTTTTGCATCATTTTAAAAACTTCACCCTTATGATCAGTAGGCATACAATAGTCCAAATACCTATCCAAAAAGGTTTGTTTCATTTCATCCCAGGTCCTAATGGACTGAGTAACTAATCCCATGAACCATTTCAAAGCTTGATCTTTTAATGTTGATGGGAACAGTTTGAGTTTCTGAGTATCATCCAGATAGTCATAAGTTCGACACACAACTTCAAATTCAAACAAGAATGTTTCAGGGTCCTCAGTTCTTAATCCATGAAAATTTGGGAGGACGGATGGTGATATGTTTTTCATGGTGGCTCGGGAGTCCTCATCAACAATGGGAAACCCAAATGTGTTATCCCCATCTCTATTTCCTCCAATGGGACCTCTACCTCCTCCATTGTTATTGTTATTTCCTCCTCCTCCTCTACCTCTACCTCTACCGCCTCCTTCTTCCTCTGCCATGATGATTCTCCTAGGGATTTCAAAATCTTCTGGTTCTTCTACAAAGGGTGAATGAGAAGAGATTTCTCCTTCCTCTTCAAGTGAGTCTATTTCCTCAATTACAATTGGTTGTCTGGTAGGAGAAAGAGAAGAGTCTCTTCCTAGTTAAAACTCAATAGAAGGTATAGGAGAGTCAATTCTTGGTTCTTGAATTTCAGGACTAGGAATTTCGGTTGGAGATAAGGGAGGTATCTCTTGTCTATCTCTTGAAGCAGATGGACTTGTAAAAATTGAACTTCGAGCTCTAGCTAAAAACCTTCCCCTAGAATCTCTAGCTCTATGCATGTCATTTTTATTTTATCCTCAAGTCAAGTTAAATAGTTCTTTTTCTGATCTTCCAGTTCACTCTAGGTGCAAGAAGAGAGCATACTTAAGAAACTATTAGATTAATAACTTTTCCTTTCTGATCCTCCAGATCACTCTATGTGCAAGAGGAGAGCATACTTAGATAGGTTATTAACTTCTTTTCTTGAAGTTGTTGTTTTTTTTTTTCTAAGAATATGGCTACTTAATTTCACTTCCCCGGCAACGGCGCCAAAATGTTTAGTCAATTTAGTGTTATCTAAATTGCTAGTATTTATTGTCAACCCGGGGCTCGTAAGCTGATGAAGTGAAGGTGTACTATATGTACTTAAGTATCCTCTTAGAGTTTTTCTTATCGTTGGGGGTGTTGTTGCGGTTTAATTATGTTCCTAAATGGAATGAGAATTTATAAACAAGTGAGTGATGGTGTGTGTGTAGAGTGAATTCTAAATGAGTGGAAGTGTGTGTTGAGTGATTTCTAACTATTTGCTTGAAAGGAAATGCTTGGAATGAATAAATGAAATTGAAATGACTTGAAATAAACTTGAAAGCAAATGACCACTACCAATGGCACTAGACACCGTTCAAGTTGCTGCTAATAAAAGGAAAAAAGAGTCACTTTTAAAACCCAAGAATGAAGATTATCTCTCTCTAACTCAATGCCTCAAAGCACATGTACTGTGTAAAGCACGGAAAGAAAGTAGCTTAAGTGGAATTATAAAAGTGAGAAAAATATGCTTGAAAGACTAATGATAATAATTTGCTATTTCTAATACTCCACTTCAGCCATATGTACTATGGGAAGCATGATTAGAAAGTAGTGAGGAAATAGTCTAGGAAACACTTTAAAATCAAAACTTTTACTTTAAAGACTAGTGGTAATGATTTACTCTTTCTAACTCAATACTTCAAAGCACATGTACTGTGTAAAGTAAGGAAAGAAAGTAGCTTAAGAACAGTCCAAAAAGCACCCAAACAAGCTGCAAGTTAGTGATATTTTGATCTTAAAAGATAGTAGTTTATGATGAAGATCATTCATGTATGTTAACAGCTCTTTGAGAAATAAGATTAAAAACTAACTATAAAGACAAAGGCAGCACTTGAATTGTCAACTTCAAATACCATTAGCTGTAAAGCAAACACAACACATATGAAAATAAATCCCGGGCTAAAAGAAACCTGCAAAGAAATAACACTGATCAGCTGAAAATAAAGGAAAACAAGTAAATAAAACTATACATGCTTAAGGAAACAAATGAGAAAATAATGAAATGCTGCACATGAAATACTTTACAAAGGCTGAGATGAGCAGGGGCCCTCTGTTCATTCAGCCACAAGAGAACTCAAAGATCTGGAAACTTCAAAACAGTGCTATATTGATTTCTCCATTTGCAAAAAGTTTACAAAACAGAGTGCTGGAATAGCACTAGAAAACAGAGTTCACAAACGCTTCTAAATTCAACACGAGTGCAGCAAAATATAACTAATCAAAAGTTCTTTGAGCGTACGCAGACGCATCAATTTATAGGAGCTTCTAAGTTATCCTACGCGTACAACTATTTAACAGAAAAACAATAAAACAGTATGCGTATTAATGGTCCTTGGACACATCACGGTTGCGTGGACGAGTTTGGTGGTTCCTGTCATCATGGATAATAAATCCCTGTTGGATTGCGTCCCCTGCCGTCTTTAGAACCTGGACAAATCACCATTGGAGATGACGTGACCAAATAGCTTTCAAACACCGTTAAACCACTTTGAGTTGACCGTGGTTAAACCAGCTTTGACCATGGATGAAAGTGACGTGGATGGTTGGAACAATAGGATAGGAACCTCGACCACACTGATACCTGAGTGCCCATGTGGCCCATCTAGCAAACCGACACGTGGATCATAGTATTTAACAAAAAGGCTGCAGGATCTTCAGATAGCTGCGGGATCATCAGATAGCTGCGGGATTCCTGCAAGTAAGTCAAAAACTAAACAAATAGTCATCCATTAGCAAAACTTGCTTGATCATGCTTATTGACACTGAATGTAATGATCTGAGAGGTTTTATGGTGGAAATGAGGCAAAAGTGAAGGAAAGATAAGGAAAAGTGGAGGAAAATGGTAGACAAATGGGTGTAAAATAGAGGTTCTACAGTCTTTTGGAGGCATGATTGGATAAAGCTATGGACAGTGGTGAAATCTAGATTATAGGTTTATAGTACACGGAGAGGACTTGCACACTTGTACTGAAAATGGAAATGGCAGCAAAACAATGGGAATGGCAATGTACAGACTCAGTAACTAGTGAACGGGTGAAAGGAGGGATTATATAATATTTTTGGCTTTCCCATTGATGGTGGCGTGGGTTCGTTGAATTAATGGTTAAACCATTTTATTGCCTAATGATTTAATTTTAGATGGAGCGTAGGTAATTGGCGGAATCAATGGGAAGATGATGTGGTGGAGGGTGAGTGGCGAGAGCGCAACAAAAAGAGCAGTAGTATTGGGAGGGAGAGAAACTGCTTTTTGGGGGGGAGGCAGTTACTGGTTTTGGCCGAGGGGGGTGAGAAATCACATGGTGCTGACACATTGCAGCGGGCGCAGTTTCAAATATGCCCATTTTGGATCCCCCTCCCTCGATGGTAAGTTTCAGATGGTGAGGGGGGGCGAAATGCAGCTTGGGCCGTTGGATGTTGAAAGGTGGGTGCAAACGAGGGGATAAGTAGTGGGATGATAATGTGATGTGACAGGGCATTCGGTGGGGTCAGGAAAAATATTTGATGCATAGCAGGGGAATAGTTAAATTGTATGGTGGGGTAATGAAACTTAGGAATAAGGATTATATACCAAAATCACTCGATATGTTGAACTTTAGAGTCAAACTATAATTATTTTTGCCTATGCTCTGTGCATGAAAATACATTTGAAATTCAATTTAGAATAAAATCTCCATGCTTTTCCTCCAACCACCATAGTGCTTCTACCTACCCTTTCTCATTTCAATTCTTTTTATAAGCTAACATTTTCTCTTCTTGTTTTGGAGGGTGCATTTAAACTAGCAGACCCAAATCAATTTTCTTTTGTAAAAATCTATGTCATCCTATCACTTATTTTGCTATTGATTTAGATTAAACTGTTGAATCAATTTTATTTCTACGTAGCTACTGATTTACCAAGATTACATTGTTTGGAAAACCTTTATTCACTAACCTATTTAACATAAATTTAAATGTGTTTAGTCATGATTAAACTGTATGACTTGGACATAATTTCAGTCATTGTGGCATTCAACGATAATTTTCACACAACCTTATTTGCTAATTAATCAAAAGAACTAACTTATCAGTAGTGGCACTTAGACTTTCAACACTTTTAGTATTAGTTTCTATTTTTTTTCTTTTGTGGGGTTCTTATTTCCTTTTTTCTTATTTATTTTTTAACATACCCTCTTTTAATTTTATTCTTTCATATTTTTGGAAATAATTTGAATATTGAAATTATGTACAATCTGAAATCACAAATACAAAATACTCAATCACCTTGAGATCCTATAGTTTATAGGACCCTAATAGTGGCTCTAGCTAGGGATGGCACTTCTCCAAGTGAAGTGTCAAGAACATATGATCAATAGCCTTAAGTACTTCATGTCTGTAATGACTTCATTTGATTTCTTTGTTGTCTAAGATACTATTGGTAGATCATAAATCCAGGCTTATGCCTTCACTGCGGGCTTCAACCTTTGTTAATAAGTTACCCAATCAAAACCATTAGTACTATGATATTTACAATGATGAAAGGAAAATCTGTAGGTTAATAAAACTAGTGTTTCAACATCCTACCATTGACAGGACCTCTAGGTATCTTTGCTCCATCTAGGTCCTTAAATTAGAATGCATTATTTCCCCTGAAAGCATGAATAATATATGGTCCATTCCAAAGATTATCAAACTTGCCATGTTATCCTTTGTCTTCCCTCCTTGAATCCCATCTCAAAACTTGGTCCCCAATGTTAAAAGTCATCAACTTTTATTCTTGTATCAAAGATATTTTGGACATTTTCTTGAATAACTTAGGTCCTATTTTATACTTCCTCGTTGGACTGCTACAACTAGATAGTTTGATTAATCCTTCTTTGTACATCATTCGGTTCAAATTGTACTTCTGGAATGATATTCATGACTGGAACTCCTAAGGAGGATGGAAAAACTTCATCCATCCCATAGACCAATTGGTATGGTGACATGCCAATTTATTTTTTAGTATTAAGTCTATAAGCTCAAAGTTCATTGACCAGCTTGTTGTGCCAAGACTTGTTGTTGTCCTCTAACAACTTTTTGATGATGTTTACCAAAATATTGTTTGAGGATTCAGCCAACCCATTACCCTAAGGGTAATAAGTTGTTGAATGTCCCAAAGTGGTGGTATTTATGGAAAAATTCAGCCATATTTTTAGATTTAAAGGTTACAACATTATCAGTCATCAGTTTTCTAGGACAGGAAAATCTGGAGAGGATATTAGTCTTAGGGAATTTAATAATGATAGCATCAGTGGCATTACTGGAAGGGGTGGCTTCTATCCACTTGGTAAAGTAATCAGTGGTTGTAAGAATCAAATTATGTTGGGCAAAGGAAGAGGGATGAATTTCACCAAAGAAATCCAACCCCCTTTTCTAGGAAAGGATTTCAACAGAGATAGGCTTTAAGGGCACGACCAACCGTTTTCTCTTTCCCTAGAAATATGGCATTTATGACATGAGGTGACTTGTCCCCGTGGGTTCCATTTTTGGCTTCTTTACCACATCATTAAAATCAAAAGGTTCTTCTAATGGAACTAAACCCCTAGGTAGAACATTATCCTTCAGCTATAGTACTTCAAATTCTTCCTTTTCTGGATCTATTTCATGCAATTCTAATTTATTTACATCTTCATTGACTGAAATGTTTATATCTAGATCATCAAGATGCTTATCTATACTAACATATTCAACAATAAATTTTCTACTTCACACTCTAAATATATGGTGTACTCTTCATACTCATCCTTGGATTGCAAAAGGCTTTCAATTTCTTTGTCACTTCCAAATACCTACCAATGTCTCATATTTTCAAGTAGAGTTGGACAGTGTTTAACCTCCACTGTATATTGTTTGTTGGGATGAGGCATTTTACATGTGCTAGCTGAAAAGCTAAACCATTAGCCAAGACATTCTAATTTCTGGGAATGAAAACAAGATTATACTCTTCAAAGGTTCCTAGAAAGTCAAGCACATCATTTATGTATGCTCTCAACCTAGGAAGTTTGGCAGCATACTCTCCCTTGATCTGTCTTACAATTAATTTAGATTCCCCATGAACACCAATTATTTTAGCACCTAACTTCTTCAATAATTGCAATCCTAAGAGAAGTGCTTCATATTCCACTATATTATTGGTGCAATGAAATTTGAATTTATAGGAATGACCCTCTGCATGGTTGTTCCCTAAATTGGACACTCAAACACCTGCCCCTGAACCTGCTTTTCTACAAGAGCCATCAAATCTCATGTTCCAAAAAGGTTCAGTTTCAATGTGTTGTTGCACAATTAGAGTTTTATTTTCATGTTTTTTTATCAATATCATTTTCTTCTTGAATAACATGTGCATCAATGCCTTCATCGTTGTAAGGAATGAAAGAGTATAGGTCGGAATGAAAAGAGTAGAGAGGGTAGTTATGAGGTTTATCTTGACTGCTTACCATATACTTCATTAAAGTTTCCCTATACAGTATTCTCTGTTGACCAAACACTAGTATAGTGGCATAAGTCATGTCCATTTGCAGGTTTCCTTGTAATTTTACTCCCCATGAGCATGACAACATGCCGTACTTTGGGGGAATGTTTGCAACCACTATATCCATCACTAGGATTTTAGCAGGGATTTGGGCTAAAGTAACACATAGGTCTTTGATAAGACCTAGGCATCTAACTTTGCTCGAATCAAAGGAATACAAATCTGTGTATTGTCTATTAAGGTCCAGTCCTAGTTTCTCCATGACTGCTTTGGTCATTAAATTATGGGATGCAGCTGAATCTAGCATAGCATTATGAAGAATTTTATCATGAATATTCAAACTGACATAAATTTGAGGGACTCCTCCTTCTTGCGGTTTTCTTTCTACTTCTAGCTCAAATAGGAACTCAGGTTTATCATCACTCAAATTTACATCATCAGTTTTCTCCCCAATGTTTAATGCATTTAGGACTTGAGTCCTGTATACATTCTTGTTGACTAATTTAGTTAAGGGGATAGTAATTTTCAACTTGGCAAGTTCATTTTATATACTGAATGGTGTTTGATTTTTAAGCATATTTGAAAAATCAGACTTATTAACAATTAGTTTTGTGGCCAGTTTAGTTTTTTGGCTGGTAGAAGGAAGATTAGTTTGAGTATTTCTAGAATATGTATCAATTTACTTTTTCATGGTAGCTTCTGTTGGCTTTTTTCCAATATTTTCTGTGGTTTTCTTAGGGGGTTTTTGGTTGTTTTCTTGGGATCAGAATCAGAGACCTTTTTACCAAGATTTTCAACATTCTTTTTATTTGCAGTATCTTGATTTTTCTTACTTCTAAGATTATACTTCCTATGAACTTCCGTTATGGCATTTTCAAATCCCTATTTGTATTCCTTTGACTTTTCAGAATCCATTTCAGTCTTGACTATAAGAAAAAGTTCTTGTTCCTCTTGAGCGAGGAAAATTGTTTCATCATCACTTATCCCTAACAAGTTAATTTGGTTATCATCCAAATATTCCACAATATTCCCCTCATAATCTGTGTAATTTTCCTAAAAAGGAGGTCGAATCTGCTGATCTGGTCCCTTTTTCTCTCTTTGTTTAATTTGGGGAGTATTTCTTCTAAAGTTTTGGTTTCTAGTTTGTTGGACATTTTGGTTTTGGCTTGCTTGATTTTGGTTATTGATGGTCATTCTTTGCATCATTCAATTCACTACTCTGACTAGGTTATCAATCTTATGGTCAACAACAGAAGTAGAAGGTTCTTCTTTTATGGTTACTCTGCATTCAGACTTCAATTTAGTTTTTTTGGCCAGGATGTTGGCTTCAACTTTAATTGCATTTGCTTTCATTTCTTCCAAAGTTGCCGAGTCTCTTTCCCTAAGTTGATACTCCATACCTACATTGAAACCATCTAGAAAATAAATCATGGCTAGACTAGGGGAGGGCTTGATGTCTTGTGGGATGGCATGGTAAACAATATTGAATATTTCACAATACTTTTCCACTATTTCATTGGGTGTTATTTTTAACCTTTTGTATTCATTTAGGAGTTGAAGTGGGTTCTTCTTGATCTCCCTTCTAGATAAAAATACTTGATGGAAAGTAGCAAGGTTGGCTATACTTCCTATAGGTAAACCCCTAAACCACCTCTTCACATCACCTCCTAAGCTCTTGGAAAATAATCTCATTTTAACATCTACTTCATCCACTTCTTGGATATCAAACACATCATTCATCTTATCTACGTGTTGTTGGGAAGTGTAAGCACAAGTATTATCAAAGGTCACGATTTTGGATGGATAATCTACAGGCATAGCATTTAGTTGGCCTGGTAACACCAAGGGTGCATACCTTCTTGCCATAACTGTCCTGGTAGATTGAGTTGAGGATGGACCTAGTGGAGGTGTAGTTTGGATAACTACAGGGATGGTAGGCATAGTAGTTTGAGAAACCAGAGGTAGGAAAGTTGAAACTACAAAATGAGTAGGATTGGGAGGCTGTAAATGTATAGACTAATATGAATGACTAGACAAAGAGGCTACTGCAACAGTTAAAGCAGAGGATTCAACAGACTGCTTAATAAAATCTTATTCTATAGCTTGGTCTAATACTGAACTAGACCTTGTAGTTTGTTAAACTGTTGTAAATATTCAAGATCAGGATCTGTTCTAAGGTGTTGGGTTTGGGAAAAATATGGTTGCAGTATGGCTTTGTCTCTGACAGTTTGATCTATAAAAGCCTCAGACTTGGATCTAAACAAACTTTGTTGAAAAGGAAAATCAAATTCTATATCTTGTAAAGTTTCAAATTTCTCTGGAAGAGATCTAGACCTTGACAAAGGAGTATCTTCTAAAGGAGACTTGAATCTAGACAAGGGACTATTACTACCTTGACTCTCGGTAAATCTTTTCTTTCTCACCAGTTTCTCAAGGTCATCTACAATTTTAGCAGGGTTGGGATCAGGGTGAGATCTAGTGTGAATTATTTTGGGAGCCAGGGTTATGAAAAATCATCACACAAAAATCAAAATCAAAATTAGAGATACAACAGATATTTACAAAAAACAACCTCAGATCATGAATTTCATATGGATACATCAATTTCTTACTGAAATACTAATTTTAAACTAGGGAATAATAATGTTTTGTATTAAAATGTATTCGTCCCCAGTATGGTCATTGCTATGTTATCATTTTGTATTTTTGAGGTTGTGGGCGTAAATACATTCGACAACATCAAACCACTTTTGAATGTTGGGATCTAGCCCTACTAGCTTCAGAGAGGGCTCCCTCTTTATGATTTAACTTGGTTTGTAAGTTGATTTTAGGCTAGTTATGATTATGCTTAGTTGTTTGTTTGAATTTGTTTGATTGATTGGTTGGTCAATCTAATCAAATTATTTTCTTTCCATTGGGATATGGAGTCAAATTAAGTTGGATGCTGCATCAAAAGTTCAAAGGAGTAATCACAGGGCAAGCTAGTTACATTTACTAGATCTTTAAATTGAATTATGGAATGGAGAAAAGAGGTTATTCAGTAGTGATTGAAAAGAATTTAAGAATTTCTCAGTTAGAGTTTAGAAGAAAACATACAGATTGTAAACATAGTCCAAATAAGGTGCTCAAAAACATATCTTATTTTTCACATCTCCTGTTTTACAATAAGATTTCAGATGCATAACATAAGAGAATAACAATGAAAACACAATTACATAGGAAAAAAATCACCATTGTATCGTAACAACATATCCTATGAAGAGTCTTTTTATTAATGGTGCTACAGCAACGTGGAAAAAGTACAATGCTTGATAGAAAGAGTTACAATGTTTAGGAACCAACCATGAATACTTTGACTGAATGAAGTATTTAAACAATATTTACAAAAAATATTACAATTAATGCCTCATTGACATAGCATTCTTTTATTAACTTTAAACAGAAATGAAATAATTCGACCAAAAGAGGTGAATTTGGCGAAAGGATCTGGACATTTGGCAATGCTTTGGTGGAGAAGAGTTGTTGAGTGGCCACTATTTGTGTGTTGCACTGGTGAAGCTGGCCCCTTTGTTAATCTTAGAATTCACACAGTTTATCCCATTGCTCTTCATCTGGAATGAAATTTTTTGTTACTTTGTGGTAGATCTCATCTACCTCAGTATACCGAGCGAATGTGGGTTTTACTACAAAAATGTGTTTTATCTCATGCTGGATGTAACTCATATTACTGATAGCTTCATAAAAAAATCTCCCTGTCATAGCACCTTTGATGTGGGAAGACTTGGTTGTATCCTTTGCAATGTCTTGAAGCTTCTTCTTGTAATCTTCCCTGGTCATCAATTTGTCATTGATTACAAATAAAGAGGGCAAGCCCTTCTTATTTAATGCTTCTATTCTGGTGAAAAACGTGTTCACTGCTCCAAAGTGTGACATTTCTTTGTTAGCTGCAAAACCAAGTTCTTCTTTGTCAAAACTTTCTTTACTTCTAGGATCATTTTTGTTCTGTCATCTACTCCCAAATCATCCAACTCATATATGTTTTTGGAATTGAGAAACTTTATGATGTTATTGGCCGTGGCAGGCATTTCTCCCAATTCAGCATTGATAGTGGAAATGATTTGTTTGTCTTTCTCCATCAACTCTTTCTGTTCAAATATAATCTGGATACATAGCCAGATTTCATCTATTTCTTCAATGATATTTTTCCATATAATTTCTTTAACTTGGGCTAGTGTGTGGCCAATAGAGGACTCAGTTGCTGACTTCCTCCATACTTCTACCTGGTTTTGAGCTCTTTGTAGCTCTGCTGCATGGAAAGTCTCAGTCTTTTACTTCGATCTTGTATAAGATTGACTTGAGACTGCAATCTTTTGATTTCTTCAGTCTAGAGAGACATGTTCTGTACTACACTTTCCAACTGATCAATAGTTGCCCCTGTGTTCATTGTAGAAAATGTAGTTGTAGGAATTGCTATCATAGGGAGTTCTTTCAAAGGAACAACAACTGTTTTGGCATCCTGAGCTCTTCTGTAACATTTATATTGGTAGGATCATAACCTACCTTGATCACCAAGTCATCCAAAGCTTTGATCCTTGTGTCTTTGGCAAGCACAGATACCTTCTCCATCTTCAATTGTGATTGACCATTGGCCAATGTAACTTGCAATTTAGACAAACTCATAGCAGTGTTACTGAGAGTAGATGAAATCATCTGCCGAGTCTACTTATGCATCTCCATTTGTTCAATGGGATGTATGTCTTTCACATCAAATTCAAATGATGTCTTCTTGTAGTCTGATGCTACCTTGGGTTGGGGAATCTGTGCTTGGATGAATTCCATTTTCATTTTACCTTTCTCTGAATCAAAGGCTGACAACAACCTACTTTGAGAACTGGAAGTTTGCTTCCATAACTGATGGTATGTGTTGATCTTCAAGGCCTCATTCTTCACTTTAATTTCCTTGAAAATGTCAAATATACTCTTTTCTGTCTCCCCTGTGGTAGATGTGTTGGTCTGCATAACCTGTTGTTGATCTTGTGAAGTTGGGGAGGTAGTGGGAGAAGGTGTAGTTTGATCACCCACTAAATAGGAAACAAGTGGCTCTTTAGTGGTGATAATGTTCTCTCGCTTTGAATCCTTGCTTAGGCTTAGTTTAGAATGTAGCTTGGCCTTCTTTCTGTACATGATTTTAAAGCCTTCACTATAAATATTAGTCACTGAAACTGACTCTTCTTCTCTGCTCCTCTTTGCTAATTTCTCCTTTGTGATAGGAGTCTGCATTGTTGAAGTGGACACTAACTGCTCCTATACCTCTTGTAGGGTTTTCTCAGTCCATTCTAGCTGGTTTTTATACTTTTCTATCTCTGTTCTGGCTATGTGGAAAAACGAAGTAGATTTATTCTCTACCCTTATCTTTGAGATGACCCCCAATGGATCACATGAACAAGTGAAACTGAAGCTGAACTGCATTTCTTTCGGTATTTTATCTGCTTCTTCCCCTGTTGCCCTGCTATTGCAAATGAAAGTACATATTTGTGTTTTGATTTTGAATTGGGACTTCTTCTTGGCAGCTACAAAGTGGATCTCATCCATATTAAGCATTTTCCTGATGTATTCTAGAGAAAAAAGCCTCATTGGGAGGAATTTTTGGAGCTTGTAAGGGGCAATCTCACACCCAAATATCCCCAGTTTTGTATAATTATGATAGGGGTACGAATCCCTTGTCTGGACTTGGTCTAATAGTCGCAAAACTTTCCTAATTTCTTCATTGTTCCTTGGCTTTGACCTGCTGCTTAGGAGATTGAGTGCTAGATGTACAAACATATCTATGAACTATTTGTATGAGTATTCCTTCTATTCCTTCATCACCAGCATAGTCCAGAAGATGAATGACGTTTGATTTCCTTCTTCATCCAGCTTGTGTAAGGCAAGCTTGATGTTGTCTCCTTGAAAATATTAAAACATGTAAACCAACACAGAAGCGTATTTGAACACCTCCTCAGTCTAGAATTTGATAAACTGTTCATGGATAGAATCTGCAACAAATTGGCTGAAGTTAAACAAGATGGAAGGCTTGGAATATGAAGAGAAAATGGAAAGAAATCCTATAATTGGCTCATCTACCCACTGATATGAGTAATAGCCAAGGATGTGGGAGATGACAATGATGATTTTCTTGGCTCTCTCAGGGAAAATGGAGGATGGATAGGGAGGATTTTTCTTGGGTAATGGGGCATCTACAGTCAAGAAAAGTTAAAGGGTTTTGGCGCTTCTAGCAAAGTCCAACTTCTGATACAATTCAACCAGTGCTTCATGGGAAAAAGGAGTTACATTCTCTACTGTAGGGGCTTGCATCATTTGGTCTATGGCCTGGGGAGTGAGAACATAATTTCTCCAGTAGGGGCAATAATAGCTCTTTGGCTTGGTAAATAAATTGCATGACACTTCCTAATGAATTTAGGGGTCTTGTGGGTACAAGGAAAGATATAATGGGGAGAACTGGATTCCCATAGTTGAATATCATTGGACTTATCTATGAATTTTTCCTCAAGCCAACAATACATATCAAAAAAATCAAATTCATAGAGATTTTCATGAATTTTATAGTCTTTGTTTGCCAAAGGGATAGGGTGAAAATCAATGGGAGGGTGGATCAGAGGACTCATAGGTTCTTCTAGTCCCTTGTCTTTTGGAGACATGATTGGATAAAGCTATGGACAGTGGTGAAATCTGGATTATAGGTTTACAGTAGGCGGAGAGGACTTGCACACCTGTACTGAAAAATGGAAATGGCAGCAAAACAATGTGAATGGCAATGTATAGACTTAGTAACCAATGAACAAGTGAAAGGAGGGATTATATAATATTCTGGCCTTTCCTGTTGATGGTGGTGCGGGTCCGTTGAATTAACGGTTAAACCATTTAATTGCCTAATGGTTTAATTTTTGAGGGAGTGGAGGTAATTAGCAGAATCGACTACAGATGACATGGTGTAGGGTGAGTGGTGGGAGCACAACGGATAGAGTAGTGGTATTGGGAGGCAGAGAAATTGCTTTTTGGAGGGGGGTGGCATTTACTGGTTTCGGGTGAGGGGGTGTGAAATCACATGGTGCTGACACGTTGTAGCGGGTGCGGTTTTGAATACCTCCCATTTTGGACCCCCACCCCAATGGTAAATTTTGGATGATGAGGGTTGGGGGGAGGGGAGGGGACACAACGTGGGCCTTTGGATGTTGAAAGGTGGGCATAGATGGGGGGAGAAGTAGCGGTATGATAATGTGATGTGACAAGATGTTCGGTGGGGTCGAGAAAAATATTCAATGTGGAGTGGGGGGATATTTAGACTATATGGTGGGGTAATGAAACTTAGGAATAGGGATTACATACCAAAATCACTCGATATGTTGAACTTTAGAGTCAAACTATAATTCTTTTTTCCTTTGCTCTGTGCATGAAAATACATTTGAAAATCAATTTAGAATAAAATCTCCATGTTTTTCCTCCAACCACCATAGTGCTTCTACCTACCCTTTCTCATTTCAATTCTTTTTCTAAGCTAAAATTTTCTCTCCTTGTTTTGGAGGATGCATTTAAACTAGCCAACCGAAATCATTTTTCTTTTGTAAAAACTACTTCATCCTATCACTTATTTTGCCAATGATTCAGATTAAATTGTTGAATCAATTTTATTTATACCTAGCTACTGATTTATCAATATTAAACTGTTTGGTTAGCCTTTATTCACTAACCTATTACATATAAATTTAAATGTGTTCAGTCATGATTAAAATGTATGACCTGAACATATTTTAAGTCATTGTGGCATTCAAAAACAATTTGCACACAACCTTATTTTCTAATGAATCTATTATCACTAAACAAATTTCAAAGGAAAAGGGTAAGGTAAGGAAGAATTGGTCTTGGTTATTCTCATGCTCCTTTCATGCATAAGAAGCACTTGGCAAACTCAGGGTCAACATACATCAAAGTTCTTTGAAGGCTCAAGCAAGGCAAGTAAGGTAATCCTAAATTTTGATATAGATTACATTTTGAAAGTTTTCCTTGAAGAATTGTTTTTATTATATTCAGTTTTGAACAAGCTTCATGACATGTGGAGAAAGCCCTTTCAAGAAAAAGAAAGACTCAATAAGGTTAAATGTTAGTCTTAAAACTGTGTTTTGAAATTACACAGCAGTTTTGTAGCGCGCTACGAAACTGTTGTAGCTGCATATTGTAATTTGATGGACCATTTTTGTAAGACAAATGGAAATATGCTTTGAAGAGGAGGGTCTGAAAGGGAGCATTCATGAAGTATAAGTGTCTAACAAAGGCAAAACAAGGAAAGGAAAGACATTTATGAACTCCAAAGTTTTATGTTATGAAAAGAGCAGTCGA
Organism: Pinus tabuliformis; assembly: GCA_031772625.1. Taxonomy (NCBI): domain Eukaryota; kingdom Viridiplantae; phylum Streptophyta; class Pinopsida; order Pinales; family Pinaceae; genus Pinus; species Pinus tabuliformis. The sequence goes on along the minus strand of CM062810.1, from coordinate 311,286,340 downwards.
CTTCCAAGGGGATTACCAAGCAATGGAAAACTCATCTCTGAAAAGTGAAAGAGGTTTTCATTCCTAAGATATTGAAGTACAAAAACCTCTTCCACTTTCTTCAAATCCATTATGATCTGGGAGAAATGAAGGACCAAACTTGCGCTACGAAACTGCTATAGGTGCAGTTTTTCACAAGCATATTTCTCTATTTTACACCTGTTTTTCAAGGACACATTATGGGCGGTAGGAAAGGTGTTTCAAAACAAAAAGGGAGGTTTTTTTTCAGTGCAGATTGGTTCACAAAAGCCTCCTTCAGTTTTTCCAAATACATTTCTTATGAGAAGATATGAGCTTTGTCCTAAGAACTATTTTTCAGCCAGAACAGAGCAAGGAACAATCTCCTAGTTTCTAGGAGCAGTAAAAGGATGAGGGGTCCGATTTTGAGATAACATAATCAAAAGAACTAACTTATTAGTAGTAGAACTTAGACTTGTAGCACTTTCAGTATTATTTTCTATTTTTTTCTTTTGTGGGGTTCTTATTTATTTTTTAACATTCCTTCTTTTCATTTTTTTTTCATATTTTTGGAAATCATTTTAATATTGAAATTATGTAAAATATGAAATCACACATACAAAATACTTAATCACCTTGAGATCCTATAATTTATAGGACCCTAACAGCTTCAATCAGCTTCCATTTACCCTTCCCAGAAATGGGTCTCCATTCAACTTCGCGAGCTGAACTGCTCCACCATCTATAATCTCTTTGATAACATATGGCCCCAGCTGGTGCATCTGAAATTTTCCTGGAAACTTATCAAACTTACTGTTGTTGATCTAAAGATGATCTGAGGTTGCCATTGATGTCAACCGAAGCAGCACCAATGATGACCCTGAACTACCATGGCACATTGGGCATAATCATTTATGGTTTCTCGTCTCATAACCATTATAGGAATACTCTACTCAAAAATATATTTCTATCGGTATATAGCTCTCCTCGTAATTCCTCACAGTTTGTAAGTTATTCAAGATTGAAGTTAGTAACCCCAATTAGTGGGCTAAAACCCCATGGGGTTGTGGCATGGAATTTATAATTGATTTTGGTCATTGAATAGTCAATAATTAATAATTTTTTAAGCTCCTAAAATCCCTCCAGCATTCTCTATAGAAGCCCCTCTCAACTCTATAAAAAGAAATCTCATATATCCTCCAAAAGTAGCGACCGTGGAAGTTTTGTTATAACTTTATTCATGCAAAGTCTTAGATGCTGAAATTAAAACCCATTTGAGATGAAATCATGATGAACGTCATGACCTAATTTTAGATCTTGGTTCAATATATTGTCAGAGATATGATCTGTGGAAGTTAGGGTTTTTGTAGGCTCCCAAATTTCATCTCAAGGAAGTGACCTTGAGAAAATCTTCATAATACTCTCTCAGTGAAGCGGATTGGAATGCTGTAAAAATGGCGGCTAGTTCACGGACTATAGTTGTTTGTGTAGCAATGTGAGAGCTGAAGGAAGAAACAGTGACACGTGGCACACCGTACAAGTTTGCTCTACTAAACTAGTCCATAATTATGTCATTATGAGAGATTGGGCATAACTTTTCCTTGAAGAATCCAAATCGGGTCAGACTTGTGGCATTGGAAAGAAGACTCAGAGGGAGACTACAAGACTGAATATCACATATTTTGTATCTGAAATCATAGATATACATCAGATTCAATATCATGCTCCTAGAAGGCAAGAAGAAAAACACTAGATCAAGTGTTGTCAAGGGGTGAAAAGGACCAGACTTTCTAGGGCAGAAAAGAGCAAGGTGTAGAAAAATGATGCAATAGAGGTAAGCTCCAGGTAAGTATCTTCTATATATGCATGTTCATCCCTTAATTTTAGTAGGTTCTTTGTATTCTAATTTTTTGTTTTTGTTTAGCATTGACATATGCTCTGTAGGATGAGGTAAGTTTTGCTATTATCATG